>CM062818.1:162713330-163029816 GCA_031772625.1 Pinus tabuliformis
TTCCTAGCAATACAGGGTATGGATTACTGTCATCAACAATTTCTATTACCTCAAAGTCGGTTTGCGTACTTACGCCGTCAATGTCCACTGGGACCCCTTGTAGTTGGCCCATCGGTAAGATCTTTTGCTGGTTGGCCATCCTTAGTTGAATATGAGACCACTGCAGTGCAGGCCTACATGCATTCACACGTTTGCTTAGGCAGCACATTTGCATCCGACCCTAAATCTAGAATGACCTAGTCCATCTTGTAATTGCCGATTTGCGCTGTCATTCGCATCATCTGTCTGGTGTGCAGAGCATGTCTTCCCAGTTTCCAGACTATGCATGGCTCCCCCGACCCTGCGCACTTTGTGATCAGATCTTGTAGTCCTTTAATGACTCTATTGTCGCGCAACAACTTCATACATGTCTCTAAAAAGGTAGTAAGCATAGAGGGATCCATTCCCGGCTCAATTGGGTCCCTTCTACGTGGAGTAGAGACTTCCGTGAAGCTCTTCTGAGCTTTCTTAGGCATCTTGTTCATCTGTTCCACTTCAAATTCAGGTTCCCTTGTAGGGGCATCACGACCCTTCTCATCTTCTGTAGAATGTTTCTGCGCATCCCCCCCGATCGCTGTGCCGCTCCTTAGTACCATGTTTACGCCGAGGTCCTCTTTACGTGGTTCCGACTTCATCATTTGGACATTTTGAGTTGGAGTGGGTTGTAATGCCCCTTTTCACACATCTGGGCAATTAACATCGGACAATCTACCATTTCATGGTCAAACTGCTCACAGTAGGGACATGATATTCTCGCAGGGTTAGTACAATAGCGAGCGTAGTGCCCTGGCCCACCGCAATTATAACAGATCAGTTGTCAGTGGCCCCATCCAGGCCCCATTCCTCTTCCTCGTCTGCGCCCTTAGAATCCCCCACAGGGCCCTGTGGTTGGGTCGAAACCTCGCACCTCAGTCTGTCTTTGGTAGGCTGGGGTCCTCTCCATCATCAGGTCGTAGCTTCAACAATTTCACTCATCGTGACCTACTGACCTACAAAAGTTGCAATATAGCTGTTGCGGGGTCTGGGTATATTTCTGCAACAGGTGGCAGTTTTCTGTTGCGTGCTTTCCTCCTACTTGACAAATTGCGCACCATAGGGCAGGCACCGCACTTGGACCTGCTTGTACCTCCAACCTTAATGGCATTATCCCCCCTCCTGCCAGATGGTTCGCAAATACGGGGCAGTGGTCTTTGTCATGACCTTGACTTTTGCATTTGATGCATCCTACTTCTGTACGCACCTCTGGTCGAGGCGCCCTTTCTTGCTTCAAACTTTGCATTTCTAAGCATAGGTTTTGTAGTTGCGCATAGATTTGCTGAACTCCCAACACTGGATCCTATATTGGAGTTTCATGTAACCTCATTGCTGTCTCTAATTCTTTAGCTTGGGTTGAGATCTTTTGTTGTGATAGCGCCGTCCTTAAGTGTGGTGTCAAAGATGCCACAAACCACGCATAGTGTTGTGCATCTGTCAGCGTCATGTTAGCCTCGCGGATTGTATTTTTCAGTCTCTGATCTAGATCCCATGGGGTTTCACCAGGTAGCATCGTGATTTCCTTGAACCCAATGATCGACTGCATTTCTGATTTAGGCCGACTAAATTCTTTGTTCAATGCATCTTGGATCGCTGCTATTCCCACATTTGGGTGATTGCTCGAGTATTTTATATACCACATCAATGCACGGTCCTGTAGTGCGCTAACTAGAGAAGCCTTTTTAATGTTCTCATCTATTATGCCTTGTGCTTCCATACAGCCTTTAGCACGAACTAGAACTGATCTGGTTCCTCATTTCCTACGCCTCTAAATACCAACAACTTGATCGCACCTGCCATCCCAACCCTCGATGGTGGCGGCGGTGGGGTAAGTGAAGATGGGTTTGATGCAGGTGAAGTAGGTGGTGGTGTGGAAGGTGGTGGTATCAGTGGAATGCACTGATTTATCAGTCGGACTACGATTCTCAGGGAGAACCCTACGAGCTCCTCCTCACTTTCCTACCAAAGTGAAATCAGAGGACTATTTTCTAATCCTTTGATCCTGTGATAGCCTCTTCCGCTCCTCATTACCCCAGACATTAATGGATGTGCATAACCCATTTTTCACATAACATCATTTTAATTCAAGTATTCAATGATTTGATGTACTTACCCCGTGGTCCTTGGAGAAATTTCCTTTCTGCTTCGCTGTAACTTACAGTTGTGTCTATTGTGAATTCAGTGATAAACCCTCCTATTATCTGATCCAACCAGTGGTCTACTACCCGTGCGATTTTATCTTCAGACACCTCTAGCCTGCGCATCAACTCAAGAGTCCACACTATTGGTTGATCCAATTTGCACCTTCCCATGCTGTCAGCTAGCCTCGCAATTCTCTCGTACAACTCTATTGAGAAATACACGAAGAAGATCTCATGGATTTCTATGTATATGTAGCGATACAACCACATTTTCTCAGAGATTCGTGGATTTCTGTTTTCCTGTACCACGAACTCATGAAGCTTCCGATCCAATCAGTCTTCAAGCTCTTTCTTTGTAGGGCTCCAGCATTCCGACATTAGACATCCCTTAGGCAGATCCCGGTCTTGAGAACGGAACCATTTGTTGGCTTATTGGGCCCTAACCCAGGTTCGTAAGAGTGATTAGCCAAACAAATCTCGTAGCTACCGTCCCTTTCGGCAACAGCCCATGGAGCGCGGACTGAGGTCTCACCCGAGGTAGGAGGGGAGGGTGCTGGAACTAGGTTTCCATACCCTTGGGATGTCTTGATGTGGTCTTGAGGCGTTGCGAACCATTTGGTGGCCTTGCGCCACTCTGTATTACTCTCGAACTTCCGCGTAGATCCACACAGGTGTATTTTATTATTAAGGAAATGATTATGGATCTAATATTCTAGTTACCATCTTTCAGCAACCATTTAAAAATAAAACCCAGTGCGTGCAAACATGTTTAAAGATATAAACTCATATAACAGATGCATAAACCAGAACACAATAGATCCGTAATATTTCAGAAAACAACTTATCTTTATTAATATCTTCCGTCAATACAACCAGATCCACCCTGCGTAGTCAGCTACAGGGGTCTGCGCACATAGCCGTGGACTCTACCGAGCCTCTTTGCACACAACTATAGAGCCTCTATCTATCTACCAACACCCTTGACTCGGACTTACAGACACAGAGAATAGTTCTTTCACAAACCCATAATCATCAAGATCCAACCAAAACTTAACTAAAAACTAACTTCTAGCCATAGAGCCTTGCTCTATTTATACATTCCCATGGTCCGTGGACCATGGGCAAGCTGACTCACTTCCTATTATTTTACATTATTCTCGGGCGAACAACCCTTTGACTCGACTTGTTACAATTCGCGCTCCGCTCACTTCGAGGAGTCTTTACCATACCTTCACCCAAAACTATGGGCTTTGAGCCCCAAAACTGTTACGCGGGGCCTCCGCTACCTAACAACGATGTTGAAAAGTATTTTAGGTCCTGCAGTGCATGTGTCATCACCAAGTCAAATATCAAGAAGCAAGGCCTATACAGTATTATGCCTACTCCCTTCCAGCCCTGGGAATCCATCTCCATGGGCTATCTATTATTAGAAATTGCGAACGAGAGTAGAGAGAGAAATTTCACACAACACAAATAAAAGTCCAATATATTTATTGATCACAACATTTACACATATAGAGGAGATAAATCACTGACTTCGACACATCTATATCACAACTACAACTCATAAATAGGAAACAACAACTTCTAGTTTGACGCTTGGGAACTTTTTAACACTCAAATTTTCCTAGAAGTTGTTGGGAAAAGGAAATGGGTCTGAGGTAACCACAAACCAACTTTTAAGTACAGATTCTAGCCAATATGTACTCAGAGAGGGCTCTCTCTTTATGATTTAGCTTGGTTTTTAAAATATATTAGGCTAGTTGTGAAGTTTAGGGGTTTTGTTTGAGTTTGGGTGGTGAGATTCAATAGAAAAGGGGTAAGACTGAGTCTCTTAGTCCATTGGTCTGATGGAGTCAATGAAAATGGCTTAACTAGACTTGGTTTCTTCACGAAGGATGGTTTAACAGAGCAATGTAGTCAAACAGGGAACAATTAGAGACTAAAAGATGGAATGGGCTTAAAGGGTTAAAGGGCAACTAAGAATAATTTAACATACTTTAAAAGAGCAGAACATGACTAACCATCAATAAAGAGCAATTAAGAATTCTTTATTAAATGATTAAAATGAACAAACTAGGAAACATGAGCAATCAAGAATTCACTGTTTATACTAGTTCAGAAGAAAACATTGAGAATAATAACGATTGAAAACAGAGTGCAATTAAGCATATTCTGAGTTATTCTTTTTCGTTTATCATTCAGATGTGAAACATAGATGATATTTTAAACAAGGAAAACTTTAAAACACAAGGTATAGATGAACTTATTGATCCGGTGTTTGATTCAAGAATTCTAAGAAAAGTCCTTAGCTCCAATTCTTCATCCAGCAAGCCACAAAGTTGGTCCAAACAACACTTTATTCCAAAATAGTCAATATTACAGCAATGTCTAAGAATCCACCCTCAATACTCCAATTGAGGGGGTATTTATACAAAAAATATTTACAAAAATATCTCATAACAGAGTGAGATATATTCTAGTGATGACTAATTATTTTTACAGAGAAATAGAGACAATCTTGAAGATAGGGGAAAGGTGAACTGATGTTGTGTTGTTCCTATTCTCGCTGAATGTGCTAGAGGCAGGCCCTTTTATTTGGCTTGCTACTGTCCTCTTTAGTAACTCTGTGCTGGCTGCCCTGTTTTGACCAATATTTTTCACCTGTTCTGATACACTTCGACCTGTTTGACCCCTTTTCATCTTTGTTCATCTTGCTATGGTAAAAGCCCAAAATTTACATTTTACCAAAAGTAGATTTACAAAATTTCCAACATATCTTCCCACCATTTTGGCTCTGGCAATCTGTGTTTTTGAAGTTTCCTCAGAGTCTCATCAGTTTCTGTATATATGAAAAAATTAGGCTGGAGTTGAAATAAGTGCTTTACCTCATGCTCAATATTGAATAAGTTCTCCAAGCTGTCATAGAGAACACGGCCTATGGGAAGTGCTTTTATTCCTGATGCACTTGTTGATGAACTAGCTTGATCTCCAACATACTTATTCAATTTATCTACATAATCAATGTGCTTCATTAACCTGTCCTTGATGACCAAAGGACTTGGTAGCCATTTATTCTATAAGACAGTGAATTTCTGCATAAAAGAATTGATTTCCACCTGCATATCTTGACATCTTCTTTCTAGATTCTGTATCAAAGTTATTTTAGTTAGCACCCTTTTGATTTCCAAAATAGTAACTGTCCTGTCTGGTATGCCAAGTGCTTCCAGTTGTTCCTCATTTTTGGTATTCAAAAAATGTATAAGTTGGTTGGCTTGTTCAAGCATCTATCCTTACTGTGCTCTTGTCTGTTGAATTACTCCATGTGCTGCTTTTACTAAGTCCATTTGCTCATAGATCACTTGGATGGATGGCCAAACATCATTCATAGATTGAATGATGTTGGTCCACAAGATTTTCTTGATCTCTGCCAGAGTATTGTCAAAAGTGAGATCCTTTTCTAATGCTTTAATTTTATTCTCTAATGCTTTAATCTCCCTTGTCTTTTCTGTAACACTTATTTTGGAGGCATCATACTTCTTTTCTATCTCAGCCAATTGTTCTTTTTCCTGTTTTAACTCTGAAATTTGTAGTTTCATTTCTTCCATGGCCTTTATTAATTCTTCTGTGCTTAAATTAGCACTGTTGCCTGATGCTGTTCCTGCTATTGATGTACCTGTAATCACCTTTGCTGTGCTTGTTGGGATGTTTGGAGCCAATGCTGTTTCAAGTGCAGAAAGGACTGTTGTTGAGACTATGGGAATTACTTCAGGAGGTTGAGAGGTCGACTCTCCCTACCTTTCCTTCAGTGCCTTTTCTAATGCCTGTTCTGTATCATTTAATATTTCATTAAGTTTCAGAATGAGATCCATTATCTCTTCATCAGATTTCTGCTTCACAACCTCAACAGTCTGTGGGTGCCTTGAAGGAGGTAGTTTTAGCTGTTTCCTTAGGGCAACAATGTCTTCTTCCTTCTTCTTGATTAATTCCTCAACGCCTTTCATATCTTTGGGATCATGTCCAAATCCAATGATGATTTCTTCTGATGATTTTATTCTATTATCCTTGGCTAGGAAGGAGGCTTTTTCCAAGTGGAGTTGAGCAATTGTATTATCCAAGGAATTTTGTAGCTTGTGGGCCATCATTGCTTTGTCAGCCAGTGTGGAATAGACCATTTCCCCAGTTTGCTTGTGAAGTTCAATTTGGTCCATAGGATGAATATCTTTGGCTAAGACCTCCAAATTTGTTCTGATGTAATCTGTTGCTGACTGGGGTTGTTGCACCTTTGGCTTAAAGTAACTCATTATCATTTTGCCCTCTTTAATGTCATAAGCTGACATTAATCTCTGCTGGTTTCTGGGGGCCATCTTCAGGTACAGATTATAAATTTGAATTCTTACAGGATCATTTCTGGCTTTTATCTCTGTGAGTGTCTTTTTGATATCTGAGGCCTCTTTTCCTGGAGGTTTGTGAGATGAAACTTCTAAACTTTGTTGCCTTTCTAGCTCTTGCCTCTGTGAGCTAAGGGATGTTTCTCCCAATGGAGAATTTTGCTGGATAATTGCTCTTTTTTCTCTGTGGCTATCTATAGTTTCTTCTATTATTTCCTCTTCTGATAGAGGGTTTAGTCTCTGTCTCTTGGTACCAGGCTGTTCTGTAGGTCTACTAGCAGGGGTAATGGTTTCCCTATCCCTCTTTTTGCTTCTTTCCTCATTTAGAGGAGTTTGTAATGCTGGTATTTTTGATATATTGGTTTGAGCTGGAGGAGTTGGCCCTTGACCCTGTTCTTTGGAAATACCAGGCTGATCTATCATTGTGGGATGTTTTGTAGTATCTATTTTCTTGCCTTTGGTTGTTCCTGTGGCTGGTATGTTGACTTGCTGTGGAGGTTGTTGAGAAGTCCCAGCCGTGGATAACTGGAATGTTACCTTCCCAAAAGAATCCAAGTCAAGGGTTTTCTCAATATCCCTCATAACATTTTCCATATTGACCTGCTCACTTACCTCTTCTACTAGAGTCCCTTCCACCCATTCATCCAAGTTTGCAAACTGCTCAATTTTTGGCATCCTATGGTGAATGTATGAGGATCACCTGTTCTTCATCCTTCTGTCACAGATAAAACTGTTGGGGTCATATGGTACCCACCTAAAACTCTTTCTTAGTCTAAGGTGATCTTCTAAAATGATTTCAGCTTCTTTCCATGCATCTGTAGAGTTGATGTTATAAGGGACTAGCTGGTTCTTTATTCTTAGCTGTGCTTTCTTCTTTACATTACAAAAATGGACTAAGTCTACATTTATGATTTGTCTGAAATACTCCAATGCAATTAGTCTCATAGGGGACATACTTGGGTAACTTGAAAGGGCAAAGCTCACACCCATACATTCTGATCTCTGTTTGATTTTCATATAGGTACCAGTCACCTGTCTTGTATTGTTTAGAGAACTAGAGAATTTTATTCATGTCACCATTAAGCCTAGGAGGGGAAACTCCTATCAATAAAGTGGTTGCTGGATGTACAAACCAGTCAATGAACTCATTATAAGTGTAAGGGGACTCATAGGTATTATGGAAGATTGAGGTCCAAAAGATAACAGACCTAGGGTTTCCTTTGGTATCCAGTTTCTTGATAGGGAAAGGAAATCTGTCTAACTGATGATACAACAAAAGATGGTATATGAAAGAGGTATATTTGAAAACTCCTTCCCTTTACAAATTTAGGAATTGATCATGGATCTTGTTGGCAATAAAGGTGGCATAGTTATATTGACAGCAGGGGGCTGTCCTGGAGTAAAGATTGATAATAATACTAGGGTGATATCATCCACTTATTCACTAGTATTGAACCCCATAATCAGGGCTATCATATCAAAAATGAGTCTTCCAGTTTCAGTGAAGAAAGTTTGCAGATAAGGAGGTGGACCTTTGGGTTGGTGCTTTGGAAACATGAAGGTTTGAGCAATACGAGTCGCTTCTGATTGGGACAACTGAGATGCTTTTTCAAGTAGATATCCCATGGAAAGAGGGGTGAGGGGCTGACTGGAATGGAATTGTAACATCTCATTGATGGACTTAGCAGTTATGGGAAAAAAAACAGTTTGGGATGGGGACATAACTGCTATATGGATAGGGTCATAGTTGACACAACACTGATGAATGATGTCTGGGAAAATGTGAACTGAGGGGAGAAAATACATGGGAAGGTTAGACTCCCACAGTCCAAAAATGTCAGATTTATTTAGATAACTGTCGTTGGTTTGGCAAAAGGATTTCAAATGATTATAATCAGTGGTTAAGTCCTTTATTTGAAAATCTTTATCTGCAAGAGGTAGATAATCTAAGTCTTTGTGAGGAGCATTCATGGGTGCAACATTCATGGATATAGGGGTTTCCATCTTTGGTTCTTGTGGATTCAAAGATGAAAATAGGGGAAATTCTGTGAACAATATGCAAGAAAATAGGTTGGGAGATTTGTATGGCCAATACAAACGTGGAATAGACCTGAATTTGGCTGTTTCTTGTAGAATTTTAAGAAAAAAACCAAAATCACAAGGTTTCAGCGCAGCTTGGATAAATACGTGTTTCAAGACAGTGAATAATGCCTGGATGGGAGGATGATAGGTTCTTAGCGGCGTCGCAGCAAGGTTCTTAACTAGGTGGTGGTCTGCAAGCTCGAACAGTCAATTGGGATGTTGTTTTGCATGGGAGCATAGTTTGCAGTGAATGACAGTGAAAATGACGTTTTTTCGCTTTATTTAACAAAAATAAAGTTGGCAGGACTTTTTGGCTTTATTAGGCGGATGACGTAAGCGTGTTGTGACGCTTTGTCGTTATGCAGAGGGTGGTAAGTGGTTTGTATCGCACTGCTTTTGAGGCTGGGCGGTTTTGGGCCGCGGGCGAGCGAACATATTGGTAGCGCGACACGTGGCGGAGGTACAGTGGAAAACTGCTGGGCGATTGCGAGTTAAAGCGAGGTGGGAAGGGTGGTCACGATATCGCTGTCGACCATCGGATGGGAATTCAAAGATCGGACGACGGACGGGCAGGGGATATGGCGGGTTGTTAATTGTGGCAGGTCCGACACGATAAAATGTGTTTTAATCGTTTCAGGGCTATTTTGATTGGTAGGGGGGCAGTTATTAATTAACCCAAATGGTTAATTAATCCCGTATTACGTGGTGGGGAAGGTTATTAATAAACTCTGGATAAGTTTATTAATCCCTATTAACTATATAATGGTTATATATCGTCGGGGCGACAATTATATAAATCGTGGGGGTTTAATATATTTACATATTACAGGAGGGGTTAATTTTTCAAGATTTATATAATAATTGTTAAAAGTTAATATGAAATAGAATGATAAGCGCCAAGTTAAAATGTTAGGAATTTACATTTAAAACTTAGGCTAAAGGGGTTTTCAAGTGATATTATGTATTTCCTAAGTAAAATAGGTTTTTCACTTAGGCAAACTTTATGAAATGAAATGAATGATGGATGGATGACTTATGAGTACTCAAGCTTTTAGATCATTGGACCAAGGGTCTGGTCCCTCCAGAAGTCAGAGAAATGCTCTAAGCCACTTTGATTTTCCAAGACCTTGATACTTAGGGGAAATTAGTGAATGATTAGGGAAAAATGTAAAGGGGAATTAGTTGTTTAACCTTGTTTTGCTTGAATTGCATCAAGTGTAATATATGCCTTGCACTGGTGAGAAAAGTAAATATCAACACATTTAGAAGCATTTTTCATCACAAGTATCATTTTGCAACATCATCTACCTACCCTACCTACTTTAGCTTGACATTTTTTCTTCTTTATTTGGGTGCACTTAGACTGGCAAACCCTTATCACACTTTTTCTTTTACATATAGAAATCTATCTAAGTCTAATCTTATTACATCCAAGGGCTCAGATTAAACTATTGAGCTCCTTTTATTCACTCTACCTATCTACTTATCTGCCAAGATTACACTGTTTGGTCAGATATTTATTCTCTATTTCTACAGCATGAAATTGAAAAATGAATGAGCCAAGTTTGAACAGTTTGACTCTTCATCAATTGTGGCATAAGATTAACAAGTTTCACACAATTGCTTATTACAGAAAATGAGCTAGTAGCGGCATTTTGGACTTGCACACTTTCCTAGTCTATTTTTGTTTGGGGTTCATTTTTTCTCATTTTTTGACCATTTTATTCTTTTTACCCTTTGATTTTTCTTTTAGGGTATACCCTCTTTACATTTTTTAAATTTTTTGATTTTTTGAAAATATGGAAAACCTTTGCAACAAGGAAAGGTATGAACATATTACAGAGCTCATCAAGTCAATCATGAAATATGACACCTATTGGTATAGGAGCATAACACTGGCTCCACTTGGGGATGGCTTTTCCTGGTGGAAAGTCAAGAACAGTAGGTCAGATGGCCTTCTGAATGACTTTGACTATGCTCTGAAATCTCCTTCTGCTGGTTGCTTTATTGTATGTATGACAGTAATCCTTCTGAAGCTTAGGGCCTTCTCTTCGGGCTTCAACTCCAGTAAGTTACTATCTAATCCAAACTATGACATTACCAAGGATATAGTATTTACATGTTAAAATTAGAGTACATTAAAAAGTGGGATCATAGTAATGCTTCAGCATCTAACCATTAACTGGCCCTTCTTCTGTTTCTATGTCATCCAAGTTTTTGAGGTAGTAGGTATTGTTCCCTTGTAAAGCATGGATAACAAAAGGTCCTTTCCATAGGAAGTCAAACTTCCCATGTTTTCCCTTATCCTCTCTCCTGGAATCCCATCTTATTTTTTAAAACTTTGTCTCCGATGTAGAAGTCCTCTGCCTTGGTTCTTTTACCAAAGATTTTCTTAAGTTTCTCTTGTACCACTTGAGATCTCTGATATACTTCCTCTTTGGTCTGCTGCAAATGGATGGTCTACTTAATTCTCCTTTGAATATCATTGGGCTCCACTTGAGCTTCCTAAAGCAGTTTCATTACTGGAACTCCTAAGGATGAAGGAAATAAAACCTCCATGCCATAGACTAATTCATAAGGACTAGTCCCAATGGATTTCTTTGTAGTAAGTCTATCTACCCACAGTGCATTGGTAAGTTTCTTGTGCCAATTTTTCTTGTTCTCTTCCAATAATTTTTTAATGATATTAATTAGGATTTTATTGGAAGACTCAGCTAGACCATGACCTTGAGGGTAATAGGTTGTGGAATGGCCTAAAGTGATATGGTATTTATTACAGAAACTTATCATTTTCTTGGATTTAAAGGCAGCAACATTATCAGTTATGATCTTCTCAAGATAGCCAAATTTAGACAATATGTTGGTTTCTAAGAATCCTATAATTACAATATCATTGGCTTGTCTAGAGGGAATGGCTTCTATCCATTTGGTAAAATAATCTGTGGCAGTGAGAATCCATTTATGTTGGCCAGAAGATGGAGGATGGATTTCTCCAATGAATTCTAAGCCCCATTGTTGTAAGGGTTTTTCGGTGGAGATTGGTCTCAGCGGTAAAGGTAGTAGTTTTCTCTTGCCCTCCAAAATTTGGCATTTATGTCAAGCAGTGACAATTTTTTTTACATCAGTGAACAAGGTTGGCCAATAAAATCCAGCCCTCATGATCTTGTCTGCAGTTGCCTTCCAGTAAAGGTGTCTACCACAGTCTCCTGCATGAAATTCTTTGAGAACCTTGTCAGCTTCTTCTTTTACTAAACAATTCAATAGAATACTTTCATGATTTTTCAAAAATAAAGCATTATCTAAAATACAAAATTTTGAAGCTTTTAGCTTTAAAAACCTTTACTTTGTTTTGGATAACCTTGGAGGAGCCTGTAGGTTTAATAATACATAAGTTATATCAGCATACCAAGGTGAATCTAAGAAGGCCTGGCTGATTTGTGGAGTCGCCATCTCCTGTTCGTTATCCAGTTCATTAATATCTAGGGCTTGACAATTTATTTCAGTCATGAGTTTATCCAATCCATGTCCTTTTATAAGATTTGTAGGTCTTATTTCAATATTATATTCCAATATAGCAGCAATCCATTTACCTCGTTTGCTCTCAATTCCATCTTTAGTTAAGATGTCTTTGACAACAGCATTTGGTACATAAGCTATTACATGGGAATACAATATGTAGACTCTGAAATCTTTAATAGCTTTCACTAATGCAAAAGCTTGTTTTTCTATGATTTTGTATTTCAGTGGTGCATCCCTAAGTGCTTTACTAAAAAAGGCTATTGGTTTTTCACATCCTTGATCATCCTTTTGTAGTAAAACTGCAGCTATGGTGTGTTCTGATGCAAAGGAAAATATTATGAAATCTCTATCAAACTTTGGACTTGTAAGGACCGATGTTCTAGTTAAAGCCATTTTAATCTCTTCAAAAGCTTGCTTGGCTTCAACTGTCAAACTAATACTAGAATCCTTTTTCAACATATTATTAGGCAATCTAATTAATTCAGCTAAATTAGATATGAATCTTCTCAAAAAATTAATATTTTCTAGGAAAGCTTGAAGTTCTTTGACATTTCTAGGGTGGGGTATTTGTAGAATAGCTTCTATTCTAGTAGGATCAATTTTGATGCCTTCTTTGGAGATGATATGGCCTAAAGGTTTGCCTTCCTCTAGACCAAACAATGACTTCTTAGGATTTAAGGAAATACCATATTTTCTGCATTTCAAGAATACTTGTCTCAGATGATCCAAGTGTTGCTGATCTGATTTAGAAAAAATAGTCAAGTCATCTAGATATATAACCAAAAAGTCATGGATTTCTTTTGCAAATGCTATGTCCATTGCCCTCTGAAAGGTCGCCCCTGCATTTTTAAGTCCAAATGGCATTTTAACATATTTGAATGTACCCCATGGCATTGTAAAAGCAATATTTTCCTGGTCATCAGGATGAACCAGAATCTGGTTATAGCCTGAGAACCCATCTAAGAGTGAAATCCTAGAAGCACCTACCACCCTCTGTAAAATGTGATCCATCTTGGGTAAGGGGTAATTGTCCTTCAGAGAAACCTTATTAACATTCCTTAAATCAACACATAATCTGATCTCTTCGTTTTTCTTCCTAGTAGGTACTAAATTAGACACCCACTTTGAAAACCTGATAGGGGCAATTATTCCTGCTTCATACATTCGTTTAATTTCTTTTTCGATTAAGGGCAGTAGTACAGGGTTAATTCTTCTAAGCTTTTGCTTGAATGGTTTTTGGTTTTCCTTCAGAGGTATGGTATGTTGAATTATGGAGGTGTCATAAGATTTCAGATCTTCATAATTCTAGGCAAAAACATCCTGGAACTCTCTCATTAGCTCAACATATTGAGTTTTTGGTCAAGGGGCAAAGATTTGGACAACTTTACATTTTAGGATCATCCTTAATTCCCAAATTATAGTTCTCAAGATCTGGTCTTAAGGGCTCCATCTTAGGTTTCTTTGGAATATCATTGAAATCAAAGAGATCCTCCAAAGGAGTTAATCCCTGAGGCAAATGATTGTCTTTTAAATTGATTACTTCAGATTCTCCTTCAATAATTTCATCAATATCCATCTCTTGAAGTTCCTGCATTTATTTTTTGGTAAATTTTGTTGGGTGAAGCATTTGAGTTGCACTTTCTGTTGAAATGTCTATTTCTATCTTATTTGTTTGATCAAACTCATTTACTGTATCTACATCTATGTTAGTGTTACAAAATTCCTCATCTAAAGTCAAGAAATTGTTAATCTTCTTATCACCATCAAACACTTGCCAGTTCTTCAAATTATCAGGTATAGTTGGACTATGTCTAATCTTAGCTGTGAACTGATGATTAGGTTCAAATGGTAATTTGCAGGTGCTGGCAAACATTGCCAGACTATGAGCTTGCAAGTTATGTTTTCTTGGGATTTTGGCAAGCTTAGTTTCCAAAAATGTATTGAGAATCTCTATCACTGTATCTCTATAATACTTCAGTCTAGGATCATTTGTTGAATACTGTCCTCTAATCTGTTGAACTATTAACTCAAAATCTCCTAAGACAGATACCCTAATTGCTCATAATTTCTTAACCAATTTAAGACCTAGAAACAACGCTTCATATTCTACCATATTGTTGGTGCATCTAAAGTTTAATCTATAGGCATGGCCTTCAGCATGGTCATTTTCAAGATTATGGACCCAGACTCCTGCTCCTGCTCCTAATTTGTTAAATGAACCATCAAATTCTATGTGCCAGAGGATTTCATGTTCATAATTGGTATCAAGAGTCTCAGGAATCTGTTTAATAGGGAGATCTGGTTTTTTAGTTTCTTTCGGTTTCTCTTGGGTATCTAGTGTTTCATTGTTCTTAGAAATTTCATGTATTTGAACACTAGATTTATCATTTGTAATTTCTTTTGGTTCTTCTACTAAAACTTCTAATTCAATTAAAGGATCAATTTCAGCATTGAAAGAATGAAAGAATCCATATCAAAGTGAACTGAGTAGATAGGGAAATTTTGGGGTTTCTCCTGACTACTTACAATGTATTTCATTAAGGTTTCTCTGTACATTTTCTTGGGTTGACCAAATACTGAAATAATAGCATAAGACATGTCTAGTTGTAGAGATCCTTGAAGTTTTGTACCCCAATACCTAGACAATAACATGCCATACTTTGGTGGAATATTAGCCACTACTATGTCCATTAAGATTGTTTTGGCTGGGTATTGAACTAGTGACACACACAAGTCTTTGATTAATCCTAAGCATCTGACCTGACTTGAATCAAAAGAAAAGAGATATTTATATGGCCTGGTGATGTCTAGGTCCAATTTCTCCATCACAGATTTAGGCATTAAGTTATGAGAGGCGCCAGAATCAAACATGGCATTATGAAGTATTTTATGATGTATATTCAGACTTACATAGAAAGGATGGATTCCTCCATCTATTGATTTCCCATTCACTTCAGGGCCAAAAATCAATTCAGGCTGGTCATCAAAAACATTTACTGAATCTTCATTAACCGAGATTTTGAGTGACTTGTTAATTTGGCTTTTGTAGACATCATGTTTAGCTAGTTCAGACAGTGGAACAACTATTTTTAATTTGCCTACTTCAGATTCTAGATTAAAAGGCTTTTCAGTCTAGAGTTCTTGCATTATGGACAGTTGGATTCTCTTTATCTTCTATGTTCTCTGCGTTTTTCTCCTTTTCAAGAGTGGGGTTATGGGCTGAAGTTATTTCCACATCACCTTGTTGAGATTGCAACAAGATGATGGAGCTTAGTGAAAAGAGTCGCCTTCACTAAGTGGGCCCGCAGGCTATTTTTGGCGCAAGTCTATTTTTAGACTATGTCTATTTTTAGACATATGGATCATGTCTATGTTTATGGATGATTGATCAAGTTGGGAAAAATAGATGGAATTCTATTTTTGATGAAAGTGTGAGTGATCACAGTGTGAGTGATCAAGTCTATTTTTAGACTGGCTGTCAAAAATAGAAAAGTCAAATATTATTATCTCACAATAATATTTGGACTATAAACTTAATCTTATTCTCTTGGAGCACTTCAGTTTGAGCTACGGAAGTGGCACATGCAGCTGTCAGAAGGAAATTCGTTTTTCTTATGAGTCAGTTGAGTTGTTGCATGCATGACTTCAGTTAGAACTCAAGTGAGTTGAGTTTAGTGGACTGGAGGTACAGTTGATGGAGTTGTGTTCAGTTTAACTTAGTTAAACTAGTTGTAGTTAGTCTAACTGCAGATAGACTAATGATGAGTTGATAAAATAATTATTAACTCATAATACAACTAAAGAATACATCAGTTAACTCAGTTGCATGTCAGTGCATGTTCAGTTCAACAGGGACAGGTGGTAGAGAATCAGATTGCTATCAGTTGTGACTATAGTTGTGCACCAGATCTTGCACAATCAAGGGATTGAGTATGCCAATGAGTTTGCTCACGTATTTGGCCCACATTTTAGCCTTTGCTCACGTCCACAAAGAGTGAGTGACTATTTTGCAGGTGAAAATCGAGTTTGGGAAGCAATTCTCATCAGTTCTTGAGCAGGTATTGAGCAGTGGAGGCAGGCAAGCAGTGGAAGAGATTTGGAGATCAGATCTGAGCTGTATTGTGTGTAACAGAGGTGGAGATACTTGTGAGAAGTATTATGCTGTGTAATGTTACATGACTCAATCATTAATATACAGATAGTGTGGGGTTTTTAGCGAGATGCTTTCCCCGTGATACATACTGTGTTAATGTGTGAATGCTCTTGATGTTTTATTGTTATTGATGCTGCTATATTCTTAATCAACGTAGAGGAGCTTATGTATTGTGTATGTTTTCCGCATTAGTACATGATCAGGATAATCTCTGTGAATATGTGTTAAATTATTCAAAATTTCTACATGGTATCAGAGCTAGATGATTTGTAGAAAAAATTTCTTACATGGTATCAGAGCTAGATGATTTGTAGAAAAAGTTTCTACATGGTATCGGAGCAGCTTGATTTGTAGAAAATTTTTTTACAGGATATCAAGCGAGGATTGATCATCAGATCTACTATTCAGGAAGTGTTTACATTCTATTTCTTCAGGCAGAGTCTGTAATCGGGCCAGGTAGCCTCTGGATTCATCCTTCCTTTGGAAGGTGAAATATCCGGTAAAAGCCCATACAGTCCATCTTTGTACGAGAAATATTTTGTTCTCACGAATTCTAGATCGGAAGCAGTTGAGTTTGGAGCTGGTGGAAAATCGAATTTGCAGCAGTGTTGTTGAAATGTCTTTCAACGGATTGCAAATGTTATTCCAAAGCAAGAGCGACCTGGCGCTCAAGGATAAACTCAGTAACAATAAAGGTGAGAATGGATCTTCATCAAAGGTATCTGATGAAGAGAATTGCGCTTTGGCTACCAAAGCAAAGAAGGGGAAGAACAAGAAAGCTTCTCATTCCGGTGCGAAAGGCAAGAAGCAGGATATGTCCAAAGTGAAGTGTTTTCACTGTCACCAGCATGGACACTATGCCACAAATTGTCCGCAGAAGAAGAAGAACAAGCAAGCTGCTGGATCTGCAGGGGGAGAGGCTTTAGCTTCTCAGTTTGAGCTTGATTTTTCATTGATCACATGCTTGGTTTCAAGTGTGATGGGATCAGTGTGGTTCCTGGACAGTGGTGCGTCTTTTCACATGACGGGAGATAGAGATTTGTTCTCTGATCTGGAGGACAAAGATCTTGGAGTGCACATCGAGATGGGTGATGATGGTAGATACAGTGCGACCGGTATCGGTACCATTTCCTTTGAGAGGGAGTCTGGTAAACCCTTTGTATTGAAGGAAGTCATGCATGTTCCAGGATTGAAGAAGAATCTCATCTCAGTGGCGATGTTAGAAGACAAGGGGTATGATGTTGTTTTCAGCGAGGGAAAGGCCTTCCTGCGCAGCAAGACAACTGGTGAGACCCGGAAGATAGGGGTTCGAGTGAGGAACCTTTATCAGTTGCATGTAGCTGGATGCGCAGCAATGGCAGGCAAGGCAGAAGGATTGGTGAGCCGGGATGATGGCGAGTTGTGGCACAGGAGATTGGGTCACCTTCACCATGGAGCCTTGAAGATACTGCAGCAGATCACTACAGGGCTTCCTAAAGGCACACTTGCGCAGTCAGATCAATGCAAGGGGTGTACTTTGGGGAAGTTTGTGAAAGCCACCTTTCACGAGAAGGATAGTCGCGCCATGACGATCCTTGAGAGAATTCACACAGACGTGTGTGGACCTTTCTCAATTGCTTCGACAGAAAAACACAGGTATTATGTGATTTTTGTTGATGATTTCTCTCGTAAGTGCTGGATCTTCTTCATGCAGAAGAAGAGCGAGACATATTCAAAGTTCTGTGAATTCAAAGCACTGGTCGAGAAGGAGTCAGGGAAGAAGGTGAAGGCTCTTAGGAGCGATAATGGTGGTGAATACATCTCGGACGAGTTCAAGGATTTCTGCAAGGCAGAAGGGATTCGTAGAGAGCTCATAGCTCCCCATAACCCACAGCAGAACGGGGTAGCTGAGCGGAAGAACAGAACGATTGTGGGTGCTGCACGGGCAATGTTGCATGATCAGGGCCTACCCCTTCACTTGTGGGCGGAAGCATGCAATACAGCAGTTTATGTGCAAAACCGTTGTCCTCATAGGATACTTGGCATGAGTACACCCGAGGAGGCTTATTCTGGTAAGAAGCCTGATCTTTCTCATTTGAGGATTTTTGGTGCTAACGTTTACATGCATGTGACGAAGGATGCCAGAAAGAAGTTGGAGCCGACTGCAGAGGTTGGGATATTTGTGGGGTACACTGATACGCCCCACAACTATCGTGTGTATTTGCCAGACAGTGGTAAAACTGTTGTGCGACGGGATATAAAATTTTAGGAGGAGAAAGCCATGAAGTGTTCGCTTGAGAGGGAGCTACACTTGCATGCAGATGAGGAGCTATTAGTTCCTAAGGATGAGCTTCAGGACATGGATCAGCCACAGGACGAGGTTCATGGAGTGGAAGAGACCACTCATGCAGCGCCAACCATCAGAGCGCGAAAGCGCTTGACAAAAGTTGAGCGACTGGCTCAAGATGCAGAGAAAGTTGTAGGACCACCTACAGCCCAACGCAGGCAGAGACAGTCACCTGATCGGTACACTGGATACATGGCTCTTATGAGCAAGTGTGTTGTGACTGAGCCATCCTCTTTCGAGGAAGCTGTGGAGGATCCCGCATGGGTAGACGCCATGGTGGAAGAGTATGATTCTATTGTCAGAAACAGTGCATGGGAGATTGTTCCTAGACCGGAAGGGGAATCAGTGGTGGGTTCGAGATGGATCTACAAAGTTAAGCAGGCAGCTGACAGGAGTGTGGAGAAGTACAAGGCAAGATTTGTTGCCCGAGGCTTTTCACAGATTGAGGGGATCGATTATGAGGAGACCTTTGCACCTGTCGCAAGGTATTCTTCCATACGGACGATTCTTGCTCTCTCAGCACAGATGGGATGGCACATTCATCAGATGGATGTGAAGACTGCGTTCCTCAACGGAGTCATTGAGGAGGAGGTGTACATTGAGCAACCCGAAGGCTTTGAAGTCTTCAGCAGCGAGTCGCATGTGTGCAGGCTCAAGAGAGCGCTGTATGGGTTGAAGCAAGCACCATGTGCTTGGTACACACGGATAGACAGCTATTTCACAGGGCTTGGATTCTCCAAGAGCGAGGCGGATCCGAACCTATACCAGATTGTGGTGGAGGGTAAGTTGCTTATCATTGTACTGTATGTTGATGATTTGATTCTAACGGGTGATGAGCTGTTGATACTGTCATGCAAGAAGGATCTTGCTACAGAGTTTGAGATGAAGGACTTGGGCCTCCTTCACTATTTCCTAGGATTGGAAATATGGCAGCGCAGTGGTGGACTGTTTGTTTCTCAGGGCAAGTATGCTCGGGAGATACTGGAGAAGTTCAACATGCATGGTTGCAAGCCTGTTGATACTCCTCTTCCTGGAGGTTTGAGGAAGGAGGATGCCACTTCGGGAGAAGAAGTGGATGCCACTGTTTATCGACAGTTGGTGGGGTCGCTGATGTATTTGGTCAATACACGACCTGATATATGCTATGCAGTTAACCAACTTTCACAAGCTATGGTTAAGCCTACCAAGCTCTTCTGGAAGGCAGACAAGCATGTATTGAGCCACTTGAGAGGCACATCGGGATATGGATCTTGGTACAGACAGGAGGATGAGGTGAAGCTATGTGGCTTCACGGATGCAGATTGGGTAGGGAGCCCAACGGACAGAAAGAGCACATCAGGAGGTGTCTTCAGTATCGGATCGACAATAGTTTCTTGGTACAGCAGGAAGCAGAGATCTGTGTGGATGAGGATGATCTTGGTCGGGTTTTTCGGTTCCAAGCACATCAGGTACCATCATATCAAAGATTGTGTGCAGCGAAGGATCATGTTACTTTCGTACATTCCAACGGAGGATCAGGATGCAGATATTCTAACGAAGGCTCTCACCAGGAGAAAATTCGAGTACCACCGAGGCAGGATAGGGGTTGCTGATAATCCATATCTTGTCGAGAGGGAGTGTTGAGATTGCAACAAGATGATGGAGCTTAGTGAAAAGAGTCGCCTTCACTAAGTGGGCCCGCAGGCTATTTTTGGAGCAAGTCTATTTTTAGACTATGTCTATTTTTAGACATATGGATCATGTCTATGTTTATGGATGATTGATCAAGTTGGGAAAAATAGATGGACTTCTATTTTTGATGAAAGTGTGAGTGATCACAGTGTGAGTGATCAAGTCTATTTTTAGACTGGCTGTCAAAAATAGAAAAGTCAAATATTATTATCTCACAATAATATTTGGACTATAAACTTAATCTTATTCTCTTGGAGCACTTCAGTTTGAGCTACGGAAGTGGCACATGCAGCTGTCAGAAGGAAATTCGTTTTTCTTATGAGTCAGTTGAGTTGTTGCATGCATGACTTCAGTTAGAACTCAAGTGAGTTGAGTTTAGTGGACTGGAGGTACAGTTGATGGAGTTGTGTTCAGTTTAACTTAGTTAAACTGGTTGTAGTTAGTCTAACTGCAGATAGACTAATGATGAGTTGATAAACTAATTATTAACTCATAATACAACTAAAGAATACATCAGTTAACTCAGTTGCATGTCAGTGCATGTTCAGTTCAACAGGGACAGGTGGTAGAGAATCAGATTGCTATCAGTTGTGACTATAGTTGTGCACCAGATCTTGCACAATCAAGGGATTGAGTATGCCAATGAGTTTGCTCACGTATTTGGCCCACATTTTAGCCTTTGCTCACGTCCACAAAGAGTGAGTGACTATTTTGCAGGTGAAAATCGAGTTTGGGAAGCAATTCTCATCAGTTCTTGAGCAGGTATTGAGCAGTGGAGGCAGGCAAGCAGTGGAAGAGATTTGGAGATCAGATCTGAGCTGTATTATGTGTAACAGAGGTGGAGATACTTGTGAGAAGTATTATGATGTGTAATGTTACATGACTCAATCATTAATATACAGATAGTGTGGGGTTTTTAGCGAGATGCTTTCCCCGTGATACATACTGTGTTAATGTGTGAATGCTCTTGATGTTTTATTGTTATTGATGCTGCTATATTCTTGATCAACGTAGAGGAGCTTATGTATTGTGTATGTTTTCCGCATTAGTACATGATCAGGATAATCTCTGTGAATATGTGTTAAATTATTCAAAATTTCTACACACCTTCTGTAGGTTCTTCCACGTTTCCTTTAGAGGGAATTGAAGTGGAAATTTGTCTATTATTGGGTTGATTATCGGATACATCTTCAATAATTGGGTTAGCTGGGTTAGGGTCTGTTCTGGAAAGAATATGTACAGGGATATTATTGGTCTTACCTTTGTTAGGATGCTTGGTGGCTTTTTTTTTATTAGTTTTAGGGACATCTATTCTTTTGCTCCTCAAATTATATTGTTTGTGGACTTCATAAATGGTTGTATCATATCCCTCCCTAAAGTCAAATGATTCACCTGACTGAGTTTGGAATTGTTTCAGAACGTAAGCTTCTTGATCATCTTGGTTCAAGAAAACTTGTTCTTCATTGTTGAGTCCCATCAAATTGATTTGGGTGTCTTCTATTGGTTCATCAGAAGTGGAGGCTTCAACATAATTTTCCTAGAAAGGGGGCCTAAGGTTTTGATCCAGGCCGGTCTTCCCAGTATTCTGATTTTAGTTCTTCCTAAAATTTGGATTTCTCCCAGTGTTGCTAGGTTGCCCATCCCAAGGGGATTTTCTTTCAATTGTTTCTACTCTATCTCCTAACCTCTCCATACCTTTGATAATAGTATCCAGTTTTTGTTCAAAGGCTGAAGGTTCTTCTTTCAAAGGTATCCTCCTTTCAGCTCTGGCTCTAGCTCGTTTGGATATTAGGTTAGCTTCAACGCTGACAGCTATACTTTGCATTTCTTCTAAGGTTCGAGGAGCTCTTTCCCTAAGTTGGTATTCCATATCTGAATCAAATCCATCAGGGAATTTGATTAATGCAAAATTTGGAGGAGGTCTAAGGTTTTGATGGATAGTATTGTAAACATTATTGAACCTAGTACAGTTTCTTGTGTTCCCCTCTTCAAGTTTTCATATTCTGACAAAATATGAAGAGGATCTTTCTTCTTTTCCCATCTGTTCAAGAATGTTTGATAAAGAGCTTGTAGGTCATTGATACTGTTTGCAAGGAGGGCTCTAAACCATGTTTTTACATCTCCAGTCAAACTTTGAACAAATACCCTCATTCTAACATCATCAGCATCAACTTCATATATCTCAAAATAGTCGGTCATTTTCTTGGTATGTTGTTGAGCTGTGTAGGTGCCAGTGCCATCAAAAGGAGTGATCTTACTTTGATAGTCTTGGGGCATAGCCCCTGGGTTGGTAGGTAAGTGCAGAGGAGTGTATCTGTTTGCCATGGCTAGAGGGGTAGATGTGACAGATGGTTGAGCAGGGATAACAATGGGAATGTGAGTTGTAGATGGAGGGGTGGCTTGGGGTTGAGATGAACTTGGAGAGGCTGAAGTGATCACAAAAAGGTTTGATGTTCCTACAGAGGTAAGTTCAGATTGAATGGAATTTTGAAAATGTCTGTCAAGAAGTGAAGTGACAATCTCAAGTTGTAAATTTTCAATGAATAAAGGATCATGAACCGTGCGGGCTAAGGCAGATTCAGAAAAGGTTACAAATAAAGAAGTCTCAAAATACTCATTAAAGAGTTCCTCCTCAAGGTAAATCGACTTATTTGGACAGGATGCTGATCTATGTAAAGGCTGTGAACTAGCAAAACTCTCTTGGCTATTTTGTCTCCTTAGAATCCTAGGGATCAGATTAGGGTTTTCGAACACAGGTGGTGGATTTGGATCAGGGTTAGCTCTGGTGTAACGAATCCTTTCTGAAGCCAGGATTCTAGGAATGTTTTTGGTTTTTTTCTCTAAAAGGGGTTGGAAAAAACAACTTCTTAAATTTTCTTTAAGAAGCTTTAGATATGGGATTTAAATTCTCTTAAAGACTTATTTGATAAAAGGAACTGATCAAGAATTTGAAACTAGGTGTTCAATCCATAAACTAGACTGGAGATAGACAGAAGCAACATTCATTTACGTTTGCAATTGCAAAGCAAGAGCATTTCAAAGGCTACCTGGCTAACTTCAGGCTCCATCCATAGCTTATAAGGTAAACAATAGTAACAAAAAAAATGTTCAAGTCCCCAGCGGAGTCGCCACTATGTTAACACTCAGATTTTCCTAGAAGTTGTTGGGAAGAGGAAAGGGGTCCGAGGTAACCACAAACCAAATTTTAAGTATAGATTCTAGCAAATTTATACTCAGAGAGGGCTCTCTCTTTATGATTTAGCTTGGATTTTAAAAGATATTAGGCTAGTTGTGAAGTTTAGGGGTTTTGTTTGAGTTTGGGTGGTGAGATTCAATAGAAAATGGGTAAGACTGAGTAGCTTAGTCCATTGGGCTGATGGAGTCAAAGAAAATAGCTTAATTGGACTTGGTTTCTTCACGAAGGATGGTTTAATAGAGCAAGGTAGTCAAACAGGGAACAATTAGAGACTGAAAGATGGAATGGGCTTAAAGTGTTAAAGGGCAACTAAGAATCCTTTAACATATTTTAGCAGAGCAGAACATGACTAACCATCAATAAAGAGCATTTAAGAATTCTTTATTAAATGATTAAAATGAACAAACTAGGAAACAGGAGCAATAAAAAATTCACTGTTTATACTAGTTCAGAAGAAAACATTGAGAATAATAACGATTGAAAAGAGAGTGCAATTAAGCATATTCTGAGTTATTCTTTTTCATTTATCATTCAGATGTGAACCATAGATGATATTTTAAACAAGGAAAACTTTAAAACACAAGGTATAGATGAACTTATTGATCCGGTGTTTGATTCAAGAATTCTGAGAAAAGTCCTTAGCTCCAATTCTTCATCCAGCAAGCTACAAAGTTGGTCCAAACAACACTTTATTCCAAAATAGTCAATATTACAGCAATGTCTAAGAATCCACCCTCAATACTCCAATTGAGGGGGTATTTATACAAAAAATCTTTACAAAAATATCTCATAACAGAGTGAGATATATCCTAGTGATGATAAATTATTTTTACAAAAAAATAGAGACACTTAATCTCGAAGATAGGAGAAAGGTGAACTGATGTTGTGCTTTTCCTATTCTCGCTGAATGTGCTGGAGGCAGGTCCTTTTATTTGTCTTGCTGCTGTCCTCTTTAGTAACTCTGTGCTAGCTGCCCTGTTTTGACCAATATTTTTCACCTGTTCTGATACACTTCAACCTGTTTGACCCCTTTTCATCTTTGTTCATCTTGCTATGGTAAAAGCCCAAAATTTACATTTTACCAAAAGTAAATTTACAAAATTTCCAACATATCTTCCCACCATTTTGGCTCTGGCAATCTGTGTTTCTAAAGTTTCCTCAGAGTCTCATCAGTTTCTGTATATCTGAAAAAATTAGGCTGGAGTTGAAACAAGTGCTTTACCTCATGCTCAATATAGAATAAGTTCTCCAAGCTATCATAGAGAACTCGACCTGTGGGAAGTGCTTTTATTCTTGATGCACTTGTTGATGAACTAGCTTGATCTCCAACATACTTATTCAATTTATCTACATAATCAATGTGCTTCATTAACCTCTCATTGATGACCAAAGGTCTTGGTAGCCCTTTATTCTATAAGACAGTGAATTTCTCCATAAAAAAATTGATTTCCACCTTCATATCTTGAAATCTTCTTTCTAGATTCTGCATCAAAGTTCTTTTAGTTAGCACCCTTTTGATTTCCAAAATAGTGTTTGTCCTATCTGGGATGCCAAGTGCTTCCAGTTGTTCCTTATTTTTGGTATTCAAAAAATGTATAAGCCGGTTGGCTTGTTCAGGCATCTGTCCTAACTGTGCTCTTGTCTGTTGAATTGCTCCATGTGCTGCTTTTACTAAGTCCATTTGCTCATAGATCACTTGGATGAATGGTCAAACATCATTCATAGATTGAGTGATGTTGGTCCACAAGATTTTCTTGATCTCTGCTAGAGGCTTGTCAAAAGTGAGATCCTTCTCTAATGCTTTAATTTAATTCTCTAATGCTTTAATATCCCTTGTCTTTTCTGCAACACTTATTTTGGAGGCATCATACTTCTTTTCTATATTAGCCAATTGTTCTTTTGTCTGTTTTAACTCTGAAATTTGTAGTTTCATTTCTTCCATGGCCTTTATTAATTCTTTTGTGCTTAAATTAGCACTGTTTCTTGATGTTGTTCCTGCTATTGATGTACCTGTAATCACCTATGCTGTGCCTGTTGGGATGTTTGGAGCCAATGCTGTTCCAAGTGCAGAAGGGACTGCTGTTGAGACTATGGGAATTACTTCAGGAGGCTAAGAGGTCGACTCTCCCTGCCTGTCCTTCAGTGCCTTTTCTAATGCCTGTTTTGTATCATTTAATCTTTCATTAAGTTTCAGAAGGAGATCCATCATCTCTCCATCAGATTTTTGCTTCACAACCTCAGCAGTTTGTGGGTGCCTTAGGTAGTTTTAGCTATTTCCTCAGGGCAGCAACGTCTTCTTCCTTCTTCTTGATTAATGCCTCAATGCCTTTCATATCTTTGGGATCATGTCCCAATCCAATGATGATTTCTTCTAATGATTTTATTCTATTATCCTTGGCTAGGGAGGAGGCTTTTTCCAAGTGGAGTTTAGCAGCTATATTATCCAAGGAATTTTGTAGATTGTGGGCCATCATTGCTTTGTCAGCCAGTGTGGAATAGACCATTTCCCCAGTTTGCTTGTGAAGTTCAATATGGTCCATAGGATGAATATCTTTGGCTAATACTTCCAAACTTGTTCTGATGTAATCTGCTACTGACTGGGGTTGTTGCACCTTTGGCTTAAAGTAACTCATTATCATTTTTCCCTCTTTAATGTCATAAGCTAACATTAATCTCTGCTGGTTTGTGGGGGCCATCTTCAGGTACTGATTATAAATTTGAATTCTTACAGGATCATTTCTGGCTTTTATCTCTGTGAATGTCTTTTTGATATCCGAGGCCTCTTTTCCTGGAGGTTTGTGAGATGAAACTTCCAAAATTTGTTTCCTTTCTAGCTCTTACCTCTGTGAGCTAAGGGATGTTTCTCCCAATGGAGAAGTTTGTTGGCTAACTGCTCTTTCTTCTCTGTGGATATCTATAGTTTCTTCCATTATTTCCTCTTTTGACAGAGGGTTTAGTCTCTGTCTCTTGGTACCAGGCTGTTCTATAGGTCCACTAGCAGGGGTAATGGTTTCCCTGTCCCTCTTTTTGCTTCTTTCCTCATTTAGAGGAGTTTGTAAAGCTGGGCTTTCTGATATATTGGTTTGAGCTGGAGGAGTTGGCCCTTGACCCTGTTCTTTGGAAATTCCAGGTTGATCTATCATTGTGGGATGTTCTATAGTATCTATTTCCTTGCCTTTGGTTGTTCCTGTTGCTGGTCTGTTGAATTGCTATGGAGGTTGTTGAGAAGTCCCAGCTGTGGATAGTTGGAATTGTACCCACCCAAAAGAATCTAAGTCAAGGGTTTTCTCAAAATCCCTCATAACATTTTCCATATTGACCTGCTCACTTACCTCTTCTACTAGAGTCCCTTCTAACCATTCATCCAAGTTTGCAAACTGCTCAATTTTTGGCATCCTATGGTGAATGTATGAGGATAACCTGTTCTTCATCCTTCTGTCACAGATACAACTGTTGGGGTCATATGGTACCCACCTAAAACTCTTTCTTAGTCTAAGGTGATCTTCTAAAATGATTTCAGCTTCTTTCCATGCATCCCTAGAGTTGATGACATAAGGGCCTAGCTGGTTCTTTATTCTTAGTTGTGCTTTCTTCTTTACATTACAAAAATGGACTAAATCTACATTTATGATCTGTCTGAAATACTCCAATGCAAATAGCCTCATAGGGACATACTTGGGTAACTTGAAAGGGCAAAGCTCATACCCATACATCCTGATCTCTATGTGATTTTCATATAGGTACCAGTCACCTGTCTTGTACTATTTAGAGAGCTGGAGAATTTTCTTCATGTCACCATGAAGCCTAGGAGGGGAAATTCCTATCAATAAAGTGGTTGCTAGTTGTACAAACTAGTCAATGAACTCATTATAAGTGTAAGGGGACTCATAGGTATTATGGAAGATTGAGCTCCAAAAGATAACAGACCTAGGGTTTCCTTTAGTGTCCAGTTTCTTGATAGGGAAAGGAAAGCTGTCTGGCTGATGATACAACAAAAGATGGTATATGAAAGAGGTATATTTGAAAACTCCTTCCCTTTACAAATTTAGGAATTGATCATGGATCTTGTTGGCAATAAAGGTGGCATAGTTATATTGACAGCAGGGGGCTGTCCTGGAGTAAAGATTGATAATAATACTAGGGTGATATCATCCACATATTCACTAGTATTGAACCCCATAATCAGGGCTATCATATCAAAAATGAGTCTTCCAGTTTCAGTGAAGAAAGTTCGCAGATAAGGAGGTGGACCTTTGGGTTGGTGCTTTGGGAACATGAAGGTTTGAGCAATACGAGTCGCTTCTGATTGGGACAACTGAGATGCTTTTTCAAGTAGATATCCCATGGAAAGAGGGGTGAGGGGCTGACTGGAATGGAATTGTAACATCTCATTGATGGACTTAGCAGTTATGGGAAAAAGAACAGTTTGGGATGGGGACATAACTGCTATATGGATAGGGTCATAGTTGACACAACACTGATGAATGATGTCTGGGAAAATGTGAACTGAGGGGAGAAAATACATGGGAAGGTTAGACTCCCACAGTCCAAAAATGTCAGATTTATTTAGATAACTGTCTCTGGTTTGGAAAAAGGCTTTCAAATGATTATAATCAGTGGTTAAGTCCTTTATTTGAAAATCTTTATCTGCAAGAGGCAGATAATCTAAGTCTTTGTGAGGAGCATTCATAGGTGCGACATTCAGGGCTTCAGGGGTTTCCATCTTTGGTTCATGTGGATTCAAAGATGAAAATAGGGGAAATTCTGTGAACACTAGGTAAGACAATAGGTTGGGAGATTTGTATGGCCAATATAAACGTGGAATAGACCTGAATTTGGCTGTTTCTTGTAGAATTTTAAGCAAAAAACCAAAATCACATGGTTTCAGCGTAGCTTGGATAAATACCTATTTCAAGATGGTGAATAATGCCTGGATGGGAGGATGACAGGTTCTGGGTGGTGTCATAGCAAGGTTCTTAACCAGGTGGTGGTCTGCAAGCTCGAACAGTCGACTGGGATGTTGTTTTGCATGGGAGCATAGTTTGGAGTGAATGACAATGAAAATGACATTTTTCCACTTTATTTAACAAAAATAAGGTTGGCGGGACTTTTTGGCTTTATTGGGCGAATGACGTAAGCGTGATGTGATGCTTTGTTGTTATGCAGAGGGTGGTAAGCGGTTTTTATCGCACCGCTTTTGGGGTTGGGCGGTTTTGGGCCGGGGGCGAGCGAACATATTGGCAACGTGACATGTGGCAGAGGTACGGTGTAAAACCGCTGGGCGATCGCAAGTTAGAGGTGGGAAGGTTGGTCGTGATATCACTGTCGACCGTCGGATGGGAATGTAGAGATCAGACGACGAATGGGCAGGGGATATGGCAGGTTGTTAAAATCGACAGGCCCGACACGATAAAATGTGTTTTAATCATTTCAGGGCTATTTTGATTGGGCGGGGGCCGGTTATTAATTAACCCAAATGGTTAATTAATCCCGTATTGCGCGGTGGGGAAGGTTATTAATAAACTCCAGATAAGTTTATTAATCCCTATTAACTATATAATGGTTATATACCATCGGGGCGGGAATTATATAAAGCGTGGGGGTTTAATATATTTACATATTACGGGAGGGGTTAATTTTTCGGGATTTATATAATAATTGTTAAAAGTTAATATGAAATAGAATGATAAGCGCCAAGTTAAAATGTTAGGAATTTACATTTAAAACTTAGGCTAAAGGGGTTTTCAAGTGATATTTTGTATTTCCTAAGTAAAATATGTTTTTCACTTAGGCAAAATTTATGAAATGAAATGAATGATGGATGGATGATTTATGAGTACTCAGGCTTTTAGATCATTGGGCCGAGTGTCCGGTCCTTCCAGAAGTCAGAGAAATTCTCTAAGCCCCTTTGATTTTTCAAGACCTTGATACTTAGGGGAATTAGTTATTTAACCTTGTTTTTCTTGAACTGCATCAAGTGTAATATCTGCCTTTCACTGGTGAGAAAAGTAAAGATCAACACATTTAGAAGCATTTTTCATCACAAGTATCATTCTGCAACATCATCTACCTACCCTACCTACTTTAGCCTAACATTTTTTCTTCTTTATTTGGGTGCACTTAGACTGGCAAACCCTTGTCACACTTTTTCTTTTACATATAGAAATCTATCTAAGTCTAATCTTATTACATCCAAGGGCTTAGATTAAACTATTGAGCTCCTTTTATTCACTATACCTATTTACTTATTTGCCAAGATTACACTGTTTGGTCAGATATTTATTCTCTATTTCTACAACATGAAATTGAAAAATGAATGAGCCAAGTTTGAACAGTTTGACTCTTCATCAATCGTGGCATAAGATTAACAAGTTGCACATAATTGCTTATTACAAAAAATGAACTAGTAGTGTCATTTTGGACTTGCACACTTTCCTGGTCTATTTTTGTTTGGGGTTCATTTTTTCTCATTTTTTGACCATTTTATTCTTTTTACCCTTTTATTTTTCTTTTAGGGTATACCCTCTTTACATTTTTTAAATTTTTTGACTTTTTGAAAATATGGAAAACCTTTGAAACAAGGAAAGGTACGAGCATATTACAGAGCTCATCAAGTCAATCATGAAATATGACAAGCATAATAGAACTCACAATGACCACTCACAACAACACATGGAAGAATTACTTCCAATACCCTCCCTTAATGCTTACATGGAAAACATTTAAAAAACATATTACAAAAACAAGGATAATCTATGTTTGATTGGTCTTCATCAACGCTCACATCCACTCTAGAATCTCACAAACATGGCTCTTTCACCACCACGTCTTCTAGTTGTCACTTGACCTCCATTTAAAATATAACTATCGCTGACCATCATTGATGAACATTTCAAGATCACAATATTGACACATCAGCTCGTTAGGGCTTCTGTGATAAGAGCCATCAAGTAATGAACCATCATGTGGACCAACCGCCATCTCTCAAATATTTCTCTTTCGGCTATCCATCAATTGCTAGGATGGAGGTCTATATACTAAATTTGTTCAAACATTTATCATACATCAGGGCTTCCAGTTTAAGAACCACTAACCCTTTTTATGACTAGAATTGAAAGAAATAGAAAACTAATTCAACTCACACCACAAACATACAAACAAACACACATATTAAAAGAACTTAAGTCTCTTGGAAATTCATCCACGAACAATTGAACCTTATGCAACGTAGCTGATGTATGTCTTTCCGATCAAAAAAACGTTTGTCGATCCTTGAATCCATCCATGGCATTATTTTGGCATGATGATCTCTTGTAATTACTGAAAGGATTGGTCGACGTAGAATTTCCCTCACTTGAACAAGTCCAGTGCATTCTTGCATCTAGAAAACTTCATCTCCATTGTATAATAACAATCACCTCATTAAGCCTCACAACTTCCTCATGATATTGTTGGCATGTGTTTGCACTTATTAAAAACCCCTTCATTTTTGTCAGTTAGGTTGCTCATTCCAACGCTCATATAGTATATCAATTGCTTTATCCATAGAGAATGGGAAGCCATCTACAGTGGCATACCTTTTGCAAGTTTTTGAGCAACAACCTTCCGAAGGTGTTATAGCATCATTTAGCACTCCGATAGATTTGATGCTCTTGTATGGCCTTGGGCAGCCTTTTCCCATGTAGACTTGATCCTTTATTAAAAAACAATATTTCAAATTCCATAATGACTCTTCCCATTCAAAAGTGTGTGCATACGCAGGTTATATAACTACATACCCGTGTATACCTTTCTAAATATGAAAAAATAAAATACTGTGATAATTTTCAAACGGGGTTCATGGGTATTACCGAGAGCCCACCTACAAGAGCCTGTAACAAAATTGAATTAACTAATTTCAGTGGTATATATACACACCTTGGGTAGGCCTAAAAGAGATAAGAGAAGGGCTGTCGACATTATACCCATTTTTCTCCCAAATCAAGTTTGATTTTACCATGCCTCCTGCACTCCTTTTCTCTATGGAAACCCTTGTTTCCTTTGCAGAGATGTTCACCATCCTTATAACATCTCCTTACATTTGTTAGAGAGGTTGTATTCATGGCTCAGGCTCGACGGATCTAGAGGAAGGCTTCGTCGGTGCTTTGGCTTGGATCAAGTTGTACCTTTCCTATACCTATCGTTGATTATCAATAATGAAGCTCATGTCTTGTTACTGATATGTTATTCTCTCATGAATAACAATTTCCATGTTTATATATGATGATCTAACATATATTTTATGTATGCACATTGAATTATATATCATGTATATGCTTCTCTGAATTGATTCGCAAGCCTGCGCGATTCTGGAGGAAGAAGAGTGTTTGGACCGTATGGGAACATCATCAAACGTAGGACATCCACGTAAGTTTCTAGGTCCACATTTAATAATTCACATGTTTGGTATGCTTGCTTGACTTCTTCTTGATTTTCTTGTTCTTCTCTATTGAGGTTGTCAACCCTTACCTTAGGGAACTTTTCCCGCCAACATAATTGATGACTCTGTTGGGGAATACCATTAAGTATTTCCTCGAAGGTTTGTAATTCTTTGATATGGGTTTTTGGTTTGACGTTTCTTGTTGTTTCTAGCCTTCTTGACTCCTAGGCAATCTTGTCAATAAGCCTGATTTCTTGGATCATGATTGCATTTTATATTTTCCCTAGTTTTCCATTTATACACTCTTTTTGTTATATATAGAAGCATACCTACACATTTTATTCCAAAGAAACCCACGTATATGCTAGTTTCTTCAGAAACAGTCACATAAATAGACGTTTCTAGAACTACACAATAGCATACATATTGGAAAAAATGAATATTTTCAATAAAGTCTTTTGCTAGGGGCTTGGCCATGTTTACTTGTGTATTTCTTGTTTGAATGAGGCTTGAAATCATATTCTAAGTAGCTATTGTCGATTCTTTCCATCTCTTTGGTGAAAATCCTATGTCAACTCGGGATTTATGATTTTTGAAGCTTTTTATAATTAACATTATGTTTCAAAATTTCTTTGGGAAGTGTCTGACTGTTCTGTGCTGTTAGGACAGTTGGTTGTTCTTGCAACTTGCTTATAACCCATTTTTCTTGATTTCTTATTTTACATTCTAGAAATTGGCTTGTTTTTGCTTTTCATTAGTTGTTTGAGAAAAGTGTTTGCAATTCTTGGGTAAACAAGAGATTTTAGTTATTTGAAATCTTTCTCATTTCCAGAATTCTTGTATCTTCTTGACTGAATCACTTGAGTTCTTTTTGTCTCTTATTTGAATTAGTCTTTTAATTTTTGGGATTATTAATGGCTAGTGAGATTTGAGTCTCTTTCTTGTTGTTGGTGTTGAAATTGATACTTGCTTCCGCTTTCTGAAACTTGTAGTCTTTAAATCCTTTGAAGAAAAAGACAAACATTTGTTTTGAGTTTCTTTTCTTTGATTTTTTGACTTTTTAATCTTTTACAAAGGTGTGAATTCTTGCGGTAGGGCTAAACTTATTTTTGCATTAGAAGTGTTTCTTTCTTGGGATTTGCTTCTTGTTGCTCGATTAATGGACTTTTGCTTTCAATTCACCTTTTTCTTGTTTGTGAGATTTACATGAATCTTGCATTTACATTTAGTGTGCAATAGGGTAAGTTGCATTGTAGACATCATTTACTTTTTCGTTAGGTGTTGAATGCGTGAGTGCCTAAAAAGAAAAGAAAAAGAGTTTTGATTTCTTAGTTTTCTCGTAGAACCTGTGTAGAAATCACTTTCATTGAAGAAAAGAAGTGTTTCATTTGTCTCTAGCCTAGGTTTTCTATTGATTTCTTTTATGTCATAACATCATCAGTTGCACTTATGCTGCCTTTTGTCCCAAATAAAAACCACTTAAAATAATTGCTTAATTAGAATGAACTAGACCTTTATTTTTTTCATAGAAACATTAACTAGTCTAGGACATTAGGTCATTGGAATAGTTATGTAGAGAGTAAACTCTCCAAGGCCACTCGAACTAAAAGTATAGAAGTTTACTAAAGAGTGGAAATCCATTCTTGTTAAGCTGTCCGGGAAAGCTCTTCTAACACATGAGTTAAGCACGAGGATGTGTGAAGATAAGGAAAGAGAGATACCACCTCTCCTACTTGCTTGATCATGCACTCATGATTGTTCCACCACATATGTGACTTCCGAGGGGAATGCCTGTGGTACCTAAGGTAGATGTTTCATCACTTTCATATTACTTCTGGAGGGTGCCCTTGTGAAGCTTGGGTGCTTGCACTGACAAAGGTTATTGTCTGGAGATCATTGTAACTATTTCTGATATCTTTGGTAGTAGGCTTGGGCCCTCATCATCCCAAACTACCTTCGGGAGATCCTTATCTTCACTTTCTTGTATTTTGGTGTCTGGTCCTAATCACCCGAAGAGGAAATACCTGAAATTTGTTTTCTTGGTTGTATCTTTAGGATATTTTTAGTGAGTTCTTTGTGCTCCTAGCTTTCCATAGGTGTTTTGAGTCTTTAATTATTTTAATATATAAAAGTGGCTAACCAATTAGTTCATCGGTCTTGAAGGCTTCATGGGCTTTCGCCTACGAGTCTCGAGCCTCCACTTAGAAGGCGTAGGAGTAATTCTACTGGTGCTTTTGAACTAGTGTTAGTGGATGCAATGGAGACATATCCCTCTCCAAGGGCTCTCATTTCACAGGGTGAACCTAGTATAGTCCATAATATAGATGGTAACGATTTGGATCTTACTATAGTACTCTTCCAGTCGGAAGACAAAGTAGAAATTGAAGATGTTTCAGAGCCTCCCGTGATTACTACGGAACCTCTTCCTTCTCATCTTCCTTACGTTGTTTCATACATGGGTAATTTGGCTCATAGGCCAGATAGCCCTATTCACTCTCCTTATTTCTTATAAATGACCAATCATAGTGGCTCTACCAATACTACCGATGTACATACTCCTTCCCCAGTTGTAGGAGGAGGATCTATTCCTATATCTACTATTACATCTAGTTCGGTAGTTGTTGGTTCTACCTCCATCTCGATTCCGAGTGGGGGCACCCAACCTTCAACTCCTTTGATGAGAGCTTATCCTTTTAGGATGCCATCTAGTGGGATTCCATCTATATCTTCTACTTCACCCTCTCCTGTTTCTACATATATGACTTTGATGGCTACTAGTTATGGTCCTTTTCAGATTGGAAGTGGACATGTTCCTCCTTCCAATCCATCATTGAAATTTGGATCAATGTCTTTCCCTGGTCATGCTCAAAACGTTAATCCTTTTCAAGGACACCAGGGCTTGGTAAATCCTTCTGTGAATGATTTTGGGGAAGGGAATTTTTCCAATTTGTTTGGTCAATAGGGGAGTATGCCCTTCCCTATTGATGGTAATTCTCAAGTATTTCCTCCTTTAGCTAGTGCATGGAATCCTTATCAAAGGCTTTCCCCTTCATATAATGTTTCGCTAGCAGGAATTACTCCTATGGAAAGTAACCCTGTAATGGGGGGAGGGTAACCTCCATATATCCCTAGACTAAAAGGTTTCCCTTATAGTTTAGGTATTTCTACAAGTAATCCATGGAAACCTGGTGCCACTCCAAATCTAGGGTACTCTTTTTCAAACGTTAGAAATTATGATTAGAATTATCTTGTTCCTCTATGCTTAACATTGCTAGAAACCCTCAATTTTCCATATCTTTTGAAATTAACAAATGATCTAATCTGTTATAACCCAACCTAGCCTCCGGTCCCTATCGAAATTCTATCCAATATTCCTAAATTTGAAGGGAAGTCCGGTGAGGATCCAACTGACCATATAACCACTTTCCATCTATGGTGCTCCTATAAATCCCTAATTGATGATTCAATCAGGCTGAGATTATTCCAATGCACTTTAACTGGGAATGCGGTTAAATGGTATATCAAGTGAAGGGAGGGTGGGTATGTTTTCTGCATTTGGTGATTTAGCTACAATGTTTCTAAGCCATTTTCAGTTTCCCATGTGTTATGGTGTCAACACGGAGTTTCTGTTCAATTTTGAATGGGATAAGGCTACACATATTTCTGACCACATCTAAGCGTGGCACATAAGGAAGAGAACCTTCAAGGCCTATATCCTGATGCATTCCTTCTAGAATGGTTTTTGAAATCACTGCAACTAGAGATTTCTAACGATGTGTCACTTTCTAGGGTGTTCACTGAAGAACATGCTATCTTAAGAGGCCAATGACTAGAGCTCATTTAATCACAGTTGGGGGTTCTTTATAAGATTTTTCCTAACGCTCCTAGGTTGAAAATTGATCTCACCAAACTGAAAGCGGGTCCCCATGCCGAAAATGTTATAGGGTCAATTGATAGAAATGCGGTTAGTTTGTTGAATCAATTACAATAGTTGTCTCTAAAATTTTCTTTTGCAACACAAACTATGCCGTATGTGTCTGCTCCTTCTCAACATTTAGCAGTTAACGTTGTCCAGTCCTCAAATCCCAAAGGAAATCAACAATCTTATGGGAAGAAGAAGGGACATGGAAAGAAAAAATATAAGGGAGGGAAGGGAAATGCTAGTAAGCCCAGTGATAATACTGGTGAGGGAAAAAAGGAATTTAAGAAGAAGGTTAAGTTACCATGTAAGTTATGTGATGGGGATCACCTTATCCATATTTTTCCCAAGATTCAAGACGCTCAGTGCTTGTTAGCTCAAAAAGTTTATTCTAGTTCCCACGTTGTACTTACAAACCCTTTTCCCCAAGCGAAGAAACTATTTGCTGGCGTGAGTGCTAGTGCTAGAACCCTTGTAGGGGGAAACCAGGACGAGGAAGCTACATTGAATTTATATATAGTTAAGTGTCATGTTGACATTTCAACAAGAGCACATGATTATGGAGAGGCTGAACCTTCTACAGCTAAAACTACTTCATATACCTCAGAACCTCTACATATTTAGAAGCCCGTAGTAGAACCTATACCTCAGATGCTGAAAGGTTCCTCAAGACATTCAACTTATAATCCCAATGTGAGGGTTGCTCAAAACGACTCCATTGTCAAAGATTTAACTTAGATCCCATGTGCCATGTCGGCATTAGAGGTACTCCAATCTTGTCATGCACAAAGGAGTGATTTGCTCATTGCGATTAGACCAGTAGACCCTAAGAATTCTATGGTAGTCACATTTGATATGTCAAATGTTAAGACTATACTCCCTCATCACATGGCTTTCTAGATTAGATCTACATATTAGAAGAATATTATCTTTTCAATTGTAGTTGATGAAGGGGCTTCCACATGCATAATGTCTATGTCATGTTGGAAGGCTATTGGGTCACCTGAGGTTGTTCCCTCTCCTGCTCTCCTAACTACATTTGATGGCAATTCTCATTGGCCTCGTGTAATTCTACCTTCCTTCCTTATTTGTGTAGGGGGAAGGGTCGCTAATGTGGAAGTAGAGATAGTAGATGCTAATCTTGATTACAATATTTTATTGGGTTGCAACTGAGTTTACACAATGGATGCCATTGTTTCATCCTTATTTCACATCGTATGCTTCCCCCATGAAGGGAGATTTGTTATGCTTGATCAGTTAGCTTATTCTCCTAATGATCCCAATGCATCTGCTGACTCCACTGTTCCATTGGTAAAGAATACCAAGTAGCCTATTTAGAATCTAGGAGTTGGAATGTATTCTTCGTTGATGGTAACTTTCGATCTTCCATCACCTTTCCCTAATGTCAATGTCATTTCATCTTCCAGGATCATTCCTCAACATCGTTATTTCAAAATTCATTATTTTTCTGATCCTTGGCCCTTTCTCCCTCCTACTTCTACATTAAAATAGGGGAAAGTAGGTGGAATGGCTTATCCAATGTATACAGTAGAAATTTCCTATCAATATATTATGGATTCTTCAGATTCAAATCCCATCCCTCTCGCATTAGAAGATGAAGATGGGGATGTGGCTCCAGTCTGGACAATTGATTCTATTTCGGCTATGGATTGCCTTGACATTGTTTTACCATCTGATGAGGCAATCCTAGAAGAAATGACTAGGGTAGAAACACCATGGGATGACTTACATCATCGGTCCTAATTTCTCCCTAACTTGTGTGAGCTTGAATCAAACTTGTCTAGTCCTTCTTTCAATGGAAATGTTCATAACCCTTTGGCTCCATCACATATTTATGTCGAAGGTAATATGTCTAGTATTTCAGAAACCATTCTGGTGAACATTTCCCGGAATCCTAATGTTATTGAGAATATATTCATTGGAGCTCAGTGTTCCCCTGAAGAAATCAAAATCTATACTGATCTCTTTAAAGAGTTTCGAGATGTATTTTCTTGGTCTTATGAATAAATTCCTAGAATCGATCCTTCGATAGTTCAACATGAGATCAATACATAGAAAAATGCAAAACCTATATGGCAAAAGCTTCGACTGGTTAATCCTACAAAAGTTGTGACTATTAAGGCTAAGGTAGAGAAGTTTCTTAGGGTAGGTTTCATCTACCCTATTCCTTTGACTGAATGGATTTCAAATCCAGTCCCTGTTGATAAAAAGAAAGGAACAATCCACATGTGCATAGATTTTATGGATTTGAATAAAGATTTTCCTAAAGATAATTTCCCCACTCCGTTTATCGATCAGATCATCGATGAGTGTGCTGGAAAATAGATATTCCCCTTCATGGATGGATTTGTTGGATATAATCAAATTACAATTTGTCTTGAGGACCAACATAAGACAACATTTATTTTCCCCTAGGGTATGTTTGCATATAGGAAAATGCCTTTTGGGCTAAAAAAATTTGGGCCTACCTTTCAGCTGGCCATGTCCTATGCTTTCAATGACATCAAGGATATAATTGAAGCATACTTGGATTATCTAGCTGCTCGTTCTCGCAAGAGAGTGAAACATCCAAATCACGTTCATTTAGTCTTTGGAATATATCGTTACTACAAAATTTGGTTGAACCCAAATAAGTGAATTTTCCCGGTTATGTTTGGTCCGTTATTGAGATTAATCATGTCTAATGAAGGGATTTGTGTATACCCCTTCAAGGTTGAGGCGATACTTTATTTGCCTCCCCCATCGAGTATCCGTCAACTTCAAAGTCTTGAAGGAAAAGCCAATTGTTTAAGGAGATTTATCGTAAATTATGCTGAGATCACAAAAGGGTTTATGAATTTACTCAAGAAAAGATTCATATTCATTTGGGATGACTTTTCTCAATGCTCTTTCGATGCCTTGAAAAATGCATTGGCCTCTTTTCTTCTTCTAAGTCCACCTAATTATAGTATAAATTTCCTCTTGTATCTTACAACAGCATAATCAACCATTGGTATGGTTCTGGTTCTAGAAGATAATTCCCTTTAGGAGCATGTGATTTATTATCTAATTCTTGCCTTAGTTGGTCCTAAACTTAGGTATTCTCATGTAGAGAAATTGGCTTTGGCAGTTTTTCATGTTGTCCAGTGACTCTGTCATTACATTCCACTTGACGTCAACCCATTTAAATTCGTTCTCAGTAGGTGAGTGATTGGGGGAAAATATAATAAATGGATTGTCATATTACAAGAGTTTGATCTCAATTTTATGTTAGTTAAATCAAAGAAATATTTGGTATTTGTGGAATTGATCTCAGAATTGCCTTGTGAAGAAGATGTTGTCTATGAAGAATCATTTCCTGATGAGCATATTTTTCTCATATCTTCACAAGATCCTTGGTACAAATATGTCATTGTATATATCTGTACTTTGAAGTTCCCTCAATATTTTTCTAAGTATGAATGTTAGAAGTTGCGTCCCCTGGGTAAAAATTATTTTATCATTGGTGATAATTTATATTGTCGAGGGATTGATTCAATCCTTAGACATTGTTTAACCTTAGAGGAAGTTGAGTCAGTTTTGAATCACTGCCACAGTGGAGCCTTTTGAGGTCATCTATCTGGGCTTGCTACAACCCAAAAAATATTCTGTGTAGGCTATTTCTGGCCCTCAATTTTAAAATATTGCATTGGTGCGGTCAAGAAATGCCATCCTTGTCAGATTTGTAATTGAAAAATTCACACGCATCCAATTCCATGTTTTCCTATTATCACTGTCGGTTTATTTATCAATTGGGTATTGATTTTACTACTTGCAACCTAGCTTCGGCTAAGGGCCACAAGTATACCATCGCAGTAGTAGACTACTTTACCAAGTGGGTCGAAGCTATGCCTACTTTGAATAATGATAGTGAGACAACAGAGGATTTTCACATTCAATCAAATCATTTCATGCTTCGGTATTCCTAGAGAGATTGTCACTGATCATGATAGTCACTTCCAAAATAAGATGATGTATGAGTTGGCTTTGAAGTTGGGATTTCGGCAGGAGCATTCGTCTCCTTACTATCCTCAAGAAAATGAAAAAGTATAAGCTGTCAATAAATCCCTTAAGACCATCCTACAAAGGACGATCAATCAGGATAAGTCCAACTAGCACATCATGCTATATCCTACACTTTGGGCATACCGGATGTTTGTTAATACCACTACAGGTTTTACTCCTTTTCAGTTGGTTTATGGGTTGGAATCAATTTTTCCTATAGAATGTGAAATTCCATCTCTCAAATTATCAGTCCAGCTTCTTCGAGACACTTCAAGTCTTGAAGAATGCCTCATTCATTTGGAACATCTTGATAAGCAATGTCAGGATGTAGCCATAATGAATGAAGCTCATAAGAAAATACTAAAAGCCCAATATGAAAAAACTATACGACGTAGGGTTTACTCTAAAGGTGATCTCGTTTGGGTCTATGACCAAGACAAAGACATCTTGGGGTAGGAAAGTTTAAACCTATGTGGTATGGTCCTTATATCGATAAAAGGGTCTTAAAGAAGGGTGCATATGAATTGGTTGACTTTGAAGGAAATGTGTTGTCAGAGCCTAGAAATGGGCTCTATCTCAAGAAGTATTATGCCTAGGCTCTTGACTAGCATTTGCTTTGTTATTTAAATATTGTACATAATCTTTTATTCCTCTCTATGGGTCTCATGGTGATGATGATATTTTTTATCTGCTCTGGCAGGTTTCGATGCGCGATTTGGTGTATTTAGGATTCACTGATGGTGTTAGTAGACATACATGGAATTTAGCTTCTACTTCTAGGGTAATATATTATCCATCTGGTCAGTTGTTAGTCTTAAGACGCATATGTATTGGTCTTGCTTCTAATAATATGGCTAAATACAATGCTGTTATTAATTTATTATCTGAAGTAATATCTCATGGTATTGAATCATTAGTGGTTTATTTGGATTCACAACTGGTTGTGTCTCCATTGAATAACATTTATCGTGTAAGAGATCCTCTATTACATTGCCAATTTCTGAGAGTGAGATTATTGTAGAAATCATTTACTTTTATTAAATTCATTCGTATTCCACGATTAGATAATGCATTTGTTGATTTATTAGATAATCAAGCATTGGATTGGCATATTAATCATTCATCACATTAAAATAAAAAATATCACAAAATCATTTGTATATATGATCAAATCATCACGAAGTCTCTGTATATAGATAGATAGAGTATGTAAAAATATTACAAAATGTGGACAAATGTCCTACAAAATTAGGGCTTAATTCTGATCATGTCCATAATAAAAAAAGACCAGTCATCTAAAATATAAGGCTATGCGCCCTACCCTGGATGAGCATCTCGGAAGAAGACGATGGAATTTTCCACTCATTGGAAGAACCATACCCACTCTCATAGTACTCCAACCACTCGTCTTTGTATAGTCTCAGGGATATCCTCTATGGATTCCATGGGAACATGACGAGTCAGACTCTCCAAGTTCCTTTGAACAATGTGAAGAACTCTCTCAGACTTAGTTGCTTCTCTCTCCGCATCTCTATCGCATCGCTTATGCCTCAGTTGATCTTTAGGTCTCACTAGTCCAACATCTATGTCATGATCATTTAATCTTATAAGATTTTATTTTTCATGAAAAAAGATTTTGAGTTTCTTGAGATTACATTTTAAAAATCCAAAAAAAAATTGAATAAGTTAAAATCATTTTTTTTATCAATGTCACCCCATGCAGCTTCTGGTGGAAGTGCTACTTCCGGGTCCTCTTGGAAGCCCACACCTGCATAGGGGTAGTCATATATGGCCACGAATTGTTGCTTCCATCATTAGAAGAAATCATCATCGAAGACTGCCCGAGTGTCTTTGCTTCTGCCAAGTCGCTTCATCAGGTCCACCCATCTAACCATCCTATGATCTCTAGGACTTCCATTGGCGGTAGCTACTCTAGGTCGTAACGCTGAACTCCTATCAAAGAAGGACATGTAAATGTTGCTACCATATCCAAAGTTATTCATCTTCCCATGTCTAATAGAAGTCAACTGTTTCTTCATGTCAATCAATAGTGTTGTGCACCAATCTAGACAATTGGTCTCAGCCATTCTACTACCAAGAACATAGCAAGCTGTGAAGCCTGATGCAGTGAGGCTGAACCTGCTAATCTGGTAATAGTAAAGAGGATTAGTTTGATAGGTAAATTTTTGATTTCCTTGGTTGGAATCTGTGATCCAACTTTTCCTGTATTTTCTACACAGTATATAGAAATGTAATCTTCGATGTTAAGGCCTCCACGAGCATTTCCTTTCAGATCAAATGCTTCCCCCCTTCGGGAAATCCTTGTTATGAAGTATATGTGCTATACTTTGATTTGTGAAGGCATATCTCTCTCCAAATTATAAACATCTTGCAAAATTGAAATATTTTGTCTATTAGAATTTTTTATTTTCATTTTCCTTTGCATGTACACTATTTTTCTATAGAACAATCACATACGTATGTGACATTTCCTATAAAAATTGCGTATAGGGATTCCTATACACGATTTTCATGGTATCGACCCACGTACATGTCAAGAAGCATTTCAAACAAAAAATATATCCTTAGAATCTATTTAAAATCTTTAAATTTTTCATCAATTGAATCATTTTAAGGGATATAATTACCTGGAGACCATAGATGCTAAGTTCGTTGGATGATTTGATTGATGTGGTTTGCCCAAATTTTCTCCAAGAGCCCTCTTCTAAACACTTCAATGGTAAAAATGAGTTTGGGTGATTTTGAAAAGTCATTTTATAACCAAATTTTGAAAACCCACTTTTCTAAAGTTCAATTTTTTTATTTCTATAATTTTATGAACTTTTGACTTTTTGCTTGAAGTGTTGGGAAAGGTTGTTTTTAAGGACATTGAAGACTTAGTGATGTTTTTTCTGCAACTTTGACTCCACGATCGCTGACCTATTGTGCTAGGTATAATTGTATAAACTGGAATAAAGGTTAAGACATACCAATTTTCTGTTGCATTATGCATCTTGACCTCATACTGCGATATTTAGCCATAGGGTTGACCCCATTATGTTGCAAATTTTAAAACACTTTCAATTTCCGTCTTATAAAGTCATAACATAGTGGTAGAGCCTTTCCTTAAATGGGCTTCCTAGTTAGATACTCACTAACATATGTCTCCCATGTTGCAAGTGTTGTGTAGGCTCGGGAGTCCTCTTTAGTCCCACCATGACTTTATGTTGAAGCCTCATGCTTCTTCTTCTCCAATATTTTATGGCTTTATGCCCTAGAGGCTCCCATGTGTTAAGTTGTACTACTGCATTCATTTTGACTACTTGTACCTCTTTTGGCCTTAAGCCAGCTTCACTTGGACTCGTGTATAAGCCACTTTTGACCATGACCTTTTACAAGTTCAAACCATGCATTCATTAGCCTTTGTGACTTGTGTTGGGCAGCGGATCCCCCCACAGCATGGTTTTGGGGATTAATGCCCGAGCTTTGGTCAATTTAATGTAAAGACTCCATGAAATATGGACGTGGAGTGCGAGAGTCTAGGATGAGTCATAGGGTTGTCTGCCCTAAAATAATGTAATTTAATGTAAATTTGTGTTGGCCTACCCATGGTCTGCGGACCATGGGATTGTATAAATAGAGTGAGGCTCTAAGTGTAAAGATAGTTTTAGTTGGAAAGTAATAGATATATGCAAAGGCATGGTTAGAAGATAGGAGTGGATCTGAAGGTATTGGGTCGTAGTAGTAGGTAAAGGCTCTACAGCTGAGTGCGCAGAGGCCTAGTAGAGTTCGCAGCTGAGTGTGCGAACCCTTGCAGTTGAGTGCACAGGGCCGAGTTGGCGTTGTATTAAACTAAACTTGAAAATGATCATTAATAAAGCTAAGTTGATTCGGCATATTGTGCATTTGTTTCGTAGATCTATATTTTGATATTCAGCGTTAATGGTATCTATTTATTTATATGCGCACACATGTATGTATGTTTATGTATGAAAACTTTCTAAGTACTTAATGAACAAAACCTAACTAAGGAAGACTTGAGTAATTATACTGGTCGCATTGTGGCTAGATCTGCGCGAAGGCACTCCCACAGGACACAAGGAGCCCGCTGGTGCACGTAATCCAGTAAGCGTGAAGGTTGAATCGCATACCTATTGCCCATATTAGACATCCCCAGGGTGCGGAAACCTGGTTCCAGCACCCTCCCATACTACTTTGGGTGAGACCTCAGTCTGTGCTCTGTGGATTGTTGTCGAAAGGGACAGTAGTATCGGGATTTGCTTGGCTAAACTCACTGCTGAACCTAGGTTAGGCCCCACGTAGCCAACAAATGGTTCCATTGCTGGGACTGGGATCTGCTTAAGGGATGTCTGATGTCGTTCCACTGAAACCCAACAAAGAAGGAAATTGAAGAGTGGTTGGAAAAGAAGATTCACAAGTTTGTGACACAGGAAAATAGAACTCGACAGGTATTTGAGAAAAGGTAGCTGGATCGTTACGTGTATACGAAAATCCACAAGATTTTCTTTGCATCCTTTCCCTCTTAATTGTATGAGTGGATTGTGAGATTAACCGACAGCCATGGAAGGTGTAAGCTCAACCAAATGATAGTGTGGGCTCCAAAATTAGTACGCAGACTAGAGGCATCAGAAGACAAGATCGCGCGAGCTGTGGACCATTGGCTCGATTGGATAATAGGGGATTCATCATTGAGTTTGCCGTAGACACGACCATGAGCTACAATGAAGTAGAATGACGTTTTCTCAAGGGACCGCAAGGTAAGTACATTAAATCTTTGAATACCTGGATTAAGATGTTGTTATTAGAAGAGTGGGTTATGCGAATACATTAATGTTTGGAACAACGCGGAGCAGAAAGATCTACAAAGGTAATGGGGAATTAGGAAATAGTCCCTTAATTTCACCTTCATGAGAGAGTGAGGGAGAGCTCGCTCGGGTCTCTCCGAGAAGGGGGGTCAGTTTGATAAGGCAGCACATTCCGAAGTTACCACCTCCACCCACGCCACCACCTGCTTCACCTCCCTCACCTCTGTCTCCACCCACTCCACCTCCACCACCCCCATAGTTCAGCATGGAGAGTGTGATAAAACTACCCATATTCATAGGTGTAGGGAATGAGGATCCATACTAGTTCTGGTTCGTGGTAAGAGCATTGTAGGAAGCACAAGGGGTCATAGACGACAACATTAAGAAGGCTACATTGGTGAGTGCACTGCAGGATCGTGCATTGACATGGTATATCAAGCACTCTAATGACCACCCAAATGCAGGGATAGCAGAGATCCATAATGCGTTGAACAGAGAATTTAGCTAGCCGAAATCAGAGACACAGTCAATCATCGGGTTTAAAGAGATCGCGATGCTTCCAGGCGAGACCCCCTGGGATTTGGATCAGCAGATGAAGAGTACGATCTGCGAGGCTAATATGACACACACGGATGCAGAACATTGCGCCTGGTTTGTGACATCCCTGACACTGCACTTGAGGACGACGCTGTCACAACAGAAACTTTCCACCCAGGCCAAAGCGTTGGAAATGGCGATGAGGTTGCATGAGACACCAATACAAGATCCGAGGTTGGGAGTTCAACAAATCCACGCGCAACTATAGAATCTCTGTCTAGAAATGTAGAGCTTGAAGCAGGATAGGGCACCGTGGCCAGAGGCATGCGAAGAAGTATGGTGCATAAAATGTAAAGGCCAGGGCCATGACAAGGACCACTGTCCAGTATTCGCAAACTACTTGGCAGGAGGGGGACCAATGCCATTGAGACTGGAGGCACAGGCAGGGCCAAGTGTGACACCCATGTTATGGTGTGCGATCTTTCAGATAGGAGGAAAACACATGATGGATAATCGTCATTTTTTGCAGAAGTATACACAGACTCCTGAGTAGTTGTTTTGTAATTTTGCAGGTCAATAGGCCACGATGAGTGCACTTGTTGTAGTTATAAGTTAATGATGGATCAGACCCTAGCCTATAGGATGTAGATAGAAACACGAGCCCTCGACCCAGCTTCAGGGATGGTATGCATTGGATTTTAGGGGCGAGGTCGAGGACGAGGAGGAATGGGACCAGGAAGGGGCCGCAGACAGTTAATTTGTTACAGTTGCGGAGGACTAGGGCACTATGCTCATGATTGTACCAACCTGACGAGGATATCCTATTCATACTGTGCTCAATTTGATTGTGAAATAATAGATTGTCCTACGTTGATCACACAGATGCACGAAAAAGGGGTACTCCAGCCTCCTCCGGCTCAGAGTATCCAAATGATGAGGTCTGAACTGTGCGAAGAAGACCCAAATGTGAACATGGTTCTTAGAAGTGGTGTGACCATAGGGGAGGATAAGGGGAAGCAGCCCGAGGAAGATACATGGGTTCGCAAGGCTCCTACAAAGGAACTTGAGTTTGACTTAGAACGCACAAAGGAGACGTTCATGGAAGCTAAGAAGAGCTTCGCGGAGGCCTCCACTTCAGGTAGTAAGGATCAACCAGAGCCAGGGATGGATCCTTCTATGCTTACAACCTTTTTAGAAACATGCATGAAACTGCTGCGCGAAAACAAGGAAGTTAAGGGACTACAGGAGTTGATCACTAGGTGCGTGGGGTTAAGAGAACTGCACATAGTCCAGAAATTAGGGAAGCATACATTGCGCACTGGAAGGGAGATGAGGTTGACTGAGCAGATTGGTGAGTATGAAATGGATCAGGTAATCATAGACCTGGGTTCAGATGTGAATGTGTTACCAAAGAAAACATGGGAACGCATGGGTAGGCCTGCGTTGTAGTGGTCCCCTATTCAATTACGAATGGCAAACCAACAGACGATTTTTCCCATGGGGAGGTTGCAAGGGGTAATAGTTGATATTGAGGGTGCAAGCACACAGATGGATTTTGATGTGATAAAGATTATCGATGACAAAAATCCCTATCCCGCATTATTAGGAATAGCCTGGGCCATCGATATGAACGGAGTTATTAATATGAAGAAGCGAAAGATAATTTTCGAGAAAATGTCCCTATGCGTAGTAGTCTTGCTAGACCCAGCTGAAGGAGCACACTACACAGAACCAGTGCGTGACAATGAAAGCGACGATGAGCTAGATTGTATTTACCAGATAACAGTGTGAGACCAAGAGTGGGTGAACCCAACTGTAGATGGGAGAATCTCATGGGAGTGTGACAGCTCTTGTACTTCAGATTCAAACGAAGAAGTAGAACGCTAGCAGAACCGGTTGCAAGAAGTGACAATGCTGAATTGCAACATGATGATTAGATCACTACGTTGTGTGACGACAGAGGCAAGCAAACTGCCAACATATTATGGAGTGATAGTGGTGGATGAATTCCTAGACAAATTTGAAAGCGCAGTGCCAGAACAACAGTGGTATGGTGCACTGGAATGAGCGCTGTGTACAACACCCACACAATGGTGAAGTACACATTAGGAGACCATTGTAAACTGGTGCGAATGTAGAAGGTGGATGCGCTTATGGTTTGGAAGCCCCTAGTGGCGAATGAGAGCTAGGCATCCAGGACGAAGCAGCTTGTGCACCCACCTGTGTCGATGGGTGTAGACGTGTGCTGTGCAAGCACACCCCAGACTAAGGATCGAAAATTAGAACCAGACATAGCAGCAGGAAAAGCGATGCACACCACAAATATTCCCCGTTGAAGCATTCAAAAAGCTATTTAGAATCATGAACAAAGTTCACCAGGTGAGACGAACTGATTGGGACCTGCATGTACCGGCGGCTCGATGGGCCTATATGGCCATTAGAAAAAACCTGAGCGTGGAAATGAATCCAAGACTAAAGAGAAGAGATAAGACCATAATAGCAGAGAAGAACCCCCATACAACAGCTCCCATAGTTGGGACAACATGCGAGGACCTAGGTAGAATAATTATGTAGTTACAGGAAGCCATTCAGCGAGGGAACTTGAAAATTCATGAACACGAAGAAGATCAGGTATGGTTGGGAAAGAAAAGCATGTTATTGGACAAAGAAATCAACAAACTGGAAACCAAAATCATGCAAGCATGCTAAGCGGAGAAACTAAGAATGATAGGACAAGGTATAGCCAGCCATACTACTGCATTAGAGGAATTTGTGGCCCTACTACCATGGCCACAACCACACCTTACTAGACAAAGTTAAGAGGGGAGCGCACCATACAAGGAAGTACGTGATGCACTGACGGACATGAGGGTAATTGAGGGATGCCTGCGGACCAGGCTGGAAGGTAAATCAAAGCCTCGCACAGGTGGTGCGACCACCTGACTATCCGTGGAGAGAATAGTCTCAATGCTCCTTGCGGTTGAAAGAGAGCACGGGACTATAAATGAGTCTGTATCGGAGTTGTGCGATATGGAGATTGTACACAGGATCGGTATGTCATACAGGTCACGTCCACGCACAGGGGGCTGTGCGACCATGCAGGTAGGCTGGGAAGTGATCGTTGGTGTCACTGTTCATGACAAGTTGTCCAATTTAAGGCAAAGAGGAGCCAACAGTGGGAAATTAAGACATGAAATCAGAACTAGATTTGGGACTGTTTGCCACCGATCTCGCATTAATGAGTTGAATAAGGGGGGAATGGTCAAATTTGAATTCCAAAAGGCCTATAAATCACAGGTGGCTCTCCATCAAACAACCCTTGGCGTTTTGAGAATTCAATTGTTGCGCTATCAATTGGGTATGGACTTGACAAATTTGGAGGCTATGAGAGCAAGTTCAATGTTTGAGACATTGCCGAAGGAGACACAGGATTTCTTGAATAGAATGATGTCAACAATCGAGGGAGCCATGCAGAGCCCTACACCACTGGTAGGGGATGCACCAGAAATTCCTAAATCTCCCCGGACGCCGAGGCCCAAAAAGGATCCATAGGTAGCAGGACCGGTCCGTATGTCTCCACGAAATCCGTGGTTCGATAAAATTTCTATGGAAGACAAGGGCAAGACTATTAATCTTGAGACAGATGACGAGGAGGAGGACATCCAATTGTTCATAGAAGAAATCGAGGCGGATGTAGAAATGGAGGGAGACATTCAGCCAGTGCGTGCTAAAGAAAAACTGCCCAAGTATGTTCCTATGCGGAAAGGGAGAGTAAAAGTACCCAAAGATTTGGAAGTCGTTAAAAGCGCACTCCAAATCCCATTTCTCCCAGATGGGATTCTGTTTGAAGGATCGGTTCTGGGCCGCGTTCCCATGATGAAATTTGAAGATTAGGACTTCGTGGATAGAAAAAATTTCCCACATTTGGAGACCAGCCAACTCATGAAACAGAGCAAGGAGGGGTTAGTTATAGTCTAAAGTCGCAGAAATGGCTGTGCGGTGTGGAGGAGGCTGGGCTACTCCACCTACTATGGATTCCACACTTTCACTGGGCACCCATCACAGTCTTTGTCATCCGACAACTTTTCCTGGTGCACGATGGGTACTTGTGGCTGGAGGAGCCTATTCCTATCACGACAGAGCTTATTAATAGGATTTCTTAGCTTCCTTGTATGGGAAGGGACCCCACGGAAATAGCTAGAAAAAGCGGAGATTTGGCTCTCGCAGAGGCTATGAAGAAGAAATGCAAGTTGGAAAAGAAGCAAAGAGGCTACGTAATCAATAGCATTCAAGACAAAGGGGTGTGCGTAGCAACCCAGTTGCTAGCTGGGAAGGTGATGAGAAAATGCCACGACAATGAGGTACCAGCAACAGTCATCGCGGTGGATAAACAATGCGCAGAGGGGGTACAGTTCAACTGGGCACAGTTCCTTTGCGAGGAGTTTCTGACGAATTGCAAGGAGGCCCAAGAGCAGGGTAAGACCTTCCACTATGTATGGTTGCTCTTATCCATCTTGTTGGTTGCAGGGGAATTTCCTGAGGACAGTGAGTTTCCTCCCCTTGACCAAGACTTGCCAGAGGAAACAAAATATGTGTCGCTCTGGGCGATAAAGGACGCCACGCGAATCTGAGAGACTAAGATCTTCTGGATACTCATGGAGGCAAGCATCCAGATGTGGATAAACAAAAGGCTGTGCCTATCCCCCATGGTGTATGACAATTTGTAGAGCCTTGCAGACTTTAAGGTGGATATGCATAATGTGTATATCAAGGCGCAGAAGGATCCAGAGTAGAACTGGGCCAAACTCGCTTTCATCGCAATTGATGACGTTATTTTTGTAGTGCTTGACTCAAGGCCACTCGAATGGTACGCCCCGGATTTGGCAACACGCGATGAGGCAGCGATACAAAGACAGAAGGATGTCACCAAGCTGCTAGCACAACAGAAGCAGAACGAGCAGTTCGCTGAGGAGGTAAGGGCTTCCCGCGAGGCAGCGAAGGCCGCCGCAGAGCATACCAAGGTTGCCAAAAAAGCAATAGTAGCTGGGGCCACCACGATGCAAGAAGAAAGAGGCCCAGACCTGACCACAGGACAGGGGACAAATGACATAGTGGAAGGCGCAGACCCAAGCACAACATCTACACAACTGAAACGACCACGCGGTACGAAATGAATAGGGCCACGGAAGAAGACCAAAGCTTCCAAGCTGGATGGGGAACCTATTACACTGACAGAGGGTGACCTATACGACATCGACGACACAGTTTGCGAGGTCACTAGGGAAGCGCTCCAGGAAGCAATGACGGAGTAGCAGAATGTGTTGGGGGCCCTTAGGGTGCAACTGCAGGGACTTCAGGTGCAGCCCCCACAAGAAGGAACGATAGTCACCTATGGTGCCGCGGGTACATCAGCAACAGAGCAGCTGTTGTGGGCCAAAATGGCTAACACTGTCATGCTGCCGAAAGGAGCACTGATAGTAGACATCATGGAGGATAGAGCCATGGTAGGTAGGATCAAGGGACTTGGCCTGAACTTGGCTGCCCTTCCTCGGGATATATTATACCAGCTGTAGGATGGAGTGACAACAGAACTCTGCGCTAGGGAAGGATGCGTAGTGCAAATGCTCAGTGAACAATGAATCAACATCGAGAAACTTAGCCTACAACGTGATGAAGCATTGGCGCATAATCAACAAATAGAGCAGATAGTAGAGGAAGCATGTCGCCATGCCCAGAGCTAGAAATTGCGACAGACCTACCAATAGGAGTTCGGATTCACAAATTGGCCAGTGGATTTCACGAGGCAAAGGAGGAAGCAACGAGGATCCAGCTAGACCTCAACCTTTAGATTGTTGAACTTCGACTAAAGGCACAATCATCCACGCCCTCGAAAGTTTGGGAATAATGCGTTGTTATGAAATCAGCTCACAAAAGGATAGAAAAGAGAGATCAACGTCTTAGAATTCAGCCTCTTCGAGGGGGCAACCTCCTTTACATTACACAAATGAACAATTCTTGGATGATACAAATGAAAAGACCTCCTTTCTATAAGGGGTCATAATATAATCAGAGCCGACATAACAATAATAATGTAAGGGCACAATAATAACAATATTGGGTTACTATGGGGCACAATAGTAACAATATGGGCACTACATGGGTACACCAATATAATAAAGGGGTTTTACTGATAACAATAAGGGGTTACACTAGTAGTATAGGGGCCTAACATGCCCCTCTCCTTCAAAAAGTGTTGTCCTCAACGCTTGAGTAGTTCTTGATGCTTCTGTATAAAATTCTTGTCCTCCCATGTGGAATCTTCAATGGGTAAGTTCTTCCACTTCATGAGATGCTCTGAAATTGATCGATTTCATAGCTGCTAGGTTCTTGTTTCTGTGACTGCTCCAGGTTCCAATATGGTTTTTCCTTCCTCTTCAATTTCTGAAAATATTGTTTGAATTAGGATCTTTTGCAACTTTTGAATAAGTGGCCATACTTCTTTGTCCTTCTTCCATTCATCCCTTGCTTCATTTATCCAATCTGGTTGGATAATAGAAATAGCACAAAACAATGCTTCCACATCCTCATCCTTTCTTGAGAGTGCATTTGGAACAAAATTTTTCTTCCATTTTCTATAGATGATGTCAAAGTCATAACCCAACATATTTGTGACACATTTTTTCTGTTCTTCTAAAGATAATAGTTGTTCTAAAAAGTATTTAAGACTATCATGATCCTTTTTTACCATGAAGTGTCTTCCCATTCGGTAAGGTCGCCATTTTTTAAGTGCATGTAGTATTGCCAACATTTCCTTCTCATAAATAGCCTGCTTGAGATGTAGCAGCAAAAATACCCAATCACCTACATCAAAAATTTTTCACTACGATGTTGATCTACCTGTTGTTTCATTCGATTTTTCACCAAAGTGGTGTTATCCTTTAAAAGTTGGAGAACTTGTTGTTGATGCTCGATATGATCTTTCACTGCTTGAACATTTTTCTTCTTGATATGTCCTATCTTTAGAGTTTGAGGAGTGGTAATTTCTTCCAATCCTTTACAAGATATGGTCAGATTCATTTCTTGATGTTCGATGTGATCTTTCACTTGTTGAACATTTTTCTTCTTGATATGTCCTTCTATCTTGATAGTTTGAGGAGTGGTAATTCCGACCAATGAATTACAAGATATGGTTGGATTCATTTCTTCTTTCTCGATGTGATATTTCACTTCTTGCACATTTTTCTTCTTCATATGTCCTTCTATCTTGAGAGTTTGAGGAGTGGTAATTCTTGCCAATGCTTTACAAGATATGGTCTGATTCATTTCTTCTTTCTCTGGGGTTGGGTCCTGGCGTATATCCTCTTCTTTTGATGTTTCTTGATTCTTTTCTTCCTCCTCTTCATACTCTATGTAAAATAATTTCTTCTCAGCACACTTATGACCTTTAGTGCATTTTCTATCACAATTGTAACAAAGCCCTTTTTCTCTTTTTCCTTCCAATTGTTGTGGTGTAACCCTTGTAGGTTGTGGAAGGCTAGGAGAAACAACACTTCCATCTTTATAGTTGTGAGGGGTAGACTTCCTTGTTGCCATAATTTTATTTTTCACTATTTGACAAAGCCCTTTTACTCTTTCCAATTGTTGTGGTGTTGCTTTAAAGAAGGTGTTGCTCTTTGTATCCTCATAATGTGCTATCATTTCCTCCATGAGAATTGACCACGTAACAAGTTTTTTACGAGAACAAAGCCCTTTATACCATAAAAATTGATCCGTTTCTAAATATGAAGATGCAATACATACCTTTTGTAATAGTGGTACACCAGGTAGATCAAAATATTGCTCCATCTGAAGTATCCAATTTACCGGATCCTTGCCATCAAACTTCCTCATATCACCTTTTCTTTATTTTAGGAGCTCGATCTTAAAATGACTATAACTCTGTAATTGCAGTTCTTCCAGTTTTGATATTGCGACCTACAATAGTCCTCTGTGTCCTCTTTCCAATGCCGCCAGTCTAATTGAATTTAGATTCTCTAAGAAAGATTTATGCACAATCTCCCACGATAACCTAATTATATACCTTTTCAGAAGAGCGAACTTGTATGAAGTGCGACGTGTCACTATTTCAATATTTGGCTCTAAAAAATATATAAAAGAAACTACAATCCGTCCTCTTTTTGTACCTTCTTACAAAATTTCAATCCAATGCTCAGAGAGAAAGTTATGATGATTTTCCCCAGGTCACCTGTTAGGATTGTAATTCAGGAGTCTGCAAAAAGACCAACTTCCTCAGATCATATCTCCGCAAATATAGCGCGAAAAGCTTTGAAATTTGGATATGAGGTTCAACGCGATTTATTTTCAAATGGGTTTTTTTTAGCTTCTGAAACATCGCAGAAAAAAAGTTATAGCAAAAATTCCACGATGACCTATTTGGAGCAGCGAAACCCTAGAATTCGAAGCTCTGATACCAAATGTTATGAAACCAGCTCATAAAAGATAGAAAAGACAGATCAACGCCTTAGAATTCAGCCTCTTCGAGGGGGCAACCTCCTTTACATTACACAAATGAACAATTCTTGGATGATACAAATGAAAAGACCTCCTTTCTATATATAGGACTCTAAGGGGTCATAATATAATCAGAGTCGACATAACAATAATAATGTAAGGGCACAATAATAACAATAGTGGGTTTCTATGGGGCACAATAGTAACAATATGGGCACTACATGGGTACACCAATATAATAAAGGGGTTGTACGGATAACAATAAGGGGTTACACTAGTAGTATAGGGGCCTAACACATGCTGACACTATCCAAAAGGGGCTGGAGGAAATAGGACAAGCAGTGCAGACCTGTACAATGATGTTGGAAGAATCCTTCGCGGTCCTCACTTCCCTATAGGAGGACCCCACCATACAACGCTTGGAAACAGAGGTGCGGGAGCTTCAAATGCAATATGATAGTGTGCATGAGATGACGTAGACAGGGGTCCTGACCCAACGGATCACTAAGCTACAACGGACGAAGGCATTGAAGGAACAAGTGGATGTCGCACGCCAAAAAGAGGCAATACTTAAAGCACACATCCAGCCTTGGATTGATGAGGCCTTCCTCATCATGACCGACATCAAAGGAAAACTCACATAGATGAAAGCGATGCATACTTTAAGACAGTGATTTGACCCTGACAGTAAGCATTCAGCTGAGTGAGTAGAGCAGATCCAGCGGACAGTAGAGCAGTGCGCTACGGACCTTCCAACAGCCCAGACACAGTTGGAAGAACTTCGAGCAAAAATCGCTACACCCACACAGTGACTTGGGACGAGTCACTCTGATTGTGTTGGGGGCCTGTTGGGTAGTGGATGCCCCCACAACATGGTTTTGGGGCTTAAAGCCTGGGTTTTGGTCAATGTAATGTAAAGACTCTGCGAAATACGAACATGGAGTGTGAGAGTCTAGGATGAGTCATAGGGTTGTCCACCCTAAAATAATGTAATTTAATGTAAAGTTGCGTTGGCCTACCCATGGTCCGCGGACCATGGGATTGTATAAATAGAGTGAGGCTCTAAGTGTAAAGATAGTTTTAGTTGGAATGTAATAAATAGATGTGAAGGCATGGTTAGAGGATAGGAGTGGATCTGAAGGTATTGGGTTGTAGTAGTAGGTAAAGGCTCTACAGCTGAGTGCGCAGAGGCCTAGTAGAGTCAACAGCTGAGTGCACGGACCCTGTAGCTGAGTGCGCAAGGCGGAGTTGGGGCTGTATTGAACTGAACTTGAAAAGGATCATTAATAAAGCTAAGTTGATTCAACATATTGTGCATCTATTTCGTAGATCTATATTTTGATATTCGGCGTTAATGGTATCTATTTATTTATATGTGTACACTTGTATATATGTTTATGTGTGAAAACTTTCTAAGTACTTAACGAACAAAACCTAACTAAGGAAGACTTGAGTAATTATATTGGTCGCACTGCAGCTAGATCTGCGCGAAGGCAGTCCCACAGGACACAAGGAGCCCGCTGGTGCATGTAATCTAGTAAGCGCGAAGGTTGAATCACATACCTATCGCCCATATCAGACATCCCCAGGGTGTGGAAACCTGGTTCCAGCACCCTCCCATACTACTTCGGGAGAGACCTCAGTCCGTGCTCCGTAGACTATTGCTCAAAGGGCCAGTAGTACCGGGATTTTCTTAGCTAAACTCACTGTTGAACCTGGGTCAGGCCCCACGTAGCCAACAACTTGAAACTTATTTTTTTCGTGGAAAGAACATTCCCTCGAGTGTTGATGACTAGCATCTGCCATCTTGCATTAAGAATATGATTGTTCTAGTCCCAAGAACTAGTGCATTTCCTTTGACACTCGCTCTTTCTACTGTACTATAGGAATTATTTTATTCTTTTTCAGTCTTTAAATATGAAAAAAAAAATCAAATATTCCAAAAAGAGCAGGAATGTGACAATTTCTTCATCATTTAATGGTATCTAGAGTTAGTTGCATCACCCTTGAAAAAATCACTTAAAATGTGTCTTTCCTTCATGGGATGGGACTTAGTGTGGATTTACAGAAGCCATAACCTTGTTCACGAGTTAGTCCTCCTTCGGTTGGTTATCTGTTCCAATCATATGGATATTTTTTTAATGCCTCCTTCATTGCAAACTTATACAAAGTTATTTCATGCTTCCATAAAGTCACATTGAGTTGGGATTTCGTTTAAGGAAACTAAACCCGTTGTCCACCATTATGTAGTGTCTCTTGAATATTTTTTGTCAGCCATACTCAATCTGTCAAGTTATCTTCAGTATCACATAATCTATTTGGTTCTTCACTCGTGCTGGTTAAGGAGGTGCCCATTGACTTCTTGCTAGTGGGTTTGCTCTTATCGACTTCAAAAAATTTCTTTGAGAGTAAACCTAGAGTCACACCTTGGCCCTATTTACATCATTGATAAGTGACCTTGTGCTGAGCATCGATCAATATCATGGGTCTTTGACTAAGTGGTTTCCATTGTGTTCGATGCCAACTTACATCATCACTCATTGGGATTCGTGTAGTACCTTGGTTTCCATTTGACCCTATTGGTATATTCCTTGCCTCCATGTTAGATTTCATTATTGGTTTTCTCAGAGAATTTCTGTCGTGCGCTAGCCACATGTTTTGTACTCTAGAAATGTACTTTGGAATGGTTCCTTAATCTCTCTTCATCCATGTTCTTCCAAATTATTGGCCTACAGGTTACACTTGCACTGGTTGATGTGGGATTCCTTAATGCGTTCCTTCCATCAGATCTTTTCCCATTGAATTTGACTCATTTGTCTCAAAATAAGGTTTATAGTACTTTTTCCAGTACCTTAGGGCTTGCAGTCATTAGTGGCAGACTCCTTCGCTATCGACAGTGAGAATACATCAATGTCTCCCAATTGATAGATTATTTCAAGTGTTACACCTTAACACATTTATTCACACTTGTTAGAATTGTATTGGGGTACCTTGACACTTATTATCATTATTGGTGAGTTGTCTTGCGTTTGTTAATCGTATACATCAATGAATGATAATCAAATGATTTCTCACATGGTTGACCTCAGCTCATTTATTCCCATAGTGTAGAAATGTACAATCCACGGTCTGTGAAGACCTAGGGTTGTGTTAGCATCTTGGTTCACTTGACAACACCTTTAGTTTTTTGCCAGTGACACCTTCCACCTTATTTGTTGTAGTTCTTCACAACAACATCCTATATGTTGGTACCTAATTTTATGCAGTACCATTATTCCACCTTTATGAGTTTGTACTTTTATGAGGATTAGTTATGCAACATCATTGATCAGACAATGTTCTTGCATCATTGATCAAATATTATTTTATATGTGATATTGAGACATAGCTACGTTGTGTTTTTTTGCGGCTATGATATGATGATCCATTATGTACTCTACAACTCTTTATTTTAACTTATGTATACATTCTGGATCCTCTTTATACTTGATCAATGAACATGCTTTATTACTTTTGAGCATGGGTATGCCCGCCTCAGGCATGAGTTCTCTTTCTGACTCCTTTTCACAGGTATTCAATGAGTTGGAATCTAGTGATCTCCTACTAGGTTTTCAAATGATTCCTCTCTCTATACTTAATATATTTTAGCCATCATGTACCCTTTCTAATCCCATATATTAGGGGGCATGTGTTATAGCATCATTTAGCACTCTTATAGATTTAATGCTCTTGTTTGGCCTTGGGAAGCCTTTTCCCATGCAAACTTGATCCTTTATTAAAAAAAAATATTTCAAATTCCATACGTGACACTACCCATTCAAAAGCGCATACATATGCAGGTTATATAACTACATACTTGCGTATACATTTTTAAATATGAAAAAATAAAATATTATGATATTTTTCGGGCGGGGTTCACGGGTTTTACCGAGAGCCCACTTATAGGAGCCTGTAGAAAAACTGAATTAACTAATTTCACGTGGTATATATACACACACATTAGGTAGGCCTAAAAGAGATAAGACAAGGGCCATTGACAACATAGCCATTTTTCTCCCAGATCATGTTTGTTTTTCCCAAGCCTCTTGCACTCCCAATCTCTATGGAAACCCTTGTTTCCTTTGTAGAGATGTTCATCATCCTTATAGCATCTCCTTGCATTTGTTAGAGAGGTTATCTTCGTAGCTCAGACTAGATAAATCCAGAGGAAGGATTCATCAGTGCTTTGGCTTGGATTAGATTGTACCTTTCCTGTACCTATTGTTGATTATCAATAAAGAAGCTCATGTATTGTTCCTAATATTTTATTGTCTCATGAATAAAAATTTCCATGTTTATATATGATGACCTAACATATATTTTATGTATGCACATTGAATTATATATCATGTATATGCTTCTATGAATTGATTTACAGAATTGCTCAATTCTGGAGAAGCAGAGGATTTGGACCCTATGGGAACATCATCAAATGTAGGACCTCCGGGTAAGTTTCCAAATCCACAATTAATAATTCACATGTTTGGTATGCTTGCTTGACTGCTTCTTGTTGATTTTCTTGTTCTTCTCTATTGAGCTTGTAAATCCTTATCTTCGGGAAATTTTCCCACCAACAGGAGGTGAGCAGGAGACAACCTCTTTCTCAGTGCAAATTTTCATTGCCATACCTTTTGATCTCCTTGTAGCATAGAAAGAACCTTGTCACCTATCTCCATTAAGAACAACAACCTTTGCCTCAGATATGTGGCTATCAACAAGATTCTATGCCACTCCCTGTGTCACATACAATGATAGGAATAAATTTAAGCAGAAAAATAGACACCAAAACAACCTCAATTCCTAATAGAATTACAGCCCAAGAAATAGCTAGAGCGCAACGATTTGGACTCTAGTGGAAGATTGGCCCAATTCTTGTTCATCTTGCAGAACAATGATATGGTGGGACACCACTCAAATGAGAGAAGCTATAGCTGCAATGATCACCTGAAGAATTGGCCTTGGGATTCACGCCGAAACCTGCTTGTCTTACTCTCAGCTATTGAGGATGATCTCTACAAAGAGGAAGCCCAAATATCTATTGCGTCACTTTGATCTACGTAGAATAATGGAATCAGTGCACATTCTCTTCCACCTCCAAATGGAAGAATGTGTAGGAACAAGGACAAGATCATTCGAATATGGATATATCGGGCCACCATTGCGGACACTGTTATTGACAAGTTTTTATAAGCTACGGGGAAACACAATAACAATTTTTTTCTTTCATCCTAAGATCCAATCTTGCTTAAACACACATTTAACAGATTACAAAAATAAATAAAATTACTCACACAAAAAAAATATATCAAACACTCTCTTACTCTATCTATTTACATAGAAATAATCTTAAGGTTCTCTCACATTTTATTGGCCTTCATGTGAAGGAGTTGAGCTAGTACGTACTCTGATACCATATTAGAAATTGAGATCGAGAGTAGAGAGAGAAATTACACACAACAAAAATCACACTTAAATATATTTTTTGATCACAACAGTTAGACATATATACGATATAAATCACTGACTTCGACATATCTAGATCATGCCTACAACTCATACATAGGAAACAAAAACTTCTATATTGACACTTGGGAAATCACAATGAAAACTCACAAAAGCACATGGAAGCATTACTTCCAATATTTATTGGGCCTCCCTTCTACCAAGCATGATGATGACTATGTATTTATGGTTGTGGACAATTTTTCTAGGATGGATATATTGGCAGCCTGTAAAAGAGTATCACAACAAAGGACACTGCCAAAATCTTCTTTGAATGAGTGTGGGTACATTTTGGGATCCCACAAACCATTATATTAGATGGGGATAATAGGTTCCTAAGCACATTTTGGTTGAGACTTTGGACATTATTGTACACAAATCACACCAAATCAACTGCATTACATCCCCAGACTAATGGCCATACATGGGTTGTCAACAGGATGACAGTGCACATACTCTTCATGTTTTACTCTAAGAATCCATGAACCTAGGATGAGAGCCTTCCCTATGTGAAACATAGTTATTATAGAGCTTTCCATAGCTTGACTAGTCGGGGTGCCTTTCAAGTGGGTCTAGGATTTCAACCATTGTGTCTGATTGATGTTGCCATGCCTCATGCGATGACACAACAAAATCACACATGAATAGTCAAAGGCTGATAAGGCAATCGGGTTTATTGAATTCATCCAACACATATTCTAGTAGGTTCACAACATCTTGGATAAGTCCAATGCCAAGTACAATCAATGACATGATCAACATCAGGTGCCACATAAGTTTTGGGTGAGCGAAAAAATTTGGCCGCATTTGTAGAAAGAATGCCTTCCCGGAGCCCATCAAGAGCTCCAACCACTCTGATATTGACCTTACACAATCACTAAGGCCATGGGAGACTATTATTTCAATTCAACATCTGTTGGGAATGGGTTCCCCCAAGAGCAGTTTTGGGGCGAAAAGCCCTTATTTTGGGACAATTTTGTAATAACATTGTAAAGTCTCTGCATTTTGTGATCGCGGAGCACGAAGGTGTCAAAAGTCATAAAGGGTTGTATGCCCTTATTTTGTAAAGTATCAAGTCGGCTGTAAAGATCTACCCATGGTCCACGGACCATGGGATTGTGTAAAAAAGAGCTAAGTAAGTAAGCTCTAGGCATTCAAGGAGAAAAAAAAAGAAGCATTGGAGTTTTGGTAGAGAAGTCTAAGTGTTTCAGGTCTTAGCATAGGTAGAGGCTCTAGAGTTGAGTGTGCAAAGGCCTAGGGTGGAAGTCCATAGCTAAGTGCACAGACCCTTGCAGCTATGTGCGTAGGGCGGATAGAGTCTGTATTAAAATGGAAGATATCAATAAAGAGAAGTATTTTGCAATTAGTGTGTATTTATTCCCTGTTAATGCATTTGATTATATTGCGTTTTGGGTTTAATTTACAATGTTTATTTGATGCGCGAATGTATGTGATTGTATCGGTCAATTGAACACAAGTAAGGATATCATTTTACGTGAAGCTAACTGTGATTAATTAGTAAGATAAGTAAAACACTTGAGATAACTTGGGAACCTATACAATACATTGTCATAGCTATGCGAAAGTATCTGGACCACGGGTTAGGGTTGCGCGAAGTTCAATCATACACCTTCACAGAGGTATTGAAGGGCGAAATAAAGGGTAGATTGATAGAGCCCTAAGGCTTAGCGACCTGTGAGAAAGTAGTGGTAGAGGGTATAAACTGACATAACGGCCATCTCAGGGTGTGGAAACTTGGTTTCAGCATCCCCCCATACTACTTCGGGTGAGACTTCAGTCCACGCTCCACAGGCTAATGCTGAAAGGGCCACTAGTGTAGGGATTTGTTTAGTTGAATAACATTGAACCGGTGTTAGGGCCCACAAAGCTAACAAATGGTTCCATTGTCGGGACCGAAATCTGTGTGAGAGATGTTTGATGTCGTATCACTAGAATCCAACTAAGAAAGAGATTGAAGATTAGTTGTATATAAATATCCACGAATTCACGGCGCAAGAGAACAAAAATATGCGGTTGAAAAAGGAACAGTGGCTAGACAGGTACTTGTATCCAGAAATCCATGAGATCTTTTTCTGTTCGTTTCCAGTTGAGTTATACGAGTGGATTGTGAAGCTAGCGAATAGCCAAGGAAGGTGGAGGCTTGACGATCCTATTGTTTGAACCCCAGAGTTAGTGTAGAGACTGGAAGCCTTTAACGATAAGATCGTCCGTGCTGTCGATCATTGGCTCAATCATATCATTGGAGGGTTTGTGACAGAATTCAGGGTTGATACCTCAGTCAGTTATAATGAGGCGGAACGACACTTTTTCAAAGGTCCATGAGGTAAGTACTTGAAGTCTTTAAACACTTGGATTAAGATGTTATTGTGCGAAAAATGGGTTATGCATCTACCTTGATGTTTAGAGATACGCGAAGTGGAAAGAATTATAGGAATGAAGGAAGAAAGGGTCCTGAATATAGCCCACTGATTTCAGCTCCTTTAAGTGACGAAGAGGGAGTAGTACAAGCTTCTCCACGAAGTGCAGTTTAGTTGATAAAACAAGGGTTCTCATGAATGCCACCTCCACCTAAACCACCTCCACCTTCACCACCGTCACCTATGACTTTGCCCACACCACCACCACCTCCACCAAAATTCAACATGGCGAATTTAGTGAAGCTGCCTTTGTTTAAGGGCTTTGGAAATGAGGATCTAGACCAGTTCTGGTTCATCGTAAAAGTTGTATGGGAAGCTCAAGGTGTCACAAATGATCACATGAAGAAGGAAACATTGGTTAGTGCTTTACAGGATCGTGCGCTAACTTGGTACATCAAGTACTCTAATGATAACCCAAACACTGGGTTGGCAGAGATCCAGACCGCGCTGAATAAAGAGTTCAGTAGGCCTAAATCTGAGGCGCAGTTGATTGTGGGGTTCAAGGAAATCATGATGAAACCAGGTGAGACACCTTGGGAATTGGATCAGAGATTGAAGTGTAAAATATGTGAAGCTAATATGAACTTAACATATGGACAACATCACGAGTGGTTCGTGGCTTCATTCCTACCTCACCTAAGGGTTGCACTGTCACAAAAAAAGATTATGACTGAGGTAGAGGCCTTGGAGATTACAATAAGACTGCATGAAACACCAATGCAAGATCCAAATCTGGGGGTTCAACAGATCCATGCCAAGTTACAAAATATTTTCCTTGAAATGCAAAGTTTGAAGTAGGACAAAATAGTTTGATCAGAGGCATGCGAAGAGATATGGTGCATGAAATGTAAAGGTCAGGGGCATGACAAAGACCACTGCTCGGTCTTTGCAAACTATATTGCAGGAGGAGAACCAATGTATTTGAGGCCAAAAGCCCAAGCATGACTGAGCGCTGGGCCTGCGTTGTGGTGCGCTATATGTCAGGTAGCAGGGAAACATGCAACTGATAATTGTCATTTGCTGCAGAAGTTTGTACAAACACCACAACAACTGTTCTACAACTTCTATAGGTCAGTAGGGCATGATGAGTGCAACTACTGAAGTTACGAATTGATGATGGACAAAACACTTGCCTATAGAGTTCAGGTAGAAACGCAGCCTCTTGACCAGAGCATTGGGATGGCGTGAACAAGCTTTTAGGGACGTGGATGAGGCTGAGGCAAAGGAGGACCTAGAAGAGGTCAGGGACAGTTGATCTGTTACAATTGTGGAGGACTAGGACACTATGCCCACGAATGCACTAACCCAACGTGTCCGTCGTGCAAATATTGTACTCAGTTTGATCATGAGATGGAGGACTGTCCTACACTGATAGCGAGGATACATGACAAAGGGGTGCTACCACTGTAGCCGACTTAGAACCTTTAGATGATGAGGGTTGAGCCTCGTGAAGAGGATTCGAATGTGAATATAGTGCTCTAAAGTGGAATTTCAATGGGTGATGATAAGGGGAAACAACCCGAAGACAGTGCATGGGTTCACAAAACTCCCACGAAGGAGGCTGAATTTGATTTGGAGCGCACACGCGAAACATTCATGGAAGCAAAGAAGAGCTTTGCTGAGGCCTCTACCTCAGGGATCCAGGATAAGGCTATTTAAGAAATGGACCCTTCTATGCTTATGACATTTCTAGAGACTTAGATGAAGCTACTGCATGATAGCAATGTTGTGAAGGGGTTACAGAAACTTATAAATAGATGCGCCAGAAACACTTTGGGTGAACCACGCGTGGTATAGAAGATTGGTAAGCATAAGTCAAGGACAACGCGTGAGACGAGACTCACTGCACATATAGGAGAATACGAAATGGATCAGGTTATTCTGGATCTGGGGTCATACGTGAACGTTTTTTCGAATCAAACTTGGGAGCGGATGGGGAAACCCGCACTGCAGTGGTCTCCAATTCAGTTAAGGATATAAAATCAGTAGAAGATCGTCCCCATGGGATAGTTGTAGGGAGTAACTGTAGATATTGAGGGCGTAAGCGCATTGGCTGACTTTGAAGTAATAGAAATTTTGGATGACAGCAACCCCTACCCTGCGCTCCTTGGCATTGATTGGGCTATTGACATGAATGGGGTAATCAACCTAAAGAAGTGAAAGATGATATTTGAAAATAAATCACTTCGCGTAATAGTACCCCTAGATCCTACAGAAGGATCACGCTATACTGAACCAGTCCGCGATTACGAAAGCGATGACGATTTGGATTGCATATATAAAATAACAACACGAGACCAAGATTGGGTGAATCCGCCAATGAATGGCCGAATTACATGGGATCACAAGAGTTCATACAACTTAGACTTGGACGAAGAATTAGAGTGCTGGCAAATTTAGTTAGATGAAGTAACCATGCTGAGCTATAACATGATGACCCGGTCGTTGTGCTGTGTGTCGTCAGAGGTACGAAATCTACCCAATTATGATGGCTTGAATGATGTGGATGTGTTTTTGGATGCATTTGAGAGGGAAGTACCAGAGAAGCAGTGCTTCCAGGCTTTGGATTGGGCACTGCGTGCTATCCCTGCGAGATGGTGGGGTATGGACAAGGGTAGTTTTGACGATTAGTGCGAGTGTAGAAGGATGATGAGAACACACTTTGGGAAGCCGAAGGTACGAGTGATAGAAAAGTATCATGGGAAGGACGATCCATGTGCACACTTAGCCAAATGCGCTAAGACCTATGGAGCGAACCCCCAAACTAAATGGGTGCACTTGTTTTGTCACACCTTGGATGTCATCCCGATGAATTGGTACTTGGAGACAGAGCTCTGCCATGGCACAGGCGAATGAGATATTTTGCGCTAAGGGTTCATAATGATGTTCAGCTTCAAAGATAGGTTTGAATGTATTGACGAAGCGCTACAAGAAGTTAAAACAACAATCTTTAGGATACCAGAGGATCCTTTAGATCTGATTCAACCCAATTGGACTACTCAGCTGAGCCATGCATTGGAATGCTATAACATGGCTGTTGAAGAAGAAGGTGAGGACCCAAAAAGAAGAAAAATGTGAGTCCTGCTATAAAAGATAAGGCTCCCACAAAGAAAATCGACACCAATGCCTACTCAAAATCAGCCATCATCTTCCAATCCACCTTCATCATCCAAGACATTGGTAGTTGCTGACTCTATGGATTACAACATCATCGAAGACATGAAGAAGACTAGAGAAAATATCTCTATATTTGAGCTTAGCAAGCTCAAACATCAATAGAAATTTCTACTCAAAGAATTAAATGCAGTGCCTTCTTCTCCTCTTCCAAATGTTGTACTATCCAAGGCAGCTAATGGAACAGGTAAGCCACCATCTGATAGAGTAGAAGCTACTGATGTTGTGTTGATCAGAGACAGATCTAATCCTCATACCCCTCCTTTTCTCTTGACCTATGAAATCTACAATAGAAACTTGCATAATTTCTTGATAGATTCAGGGGCCTCATCAAATATAATGCTAGCTTCGGTTTACTCAAAACTAAATATGGAGCCCCAAAAATATGCATTGCATATTGTGTAGTTAGATCGAACTAAGGTTCAAGTATTAGGGGAAATCAATTCAGTCACCATTAGGTTATCAACTGATCCTAAAGTTGTTTAGAGAATTGATATATTGATTGCTAACATCCCTGAGTTTTATGGGTTAATTCTAAGCAGGGATTGGTCTGAGAAACTCCATGGTTACATTTCTACTCATTGGTCTCATATGTGGCATCCCTATAAAGGGAGACGAAATCAAATTAAGATCGAACGGGAAAAGCATATGACCCATACTGTAACTGAGTTTGAGTAAGAAAATCATCCCATAGCATTCAATAATAACATTCTTGGCAACTACTCATTTGAATCATTCTTTGGTAATTTTAATGCTCAATCATCACCTTTCTTAGTGAATAGTTTCACATCTCAAATAGAAATTGTTTCTCATATAGATACATCAAGAAGTGTTAATATTGCTGAAGAAATTGTAAATAAAACTGTAGATAATCTTGTATTTTTGTCTTTATATTTTGATGGGTCAAAATCCAATGGCGGTGCAGGAGCAGGATGTATTTTAGTTAGTCCTGGGGGGGAAAAACTATGTTATCTTGTAGACTAGAATTTGAGTGTACAGATAATACTGCTGAATATGAGGCGTTGATCCAAGGAATTTACAAAGCAATAGGCCTGAAAGTGCAATATCTTAAAGTATTCGGTGACTCTGAAATTGTTATTAAGCAAGTAAGAAATACTATGCATTGCCTTTCTGGTCATCTTAAAAATTAATCAGTCCTTGTTTCAAGACCTTATATCTCATTTTCTAGCGTTTAATATTTCTCCCATTCCTAGATCTCAGAATGCAACAACTGATTTACTAGCTAATGTTTCTTCTAAGCTCCTCCCATCCGAGGATTACAACCTTGATAGGTTTTCAGTTGAATTAATATTTAGACCATCGGTTCCAAACAATGTCACTAACTGGCGGGTATTCAATCATGACGACGACATTTTGAATTTCTTAACTTCTGATAAATCCTATGATGATCAGATTATTGATGAGAGTGATCATGATCTTCAAATGAAGCAAAAATTTGAGGAAAATTCCATACCTAAATCAGTAGTCAAGCTTGAGGATCTATATGACATCAAGGATAGGTTTAAGCAATTTACTAATTCAAAACTTCAAAGTTCTACTTTGAGATTTGAATTAATAAATATTGGCACTAAGGCCAAACCACAAAATGTTAATATTGGATTAAGACTTACCTCAGAAGAAAGATTTTCCTTTATCAAACTTTTGAATAGATACAAAAATGTTTTTGCTTGGAATTATGATGACTTGAAAACATATGATACTTCTATCATATAGCATACAATTCCAATGATGTTTGAAGAGAAACTAGTGCAGTAGAAATTGAGGAAAATTCATCCGAACTTAGAAAGTCAGATTAAAGCAAAGTTAAACAAACTATTGAAAGCTAAGATAATTTTACTTGTTAGACATCCAAAGTGGGTTTCTAACTTAGTGCTTGTTAGGAAGAAGAACGATGACATTAGAATTTGCATTGATTTCAGAAATCTTAATAATTCTAGCCAAAAAGATAACTTCTCACTATCAACATTGGAGCAGACTCTTCATTCAGTAGCTGTTTCCGAATTAATGTCTTTCTTAGATGGTTTTTATGGATATAATCAAATATTGGTGCATCCAGATGACAGACTGAAGACTACTTTCAGAACTAAGTGGGGAACATATGCCTATCAAAAAATGCCTTTTGGTTTGATTAATGCTGGAGCTACCTTCCAAAGAGCAATGGATATAGAATTCAAGGGTTTAATTAATAAGCTAGTTGTTGTCTATTTAGATGACATTACTGTCTTCTCCAAGAAAAGAGCAAATCATTTACATGATTTGAAGCAAATCTTTGAATGCTATAAAAGGTATGGGATTTCATTGAATCCCAAGAAATCATTTTTTGCTCTTGATCAAGGTAAACTCTTGGGGTTTATTGTCTCAAAAGATGGTATTTACATTGATCTAGAAAGGATCAAGGATATTTCTAATATTACACTTCCATACAATAAAAAATTAGTGCAATCATTTTTAGGTCAAATAAATTTTGTAAAAAGGTTTGTTCCAGATTTTTCACAGATTGTTTTACCATTACAGACCATGATCAAGTAAAATTCAGTGTTCAAATTTGGGCATAAAGAGAAAGAAGCTTTTGATTCAATCAAACAGGCAATCATAATGCTCCTGCATTAAACAACCCAAAATTTTCCAATCATTTTATTTTATACACCTTAGCATCTGATTCTTCCTATGCAGCTGTGTTGACACAAATCAATGATCAAAACATGGAAGCACCCATATCATTTTTTAGTTCAAACCTCCACGGTGCTGAACTTAATTACTCTGAAGTAGAAAAGCAAGTCTTCGTTGTGTTCAAATCTATTAAACACTTTAGGCTTTTCCTCTTAAAAACTCATACAAAAGTAATAGTCCCATTTTCAGCGGTGAGACAATTACTAGTCCAAAGGGAATTAAGAGAGAAGAGGGCCAACTAAGTTAAAACGTTACAAGAATATGATTTGGACATTAAACCAGCGAAAATTGTCAATGGTCAAGGTTTTTGTAGGTTGTTAGCAGGAGCTTCTGACGTTCAGGAACATGAAGGTTCAAACCCTATCGAGGAAATCAATGAGATAAGTACTATCAACCCTGAATCTCAATATGCGGATTTGTTATTTTATTTAAAAAATGGGTATTCTCCTTCTAATATCTCTTACAAAAATAAACGTGCCTTAAGATTGAAAGAGAAAAACTTCAAGATTATTGATGATGTGTTGTTTAGAAGGAACTGTGATTCGGTTTTATTAAGATGCCTTGAAAACACTGAAGCACAGAAGGTCTTACAGGAATTACATGATGGTCCAACAAGTGGACATTTTGAAGGTGATACAACATCTCACAAAATTATACATGCTCGTTATTATTGGCCCATGTTATTCAAAGATGCCCATGAATATGTAAGGAAATGCAGAACATGTCAAACTGCTAGTGGAAGACAAAGAAAGCCAGACTTGCCTTTGCAAACAATGAACATTGAACAACCATTTGAACAATGGGGACTGGATATCATTGGAGAGATTATTCCACATTCCTCCAAGCAGCACAGATATATACTTACAGCCATAGATTACTTTACGAAGTAGCTAGAAGCAATTCCTTTGAAGGCAGCCAACTCTGAGGCAATTATTTAATTCATAGATCAGTTCATCATTACCAGGTTTGGCGTACCTAATGCTCTCATTTTCGATAATGCATCTTATTTCTCTAGAAATACCATACTTGAATTTGCTATTAAAAGAGGATTTAAATTAAAATGTTCTGCAAACTACTACCCTCAGGGTAATGGTTTAATAGAATCAACCAATAAAAATCTTATCAAAATCATTAAGAGAACTATTGATCAGAATCAAAAGAATTGGCACAAGTATTTAGTATTTGCATTATGGGTAGATAGCATAACACAAAAGGCCTCAATAGGCACTTATCCATTCAATTTAGTGTACGGGAAGAAAGCTATCATACCAATAAACTTAGCACTCCCATCTCTAGCCTTAGTGCAGTTTATTGAAGAAAGTCCCTCATCTTCTATTCAATTGAGATATAATCAAATCCTTAAATTAGAAGAAGAAAGGGAAAAGGCCAGAATTACACATGCAAAGCATCAACAGGTTATTAAGTCTTCTTTTGATACAATTTCTACCGGCCTAAAATTTTTACAAATTGGTGATCTTGTTTTGGAATGGGACAAAGCGAATGAAGATAAAGGAAAACACACTAAATTTCATAAAATGTGGCGAGGACCATTTCAAATCATCGAGAAGGTAGGCCAATCAACATTCTTATTGCAAGATCTATCAGGAAATAAGATTGTAAATAGCCTTCTAGTGGCCTCTGCTGTTTTGAAAGTTGCTTAAAGCAAATAGTGTAAATATTTACTTTTGATAGATGGAAGCCTTAAAGGAAGAGAAGGAAGTTCTAGAGAGTTAGATAAAAATACAACTCTGAAAACTTTATTTTTGTAAAAATATTTTACAAACCTTGAAAATATTATAAATCATTCCAAGTTTTAAAAGCCCTAAAGAAGTTATCTGTAAAAAGAAAAGACGTATCCATACCTAGCATCTTCAACTCCTAAATTGCCATCTATATTCTCTTAAGGAGTAAATCATTCACCCCATCCATAAAGATTGTTATTTTAACAATATAAACTTTGAAATGGGAACTGACACTGTTACCCATTTCGTAGAGATAGCAAAAAAATGACCTGATTTTGAAAAGGGGTGATGCTTAACACACATGTTTTTTTTAGAGCATAGTTTTTGGAACTTTAATTTTTTTCATGTACATTACGTTTTAGAATGGTAGTGATTTTCATGCTGATTTAAAAAAGTGAGTATTCTGCATCACACCCTTTTTTTAAAAGACCTATTTTTTAACTTTAAATTTTCTAGTGTATGAAATGTAAATAAATTATTTTCTAAATTTGATAGTTTTTGAAGTGGTCGTTTTCTTCATATTTTCTTGTTTTCTATTTTAATTTTAATTTTTTTTATAGTGGGGTTTTTATTGTTTTGCATTTTTAAATTAGAAAGTCGATAGTTTGAATTTTAAATAATCTACATATTTATACATCTTTAATTAATTTTTCAATCCACATGAAATAATTGTTTCTAAAAAACAATATTTTTTAACGATGGACATAAAAATAACCATTTTTAACATAAATATAACAAAAAAACTACACGTTTTGATAATTTTTTGCTAGAATTGACATGTCAAAATCACAATTTTTACACAAAAATTTTAACTAAAAATGGTTAAATAATAGTTTTTTTTATGAATTTCATGTCAAAAAAAATAATAATCACTTTTTTTGCAAAAAATAATAATTAACTTAAAAATCAATGCGAAAATCACAAATTACAAATATTGAACACATAACAACTTTAATTGATTGATTATTCTTTTCATAAAATGTCAGAGTCAAAACATTGCAAAGCTTGATTTCCAAGTATAACTTAAATTTAATCAACAATGTCATGTAATCCAAACTCCTCGTCCTCTAGAGTTTCATCATTGTCTTCTTCCACAATATTTTCTGCTTCCTTTTGCTCATTTTCCTCTTCTAATGGGTCTTTGATGTCTGCGAATCTCCCAATGTATGTCTTTCCAAACATTCCATGTAATGGTGGTTGGGGTTCCTTTGCCTTTTTTTGCCACACATGATTCACTAAAGTCCCCTTTCTTCAACCCAATTTCTTGCATTGCATCTGGAAGAAATTGAAGAGCATTAATTCTTTGCTGAATGAAATTGCATTGTAATGAATCTTTCTCAATTGCAATGCAATTTCTTCATTTTTGAAGGCAGCATGCTAGTGTTGTACCTAATTATCAAGCACAAAAAAATAATGAAGTAAATTAGTACAATGACATATTAATTAAAAAAGAACATATTGAAATTCAATTCCATATAACAAAACCTACATGAGCCAGAAAATAAATCCAGAATCCAATCTCTTTCATTTGAACATATGTCTATAAGATAGTTAATCAATAATTGTGGTTTTTGATAAATGTTAACTATCTCTCATTTTGTTTCTTTGTCTTCATATGTTAGTTTTCTCACAACAGCATCATAAGTCAGTATTTGGCTATGACTCTTTCCGTCCACCCGATTGAAAATCATAGACAAATGGCTATCATCTTTTGCCCAACTATCAATATGAATGAACTCATAGTCATTTATAAATTGTTGATCTTCATTGTTAAGAAGATTTGACTTTTGCCTGTAACATGAAATAGTAAAAGTTCAGTTAACTTGTACATAAATGAATTTTTCAACATTAATCAAATATACCTTTTAAACATCTTACCATGTAAGCTGCATCCTTGAATTTGTTTTCCCCTTGAAGCTTGACAATATCATTGCCAATTGTGTGTCTGAATGAAATGTCACAAATCTCCATAATGGTGATGGCGTTACTTGTACAAATCCCACAACCACTTTATTAAAAGCTTGATAAGTATGAGGGTCACTATCATAGTAAATGTTTGGAATATTGAAACCATGGGGAATATCTGCAATAACTAGGGCATAATTCCGTTTTGGTATGAGTTTAGCAATGTCTGCACAGTTGCCTTGTATTACTTGATATTGAATAGTGTCTAGCCCATTCCAAATGAAATGATTAAGAGTTGGATCAAGTTCAACATTCTTAATACGTTGCTTCCTCAGTCTTTCGATCTTTATTTTTTCAATAAAAGTCTTGAAACTGTTTGGTGCTCCATTATCTTCCTTCCTCATCTTTTATCAAGTAAACAAATATATGTGTAAGTTTTAAATTAAAAATAGTACACAGATGAATAAAACTGAATGTGTAAATCAAGATACATTTTTAAATGCAAGATAAAAAGATTTTAATGTTGATGTGGAACTTGAATCTGGATAGTTGCGTACAACATCATCCCAACTATCTTCATTCAACAATCTAACCATTTGTTCCTGAATTTTCATGTAAACTTTGTGATTGCATAGATAAAGTAAGAAAAAGTTAATATAATGATATGTATAACAAATACTACCAAGAACAACATGTTTTATTTAAAAGATAACTATAATCTAGAAATAAATAAAAATAATTCAGCAAACTTACTTTTGAAATTCTTCAGACATTTCTTCCAATGGTAATTCCCCTGACCTCACACGAGATAATATTGTTTTGACAATTTTTTCATCTTTCACTCCTTGCATCACCCTCCAAGGCGTGATGGTCATATCATCTGGAAGTTGCTTCAATTCAGGAGCTGATTTACTGTTGCTACATATCAATGGCTTAGACTTTTTGACCCTCTGGTTTTTAATGCCAATGTCTTCCCACATGCTAAAAATCTCATCAATCAACTTCCAAACATCTCCAGTTCTAAATGTTAATTGGAAAATGTTATCAACACCTCTGAATAAATCACTATTTCTGTTGTCTTTTCCACCTTTTGAATTGGTTTTCTCTTCAATTTGATAGCCTATTTCCATACAACATTCCTTTCGGAAATCTGCAGTAACATTTATCCTATCCCCACCACATTTTTCTTGAAATTCACTATGAATAAATCTAACCCTTTGGATGAAAGTCATAGACATCCTATATTCATTATCTGAATTATGATCCCATGCCACTAACTTTGCTTCTGTTTCATTTAAACCAGCATAAATGATACATTTCATTGTTTCAAAACGTGGGTTATTAGGATATTCCTCCATCAATTGTCTTTGAGCTTCTATAGAATGGTTCCCCCCAAGCACATAATAATTGTATTCAAAACATTTTGACTTATCAAATGCTTCTTTGTTGGGAACTTGAAGTGGATCAACAAGAAGCACATAACTAACCACATGAGCATATGGATTGTACCTCATCAATGTCTTCAAGTTGTGAACATGTAGATGATGTGGCTTTCTGACTTGATATTGGCATTGTCCTTCACTTGCCTTATAGGTTTGTCTAACATTAAGCTGAAATGTATGACCACCATCAATTAAGTTTCTCTTTGTCAAATTCTGTCAAATGGCATTTTGTTTTGTTTTGATAATGCCATCATCTAAATTAGCTCCTGGTGTAATGATTTCTCTGCTTTCTTTTGAAGTTTCACTAGGTTCTTGACTGCTGGTAATGACTACTTCAAGATCTTCAACTTTACTTTTCTTCGTCATAACATTCTCAACAGATTTATTCTTGGGCATTGTTACTTTTGGTCTTTTACGACTTTTCTCAGTTCCAATGTCATCTTCAGTAATGGCAACATATGCTTCACTGTCAGTTTCAACTTCATCGTCCTCAAAAGTAACTTGTTTACCCTTGCTAGATTTATCCACCAGAGGCCTTTTTTTCTGATTCTTTGGATGTAGTTTTGTAGCATCATCAATTACTACATTTTTCATGTTTTCCATATCTTCTTCTGACACTGAGTAAAAATTGCTGACAACTTTCATGATATCATGCTCTATGAAATGAATGCCTCCCAACCTAATTGAACAACTTTCAACAAAATTCTGCCAAACAAAATATCATATGTCAATAAAAACAAAGTTAAAAAAATATAGCGAGACACTTTCAAGAACGCAAAATACAAATACAAATAACAATACTTACGATGTTTTGTGTCATCTCATTTACGATTTGTTTACACAACTTTGTAGATACCTCTCTCGTGTCATATAATGAATATGATAGTCGGTATTTAATCCTTTCATGTGACTTGGGAGCTTTTGTAAGTACGTAAACAACTTCAGCGTTCAGTACCAAACACATATCTATGACTCTTCCCATCACATCAAAATTTCCATTATTATGGGCTATATCAATATATAGATATATATTCACATTTGTGCTTTCTCTTTCTTTCACATACCAGACTCTTGATGGAAATTTCACCTCTTTTGAATTTTTCCAGTTTGAAATTATCTTCTTATCACTTAAGGCACTTGAAAGATTTGTAGCCATGAGCTCAGGTGGAGTTCGTTCACCAATTTTTTTTGAAGATGCACCTTTAAGAGTCTTTGGTCTAGAAAGATTCACAGAAATTTTCTTTGATGCCATTTTCCTAAAAAATAAAAACACATAAATTAGTAAATAAAAAAAACATATTAACTTAAATTAACAACGAAAATATACCATAAATTTGTTATTTGTATAATCAGAATCGCCCAGCCACCTCTAACGGGCAGGCGGGTTGATGGGCGGGCGGGAGGTCAGGTGAGGGACGACGGGGCTAGGTGGACAGCTGGGCAAGTGAGGGCGAGCCCCCTACCCCCCCTACCCACGCGCCCCCCACAACCCCCTACCCAACCGACCCACCCTCCCCCACCCATGCCCCCCCTCTACCCCCCATAACCCTCCTACCCATGCCCCCCCTCTACCCAACCGATCCCCCAAGCCCCTTACCCATGCCCCCTCCCCTTAACCCCCTTACCCATGCCGCCCCTCCAACCCCCTTACCCATGCCCCCCCACCTACCCCTGCAACCCCCTACCCCCGCTACCCATGACCCACCACTCTAACAGCCCTTACCCATGCCCCACCCTACTCTACACCCCACACCCATGCGCCCCCTACCCAACCCGCCACCCTACCCATGCGCCCCCCCCTCTACACCCCTCCCAACTCTCCCCCCCACCCCAAAACCCCCTACCCACACCCACACCCCTACCCAATCCCCCCTAACCCCACGACCCCCTACCCATGCCCCCCCCACTACCCCACCCTCACCCCCACCCAAGCGCCCCACCACCCCCCTACCCACGCCCCCCCACCAACCCCACAACCCCCCCACCAACCCCACAACCCTCACCCCCCTACCAACCACTCCCCCCAACCCCACCCACGTGCCCCCCCAACCCCCTCACCTCTCGGCCCTCCACTCCAACCCGCCCCCTCACCTCTCAGCCCCCCCACCCACCACTACCCCACCAACACCCCCCCCCCCACCGCTCCCCTCTCCCCCACTCCCCTCCCCCTCTCCCCTGGCCTCCTCCGCCCGCCCGGCCGACAACCTCCTCTGCCTCGCTCGACCGGCAGCCGGGCGACTCCGGGAATCGCCCGGTCGCGAGTCGGGTAGGGTAGAGGGCCGGCCGACGGCCTCCTCCGCGCCTGCACGACCGCCGGTGGAATCGACTGGCGGCCGGTCGAGCGGGGCAGAGGGCCGCGCTGGCCTACCCCCGCGGGCCTCCGCTCCACCCGACCGGTGGCCGGTCAATTCCAGGAATCAACTAGAATCGACTGGCCACTGGTCGGGTGGGGCGGAGGGCCGCGAGGGTGGCCAATGGTCGTGCCACCCCCACGACCCTCCGCCCTGCCCGACTGGTGGCCGGTCGATTCCCGGAATTGATCGGCTGCCAGTCGGGTGGGGCGGAGGGCTGCGGGGGTAGTCCAGCGTGCCTCGGTCGCACCACCCCCGCGGCCCTCCACCCCGCTTGACCAGTGGTCGGTCGATTCCCGGAATCGACCAGCCACCGGTCGGGCGGGGCAGAGGGCCGCGGGGGTGGCGCGGCAGAGGCCAGTGCCACCCTCGCGGCCCTCCACCCGGAGGAGGCCGGGGAGAGGGGGAGGGGAGTGGGGGAGAGGGGTGGTGAGGGGAGCGGTGGGGGGGGCGCGTGGGTGGGGGTGGGGTAGGGGTGTTGGGGGGGGGGGGGTGGATGGAGGTGGGGTAGGGGGGTTGGGGGGGGGGGTGGATGGAGGTGGGGTAGGGGGGTTAGGGGGGTGGAGTGGGGGTGTTGGAGGGAGGGGGGCTTGGGTTAGAGAGGGGGGGGACATGGGTAGGAGGTTGGGCGCGTGGGTAGGAGAGGTAGTGGGGGGTGTGGAGGGGTGGGGCATGGGTAGGAGGGAGGGCAGAGGGGGTGCTTGGGTTGGGGGGTAGGGGGGTTGGGTGGGGGGTGTGGGTAGGGGAGTTAGAGGGGGGGTAGGGTGGGTCGGGCGCATGGGTAGGGGGTAGGGGCGTGGGTAGGGGGGACCGCGTGGGTGTGGGGTGTAGTGGGGGGGCGGGTTAGAGGGTGAGGGGGCGCATGGGTTGGGTAGGAGGGGGAAGGGGGCATGGTTGAGGGGGAGAGGTCGGTAATGGGTTGGGGGGAGGCTGAGAGGTGAGGGGGGGAGGGCGCATGGGTTGGGGGAGGGTTGGAGCATTGGGGGGTGGGAAGGGACATGGGGGGCATGAGAGGTGAGGGGGGTGTGACATGGGGGGAGGGCCGATATGTGAGGGAAGTTGGGGGGGAGTGTCAGAGAGGTTTGGGGGAGGTGGGCGAGAGGTGAGGGGTGGGTGGAGCATGGGGAAAGGGGGGGTATGGGGCATGGGAAGTGAAGTGAGGGGGGTAGAGGGGGAATGGGTTTTTGAGGGGGGGTTGGGGTAGGACGAGACAGGGGAGTTTGAGGGGTGGGCGGGTTAACGTGGGGTAGGTGGACGGGGGGTAGAGGGAGGAGTGTGAGGGGGTGCAGAGGGTCGCTGCGTGGGGAGGGCATGTGAGGTGACGTGGTGGATAACGGGGAGGGCATGCGGGTGAGGGGGCAGGTGCGGGTAGGGATGGGAGTGTTGACGAGTCATGTGGGGATGTGGAGAGGGGGTAAGGAGGCAAGGGCATGGGGTGTGGTTGAAGGAGGTCAGAGTGTCGAGAGTGGGGGGTTGGTGATAGGGGCGAGTCGGGTTGTGGCGTCCTCCCTCTACCCCCCGTCCACCTACCCCGCCTGACCTCCCTACCCACCGCGTGACACCACGACAGCCCACCCACGACTATTGGGTGATTGAGTTTGATCGGGCCCACCATGCTCACGATGGACATAATTGTTATTTTGGCTCAGAAAAATTATTAATTTAAAAAAAAAAATCTTCTTCATTAAATTAATTTAATATGAAAATTTTGAAGGAAAAAAATTGAACTTACCTTTCAATTGCGAGAATTCTTCATTGAATATGTTGTTGATAGCAATATAGCTTCTCCACAAATTCACGAATCTTTCAACGAACTTCAGAAAACCTGGATGTGACGTGAGTAATAGTGATAATGAAATTTAATATATAAGTGAAATTATAGAGATGTTTTTCCGTACGATTAATGTGGGATAATTTGTTTCAAAATATTATAGAGCGAATATTGTAGAATTGTTTTACAACGGATTGAATGTGGGATTAATTTGTTTTAGAATATATTATAAAAATTAAAACAAAAAATTCAGTTTTTTAGTAAATGTTATATACTTTAACTATTAGAATAATTAATGTACAAGTTGTAGTTTACAATTTTAATTTTAATGATTTATTTCATAAAAAAATTTAGTCTATGTTTTTCAATAAATTGTAGAATAAAATAATGAAGGTAAATAAATCTAACAAACTTTTTGGAGGGAAATATTTTCGCGAAATTTTTTTGGAGAGAAATATTTTCGCGAAACTTTTTTGGAGGGAATAATTTTGGAGGGAATATTTCATTCTTTAAGCTATACAATATCCTTAGGAGACTCCATTTGTATCATTCAACATCTTCTATTTGAAAGGGATGGATTGTTTTGATAGTGAAGTTTCGATTTACACACCATCAACATCTTCATCGCGTAACAACTCTATTCAGATTGATGAATATAGCGGGAATTCTTCCACTTAGTCCTCATTCTAAAGACTATGAGAGCAGCACCGATGAAAGAGGGGATGGAGAATTTCAAATTAATAAAGAGTCACAGATTCCACTTAGTCCTAGTTCTAAGGACCATGAAAGCAGTAGTGATGAAGAGCATGATGGTGAAGTTCAAAAGAATGGAGTGTCACGATGTCCACTTAGTCCTAATTCTGAGGACTATGAGAGTAGCAGTTTTGAAGAGCATGATGGTGAAGTTCAAAAGAATGGAGTGTCATAGTGTCCACTTAGTCCTAATTCTGAGGACTATGAGAGCAACAGTTTTGAAGTGCATGATGGCGAATTTCAAAAGAATGGAGTGTCACGGTGTCCACTTAGTCCTAATTCTGAGGACTATGAGAGCAACAATTTTGAAGTGCATGATGGCGAATTTCAAAAGAATGGAGTGTCACAGTGTCCACTTAGTCCTAATTCTAAGGAATATGAGAGTAGCAGTGATGAAGAGTGTGATAATGAATTTCAAAAGAATGGAGTGTCAAAGTGTCCACTTAGTCCTAATTCTAAGGACTATGAGAGCAGCAGTGATGAAGAACATGATGATGAATTTCAAAAGTATGGAGTGTCACGGTGTCCAGTTAGTCCTAATTCTAAGGACTATGAGAGTAGCAATGATGAAGTGCGGAATGATGAATTTCAAAAGATTGGAGTGTCACGGTGTCCACTTAGTCCTAATTCTAAGGACTATGAGAGAAATAGTTATGAAGAGCGTGATGATGAATTTCAAAAGAATGGAGTGTCACAGTGTCCTCTTAGTCCTAATTCTAAGGACTATGAGAGCAGCAGTGATGAAGGACAGGATGATGCAGTTAGTCCTAATTCTAATGAGTATAAAGGTAGCAGTGACAAAGGATAGGATGTAGCATCTTCAATAAGTAAACAATCACATTTTCAACATAGTCCTAATTTTATAGACTATGAGAGTAGCATTGACAATGCACATGAGGAAGAATATCCATTAAACATCGAGTCAAATTTTCCATTCAGTCCAAATTCTAAGGACTATGACAGTAGCACTAAAGAAGGGGAAGATGAAGAGTATCCTCTAAGTCAATATTTGAAAAGCAGAGCTGATCATAGTGTGGATAACATTCCTCTTAATGATGATGAAAATCCTTATAAAAATGATGATCCAATGATGGAGATGTTGCCAAGAAATATTGTATCGATAAGTAGGAGCAGACCTTTTCGTATCAATGCAAGTTGTTCTAGTTATACAAGGGGTAGAGTAGAATATCTAATGAGAAGAAGTTCTATCAGCGCTCTCATTTCAAGTGAATGTTGCCAAAAAAATTGCTTGAAACATATGTATTTCACATTTGCATTAGAAAGCAGGAAGAGATATTTGTCAATGAATAAAAGCATGCAAAATTCATATTTAGTTGGCTGCATGCAATCTACATTGTTAGGTTATGATTATCATATTAGGAATTTATTATTGTGTAGAAAAGCTTTCAAAACGTTTCATTCGATTGGGAATTTTCGTCTCTCGAGAATTCAAGAAAATTTGGAAAACGATCCCACATTTTATTCAGAAGTACGTCATAAAAGACAGTTTGGGCCATTATCAAATATTGCAATGTCATGGATGAAAGATTTCTTTTCAAAGCATGAAGAGTGTATGTCAAATAGAGAGACAATACATATTCCAGATAATTTTTCAAGATGAGAAATCTACAAGTTATACAAAGAATATGTAGAAGGTGCTAAGGGACATGGCCAATTTATTACATATCAATATTTTGTGAAGATATGGAAGAAAGAATTCAATAATGTCCGTATTCCTAAGAAGACAAGGATGGGGATTTGCAGTACATGTGCTTCTCTTAAATAAAAAAGGGACAAATGTGAAGGCTCAGAAAGAGGTCAGCGTTCATAACTTTAACTTTTAAAATTGTATAGTCATCAACTATGAAAACATATTTCTTAATGAATTTCTTTTATGTTGTGTAGATTTAATTGTCAAAGAACTTCAGGAGCATCGTGGAGAACAAACAAATGAAAGGAAGAAGTTGTAAAAGCATCCAAAGAAGTGTTATGATAATCCAAATAAATATTTGGGTTTGATAATTGATGGTATGGACAAGAAGAAAACACTTTTACCACATTTTGTTCGCGCACCCAAAAATTTACAAGAGGAAAATTTTATTCAGTTTCACTTGGTTGGTTGTATGGTCTTCAATGGGAAAATGTTTCCAAGGGTGTACTTCACAGCTCCAAATGTTCATAATGATACAAATCTTACCATAACCATATTTCATGATGTGATTTCTCATTGGTCTGGTAATCATCCTGAAGTTTCGTATCTACAATTGGACAACACTTGCCGTGAAAACAAAAATTAGGTTGTTTTTGGATATCTAAACATGCTTGTTGAATTGAGAATTTTTCAAAAGGTAAAGGTTGGTTTCCTTCTTGTTGGGCACACTCATGACCATATTGATCAAATGTTCAGTCGTTTTTCAGTCACATTGAGGAGGAAGGAAGTTGGGAGCTTGCCATCACTAATTGAATGTATTAAGAAATAATACATGCCAAAGCCTACTTTTGATGTGTTGGAAGAAACTGTTGACATGTGAAGGTTTATTCTGGGATCATATGGTGAGGGGAAATGCATTGAACAACTTAATGACATTAGCTTCCAACATCAATTTCGTATCAAAAAAATTGATGGGAAAACACTAATATGGGGCAAGAAGTTTTCAACTACTATAGAATGGGCACCATCATCAGGTTTGCAATTTTTGAAGTTCATTCCAGATCATCCAATATTTGCATCAAAAATATTGTTATTACAATCAGTTGGTGAAGTTTAGAATGCACGCAGACAGAATAGAGATATAAATTATTCTGATTGCCTGGAAGAAATTAAAAAATGTATTAGATATACATATGAGTACTTTGACATTGCTGATTCAGTTTGGTGGGAGTCATTTTTCAATAATCAAAGTGATATCATTTCAACAACAACAAATGAAGATATACCTTTGAAAAATCCATTTATTTGGCCACAAAATGTGTCGAATGAACATGAGGAAGTAAACATTGTTGAACAACAACAAAGTCAAGGTATTATTAATTCTTCACAGGCAACAGAAAGAGAGATGTATATTGGTTCTAGAAGATCTCGTGCACAACGTGAAGCCACGGAAGAACTTTATAGGGGTTCAGTACAAGATATTAAGGAGGGTTTCATGATTGCAGTGCTAGTAGATGGAGATCCCAATGGCTATCCATTTTGGGTTGCTAAAGTTATAAAGGTCTTTACAGAAAATGAGGATGTTATAGGTGTTGAAGTACATTGGTATGCCACAAATATACACCCATTCAATGATGTGTATAAGCCAAAGATGGTAGTTGACAAAAAAAATGGCGGAAAAAGAAAAAGAAAGGGTACAAATATAAATCGCCGCCACACAGACATATTACAATTGGAGGATGTTGACATACTTGTTTATGACTTCAATTTAACAAAGAGAGGAACTCTTCGCTTCAAGACAATAGAGATTCTGAAAAGGTTGTTACCAGAAGGAACAGTGTTGACATGGGAGTCTGCTGAAACCAGTCGTAGATCTAGAAGAATTTTGAAACCTGAAATGTTGGGAATGCATGTGGACTCAGATGGAGCACTAGTTGATGAAAGAGAAGAATATGGAACATCTTTGTTAGCATCCAGTCACTCATCTAAAGATGTGAATTCTGATGGTGTGCAAGAAAATATGAGTGATTTTGAATAATTGTTTAAGACAGTTTATATAATTGATGTATGCATCGTATCTTCAAATAAAATTAATGTTTTCCATATGGTGTTAAATGAGAAGTTATGAGGAATTTTTATGTTGTTGGATTATATGTCTTAATTATGATAAATTTTATTGTTTAAAATATCTACAATGCAATATTAAATTAGAGATATAATGTATGTTTTATTCAGTATACAAATAATGACTTTTGAATTCATTTAGTGATGTAATTTGTTTATAATGTCATGGTTTTTTAATTTTATAGTTGAAAAAATTTCAATTTCTTTTGTATCTAGCATGTTATGGTTGAAAACATGTTAAATTTATACGTAGGAAAGAAAAATGATATTCTACCAAAAACATTAATGTGTTTTTTCCTCATAAACAACTTTGTTTGAGACATAAAAATTTGGTTTTATTAGCATTTTTAAAAAATTTTGAAAATTGACCCTAAAAAAAAAAATCATTGTTCCAGTATCATCACTTTCATTTTGAAGCTATATTCTGCATGAAAATTTCATAGTAAATTTCGTAGTCATTGCCATTTTTAAAACAAGTTCAAAATTGACTCCTAAAAAATAAAAACATCGTTCCAATATACACACTTTTCGTTTTTAGCACTGTTTTTGATCTTTTTTTGGGGTTTTTTGGCCAGAGTTCCCGTTTTGAGTTTATAGTTCCCGTTTCAAAGTTTACATTGTTTTTTTCAGAGTGTAATTCTAAAATATGTTTGATATAAAAGATAAGAGGTCTCATTATGAGCTTGCTTACCATGATCATAGGGAACTGATTAAACTGACATTACCAATACTGCATACCAAAACAGGGTAATGGCTTATAATTATAAGACATGGGGTCTCATCATGAGCCAGCTTGTTCAGTTCAATTACAACCAGTGAATGGCATTGTCAACAGTTGGCCACCAAACCAGGACAATGGCTTTTTATCTTTTAAACAAAAGAAAAATAAAGAAGATGGAAAATACAAAAAGGAAAATATGTGTGAACATATCTTTTTGGATTTACTCTTAGAAATTATACTCTGAGATGGATGAGATAATGAATGATTCAATGGTTAAAAGGTAACCCTGTCAAGACTATAAACTTTTGCTGGCAACAGAGGCTCTACCTATGACAATGGAGTCATCATATAAGCTAAGTTGGAGAAGTCCTCTTGTTTTATATTTATCAACCAATCAAGGCTTAAATAAACTTAGAATGTTTTTATTTTTAAGATGAGAAAGAAATTGCAGAAACATTTTTTCATTATATTCAGAGTTAATGATTATCTAATTGTTCTTAGATTATTTTCTCTATACTCAAAGGTTTCCAAATAAAGAAAGTTAGAATATTGCATTATATTCTTAGAGATAACTGTTTCTTCTAGTGAATCGCCAATTGTTGTTCTGTACAACAACCCCCCCATTTCTAAATTTTTTTTAAAAGCTTTAAATAGAAATGAGTCCCTTTTTAACACTTAGTTGAATTCAATGATTCAATGATAATCGCATGTCTAGATTTAATTATATAAACACATTGAAATCCTTTTCAAAAGGTCTGACCCGATAGAACTAATATCCAAATCCTTTTGTTAAAATGTGATATAATATGATATATCCTTCTTTGAAAAGCCCTCATAAGCAGATCTCCGATGCAATAATGTGATCGCAGATCGCATATCACAAAGATAAACAAGGATGCATCCGAAAAGTTCTATGCTAAAACCTTCGATCCGATAAATTGCAATCAGCGATCGCACATACCGCATGACACATAGCAAAAGCCCTTTTGAATTCCCTGACTGCGATATCATAAAGTAAGGCACGCATTTAAAAGAAAAGAACATCAAAAGGTATTATTAGCGGGTGTAAATCTTAAAAAGAATAATTACGATAAAAGCAATAAATCAAACGATCTTCCAATTATTCCTCTGCCTTATTATATTCTTTACCTTTATCGCGATTTGCGATTTATCGTTGATTGATGATTGGGAGGATCAAAAGTTACGTTTTAAAAGGATCATTAAGCATATGTGCGATGCGACAGGTAATTATTACATTTATTAACTACAATTGCCAGTTATGATGGTCTTTAATTTTGTAGTTAAGGGTGAATCCTCCGAGGATTTCACCCGTGGTAACACTTAAATTACATTTGGTTTATCATGTGTGAATTACCTTAACTATTTTCATTTCATATTAACTTTGAGCGGGTATACATCTCTATTACGTTTTCCATTGTCTGTGCAGAGCTACTCTGAGCTGATGAATCTAGTGAAAATAGGAAAGAAGGTGAAGAAAACCAAGGCCCTTGTCGTAATCAAAGAATCAGAACCAAATAAGAAAGGGTTGATATCAGATACTACCTACCTTGGCTTAGGAAAAGCATCCTGGGAAAGTATCTACAATTTGCTGGAAGCGGAAGAGCCTGAAGAACTCGAAGAAGAAGCTACAGTAGATTCCACAAGCAAATCAGAGAATACTCTGAAGGAATTGGCCTACTCATATCTGCATAAAATAGCAGCGCATGCCAAGGTTTTGTTGTATAATGATGTGGTCAGGTGGATTTTCGAAGGCATTGTGACCACAGATAGGACATTCTCTACAGCTGATGGAAAAGTGTTCGGGTTGTTTAGAGCAGAGGATCTTAGACAAATGTACCATTTACCTCAGCCAGAGAAGCGATATAACAAAGCGTTTTTGGAGACATTTTCTAAGGAGAACGACATTGAATCTGACCCTATCGGGAAATGGAGGCATTTTCCAACTAAGCACAAATAAGAGACATCGGGTATGTACTTTGTAGATTCATTGGCTTCTCCCTATTATTATGCTGGTGCAATGATGTGCAGACTCTTTGGAGTCCATGACTCTGCTAAATTCTCTATATGTATGGTCCCATTAATGGAGGCTGCAATTCGTGGCTATATCATGGACTAGGCAAATATTCTATCTGATAAAATGGCCATAGAGATACTTGAATATAGAAAAAATAGGTTTGTGTCTACCCAGGTGATACCTCTCTTTTACATGAGTGCCTATATCATGGACACTATCTCTTTTAATTCCGAATACCCCATTTTTGGATGGAAATGGACTCCACAAGATCCCAATCCCATTCACATCTATCATAAGGAGCTATGGAAAGCCCACTATAAGAAACATCTGTATAGAATTTGTCATGGTTTTATTCTTCCTGTGTATTATGCCATATTCAATAAGCCTACCCCTAGGTTATCCAAGGAAGCATCAGTTGACCTAACTGCAATTGGTAGTTGGTTTGGAGAAGAAAGATTCACCTATATAAGACTTTTCGGCAGCCTTGGCAACCCTCATGTTCTTCCTGTGTACATCCCTGATAAACTAATGGCCAGGGAAATAGCATATCAAATAATAGTTGCAGGGATGTCAAAGACCCTTATGGATTCTAAAAAGCACATGTGGCCGACATTTTCCCTTTGATGCGGTGCTTTTACTTTGCATGATTTCAAACATGCAGAGAAGGAGGTCGAGAAAATAAAGTTGTTAAAACTTGCAACTATCCCAAAAAGGCAGTACGATCCTAGAAAGGTTGCCTACAATGTTACCTGTCAAGCTAAAATCGCCAAATTTGATCATGAGGAGGATAGCTTTGATGACTTGTTTATTTCTTCAGAAGTATTTTCTCGAGTCAAACATATGGCCAACATCAAATTGGGAGCAGAAGGACTAGAGGAATTCTATAGGCTTAGGGCACAGAGATTGGAATCACTTCCTCTAGGCTTATTGAGTACAACGTCTATGGAACAACCTCAAGGCCATAGTGAGGAGAAAATTACTGAGAAGACTCCCAAAATCGAAAAGATTCCCGAGAAGGAGAAGACACCAGAAAGGGAGCAGAAGTAGGTAACAGCTAGTGAACCCCTTGATACAGATATTAATATTGATCCCAAGTTAATCAAGGAATGGAAATAGTTTGATTCAATCATTAGTAATCCCGAGAAATCCCAAGGTTTCACTACACTAGAAGTATCTACAACGCAAAAATCAGCAGTCAACACAGTTCCAATTGTTGGAACAAGCGGCCCACCCATGTTCTAGAAAGACATAGAGATTATCCCTGAAAATCCCACTGAGGAGATTGTACTTCAAATTGAAGAAATACCACCACTGGATGTCTTCTAAAGTCCTAAGCATAGGGCTATAGTCAAAAGACAGAGGAAGAAGAGGAAAATTGATCACAATCCTCTTTTGACTTCTCAGATTGAAATGATGAACGTGGTATGGAGATCCCTCCAAAGATTTAAAAGAACTGTCTCAGTATGCCGGATCATATACAACAGTGACAATAGATAAGGCTTCAGAGGTTAGTCATTTATTGAAGGAAAAAGACCAGGCAATCATTCAGTTAGAGGCACAATCAGTAGAATGACAACAAAAAATAGAGTAGCTTGAACAACAGTTAAAGGAACAGAGGAAACTTAATGAACAATTAAATGAGTAGTTAAAACATGAAAAATAGAGGATTGATGAACAACCCATCCATAAACAGCAAGAGGTGTCTCAAGCATTGAGCAAACTACAACTATTGAGTGAGCAGGAGAAAAATCAAAAGAAGAGAAAATCATGCAAATGAAAGATCAGATAGAGCGATTCAAAGGATATCCTGAGATAAATGAATTCAGAACTGAAGCCCTGGAAATGACCAAGGCTTTGTCCTGACAATTGGATATTCTATTTCATAATATATCATTGGCCATCCCCTTATGTGATATATTAGCATCTATGATTGAAAAATCAGTGGATTCAAGGCTTGAGTTAGAGAAGGCAGATCAAAGATTAACTAATTTTCTATCATGGCAAGATTCGAAAGAGGGAAAAGCTGCCAATTTGCCAAGGATACATGAGTCACATAAAGAAATCTTGTTTTCCAAATGGGAATCTCAGTTAATGAAAGTTGAGATAGCTACATCTAGATGCAGAGCAACAACAAACAATCTGATTGAATTAATCAACAACACTCTGCATTTATCTAATCTAATTACAGATTGCTCTCCAGGCAAACTCCCAAAGGTAAAATTGTTGGAACAACATTGGAAACAAGAGTTGATGCAAAGAGAAAAATTGATCGAAGGCATTCAAAGCCTGACATGGGAAACTTTCTGGTTTTTCCTTGTTAAACCACACAATCAGCAAATGGCGATGAAGTGTCTCATGGAGGCAATCAACTGCATGATCCCTGAACTTGCTGATGCCACATATACAACTCAATTACACTCCTGGATGAGTCAGCCACCAGAGGTCTAGCCTATGCTCGCCATTTGTCAACTACGATCACAAGAAGATAAGCCGATTTAGTGAATCCATTCGATCACCACACCACTGCTATTTTGAGGATAAATCCCAGATTTATGTGTTTTTGTTATACTAGCGCATAACGACTTTCTTTCATAGTTTGTTGTTATTTGTTGTATTTAAAGACCCTTTCATGTTTTTAGAAAGGGTCCACAATTTTGTATTAAGACTTACATCGGAGGTTGCACTAATGTACTTCCGATATCTATTTTTTATAAAACACTAGACCAAAATTCTGAATTTTGACAAAGAAGACTTTTATGAGATTTTCACTTTTGCATCCTGTGAAAGTATTCCCAAATTAGAAGGCAGAATTTGGATGTGATTTACATCAGAGGAGATCCAAATGTATACGGTACTACTATCTATGTTTTTGCTTTATTTCTCTCTGTGAATTAGCATTTATCAACTTTGCTATTATTGATATGTATGTGTTTCTAAAACATTTTTTTAACTTGTCACTTCTGAATGTTTCAAAATTGTCATCTTTTAAATATATATGTCAGTGATATACTATGATCAATGCGATAATGTTTTAATTATTACTTTGTTTAATTAATTAAACAAAGTAATCATCATATGAATGCATATTTCTATGTTATGAATAAGTCATCTTTATGTTTATTTGCTCATAGAAATAATCAAGAATCGCATTGTTAGAAGCATTCCCGAGATAGATTAGTTATATTTGTATATTTTTGCACTTTAAAATAGAGCACTTATCACTCTAATTATACATTATGAACCAATCACCCTCAACTCATATATCACTGGGAAACTGGTTCCATTACATCCAGTCGGAGCCACCACACCAAATGGAAAAGGAGCTGCACTAAGGTCTGGATCTAGTGGTTTTCCCTGATGTTGATGCAGCGATTTTAGAGGCATCAACATTTTTGGTTCTAAAAGGAGGGCATGAATTGTGAATGGCGAGAAAATCGAAATCCATGGCCCATTTCGAGAGTAAATCTCCCTCAACATCTCCCATGACTTCTCCCTCGCATTCTAAATCTCCAATTTTTAAGATAGAAGTTGAGAAAACAACCACTGTTGAAAACTTGAACTTATCAAACAAATCCACTCTTGAATCCTCTGAAGTTCAGTCTTTAATTCATAAACTTCAAGGATTTTCAATATCACCACATAAATTTGAGTTATCTCAAGGCAGTGTGACTTCGCAATACATTCCTTCCCATCCTCTTACCGGATTACAGAGTGAAAAGCTTGGTATTGAACCAACAGAATTCCCTCTGCCTAAAAGAAAAAGAGCAAGGAAGACACCTGAAGGGTCTGATAGTGAGATTCTTTCATCATCATCATCCATTTCATCCAACCCATTGCAAAGTCAACCATCCACTCCCCAACTCCATATTGTTGTTCAACAGGGTACTGGAACTTCAACATCGTCCTCCCAACAACTTGTAACTTCATTTGTGCTTTCCTCTATTAATAGCTCAACAATGGAACAAAGAGCATGGAACAACCCAGGGGTAGTCACAATGCCTGCACCCTTGAGTCAATTGCTGGCTCATCCTGAAAAATGGCTGCCAAAGTTTAACCCAGATATAGGCATACTGGCAGAAGAACACATAAACAACTTTATGTTGTCAGTAAACTTAAATGGAGTTACTGAAGAAGATGTTGTTGTTAGGATTTTCCCATATACCTTACAAGGAGTAGCTGGATCTTGGTATTTTTCGTTACCATCAAGATCCATTACTAGTTGGAATATTTTCCAAGAGCAGTTCTTGACTAAATTTGGTGATGATAGGTCTACAGCGACATTAATCAATGATTTCTCAATTCTCAAAACTAAATCAAGAGAACCTATCAAAGATTTCAACTCGCGATTTAATAAGCTCTTAAATAAGATTCCTACCGCATCTAAGCCTAGTGAAGAGGTTCGAAGTGCATGGTATATATCTTCCTTACCTTTGAATATAGCAATCTTTGTTGACAGAGCTGCTAAGCCTACTTTAGCAGAGAATCAGAAGGAAGAAATCGCTGTGGAAAAACGTATCATTGCCTTAGAAAAGAAAACCGCCCTTGAAGAGAAAAAGTCCCAAAAGGTTACTTTTAAAGATGATTCAAAGAAGAAAGTGGCTAAAGATCCATATGATATGGAAGGTCTGCAAAAGGTTTTAAAGACTATGTCAAATGACATGGTATAAATTTAGAAACAAGTAGCTGAGACCTCCACTAAAAAGCCATTTAGGAACTTCAAAAGAGTTGAGACAAAACCACCTAATGCTATATCTAATGCAGAAACAGATCTGGATAATGATGTGGAAGAAGACACACTTTTGTCATCTAAGGCAACAAAAGAAGAAGAGGTTGTTGAATGTCATGGTATGTGGGACTTCATTTTGCCCAATTCAGATACCGAAAGTGAACAGGAAGCTTTCCCAGTAAGTACCAGGAGTAAATGATCCGCAAAACCTATTCAACCAACTCAAAAGAAGAAAAATGTGAGTCCTGATACTAAAGATAAGGCTCCCACAAAGAAATCGACACCAGTGCCTACTCAAAATCAGCCATCATATTCCAATCCACCTTCATCATCCAAGACATTGGTAGTTGCTGACTCTATGGATTACAACATCATCGAAGACATGAAGAAGACTAGAGAAAATATCTCTATATTAGAGCTGAGCAAGCTCAAACATCAACAAAAATTGCTACTAAAAGAATTAAATGCAGTGCCATCTTCTCCTCTTCCAAATGTTGTACTATCCAAGGCAGCTAATGGAATAGGTAAGCTACCATCCGATAAAGTAGAAGCTACTAATGTTGTGTTTATTAGAGACATATCTAATTCTCATACCCCTCCTTTTCTCTTGACCTATGAAATCTACAATAGAAACTTGCATAATTTCTTGATAGATTCAGGGGCCTCATCGAATATAATGCCATCTTTGGTTTTCTCACAACTAAATATTGAGCCCCAAAAATCTACAGTGCATATTGTGCAATTAGATCGAATTAAGGTTCAAGTATTAGGGGAAATCAATTCAGTCACCATTAGGTTATCAGCTGATCCTAGAGTTGTTCAAAGAATTGATATATTGATTGTTGACATCCCTGAGTTTTATGGGTTAATTCTAAGTAGGGATTGGTCTGAGAAACTCCATGGTTACATTTCTACTGATTGGTCTCATATGTGGCTTCCCTATAAAGGGAAACGAAATCAAATTAAGATCGAACGAGAAAAGCATATGACCCATACTGAAATGATGTTTGAGCAATAAAATCAGCCCATAGCATTCAATAATAACACTCTTGGAAACTACTCATTTGAATCATTATTTGGTAATTTTAATACTCAATCATAACATTTCTCAGTTAATAGTTTCACATCTCAAATATAAAATTTTTCTCGTACAGATACATCAAGATGTGTTAATATTGCTGAAGAAATTGTAAATAAAACTGTAGATAAACCTGTATTTTGGTCTTTATATTTTGATGGGTCAAAATCCAATGACGGTGCGAGAGCAGGATGCATTTTAGTTAGTCCTAAGGGAAAAAACTATGTTAGCTTGCAGACTAGAATTTGAGTGTACAAATAATACTGCTGAATATGAGGCGTTGATCCAAGGACTTTACAAAGCAATAGGCTTGAAAGTGCAATATCTTAAAGTATTCGGTGACTCTGAAATTGTTATCAAGCAAGTAAGAAATGCTATACATTGTTTTTTTGGTCATCTTAAACATTATCAGTTCTTGGTTCAAGACCTTATATCTCATTTTCTAGCATTTAGTATTTCTTCCATTCCTAGATCTCAGAATGCAGCAACTGATTTACTAGCCAATGTTGCTTCTAAGCTCCTCCCATTCGAGGATTACAACCTTGATAGGTTTTTAGTTGAATTAATATTTAGACCATCGGTTCCAGACAATGTCACTAACTGGCGGGTATTCAATCATGACGATGACATTTTGAATTTCTTAACTTCTGATAAATCCTAGGATGATCGGATTATTGATGAGAGTGATCATGATCTTCAAATGAAGCAAAGACTTGAGGAAAATTCCATACCTAAATTAGTAGTTAAGCTTGAGGATCTATATGACATCAATGATAGGTTTAAGCAAGTTACTAATTCAAAACTTCAAAGTTCTACTTTGAGATTTGAATTAATAAATATTGGCACTGAGGCCAAGCCACAAAATGTTAATTTGGGATTAGGCCTTACCTCAGAAGAAATATTTGTCTTTATCAGATTTTTGAATAGATACAAATTTTTTTCACTTGGAATTATGATGACTTGAAAACATATGATACTTCTATCATACAACATACAATTCCAATGATGTTTGAAGAGAAACCAGTGCAACAAAAATTAAGGAAAATTCATCCGAACTTAGAAAGTCAGATTAAAGCAGAGTTAAACAAACTCTTGAAAGCTAAGATAATTTTCCTTGTTAGACATTCAAAGTGGGTTTCTAAGTTAGTGCCTGTTAGGAAGAATAACGGTGATATTAGAATTTTCATTGATTTCAGAAATCTTAATAAGGCTAGCCAAAGAGATAACTTCCCACTAACAACAATGGAGCAATCTCTTCATTCAGTAGCTTGCTCTGAATTAATGTATTTCTTAGATGGCTTTTATGGATATAACCAAATATTGGTGCATCCAGATGACAAACTCAAGACTACTTTCAGAACTAAGTGGGGAACATATGCTTATCAAAAAATGCCTTTCGGTTTGTTTAATGCTGGAGCTACCTTACAAAGAGCAATGGCTATAGCATTCAAGGGTTCAATTAATAAGCCAATTGTTGTCTATTTGGATGACATTACTATCTTCTCCAAGAAAAGAGCAAATCATTTACATGATTTGAAGCAAATCTTTGAATGCTGTAAAAGGTATGGGATTTCATTGAATCCTAAGAAATCATTTTTTGCTCTTGACCAAGGTAAACTCTTGGGGTTTTTTGCAAGTTGTTAGTAGGAGCTTCTAACATTCAGGAACATGAAGGTTCAAACCCTATTGAGGAAATCAATGAGATAAGTACCATCAATCCTGGATCTCAATATGCAGATTTTTTATTTTATTTAAAAAATGGGTATGCTCCTTCTAATCTCTCCTACAAAAATAAACGTGCCTTAAGATTGAAAGAGAAAAAATTCAAGATTATTGATGATGTGTTGTTTAGAAGGAACTATGATTCAGTTTTATTAAGATGCCTTGAAAACACTGAAGCACAGAAGGTCTTGCAGGAATTACATGATGGTCCAACAGGTGGACATTTTGGAGGTGATACAACAGCTCAAAAAATTATACATGCTGGTTATTATTGGCCCACGTTATTCAAAGATGCCCATGAATATGTAAGGAAATGCAGAACATGTCAAACTGCTAGTGGAAGACAAAGAAAGCCAGACTTTCCTTTGCAAACTGTCAACATTGAATAACCATTTGAGCAATGGGGACTAGATATCATTGGAGAGATTATTCCACATTCCTCCAAGCAGCACAGATATATCCTTACAGCCATGGATTACTTTACGAAGTGGGTAGAAGCAATTCCTTTGAAGGCAGCCAACTCTGAGGCAATTATTGAATTCATAGATCAGTTCATCATTACCAGGTTTGGCGTACTTAATGCTCTCATTTTCGATAATGCATCTTATTTATTTGGAAATACTATACTTGAATTTGCTATTAAAAGAGGATTTAAATTAAAATATTCTGCAAACTACTACCCTCAGGGTAATGGTTTAGCACAATCAACCAATAAAAATCTTATCAAAATCATTAAGAGAACTGTTGATCAGAATCAAAAGAATTAGCACAAGTCTTTTGTATTTGCATTATGGGCAGATCGTATAACACAAAAGGCCTTAATAGGCACTTCTCCATTCAATTTAGTGTGCGGGAAGGAAGCTGTCATACCAGCAAACTTAGCACTCCCATCTTTAGCCTTAGTGCAGTTTATTGAAGAAAGTCGCTCATCTTATATTCAATTGAGATATAATCAAATCCTTAAATTAGAATAAGAAAGGGAAAAAGCCAGAATTACACATGCAAAGCATCAACAAGTTATTAAGTCTTATTTTGATACAATTTCTATCGGCCCAAATTTTTTACAAATTGGTGATCTTGTTTTGAAATGGGACAAAGCGCATGAAGATAAAGGAAAACACACTAAATTTTAGAAAATGTGGCTAAGATCGTTTCAAATCATCGAGAATGTAGGCCCACCAACATTCTTATTGCAAGATCTATTAGGAAAGAGAGATTCCCTTCTTGTCAATGGGCTTATCTTGAAAAAAATCTTTACCTAAGAAGGTAACCCCTTCTTACTTATAAATATTCAATTTGCACTTATGTTTGTTTGAATTTGTAGTTTTGTTTGTTTGTTAGGAAATAAGATTGTAAATAGCCTTCTAGTGGCCTTTGCTGTTTTGAAATTTGCTTCAAGAAAATAGTGGAAATATTTACTTTTGATAGGTGGAAGCCTTAAAGAAAGAGAAGGAAGTTCTAGAGAGTTAGATAAAAATAAAACTCTGAAAACCTCTTTTATTTTTGTAAAAATCTTTTACAAACCTTGACAATACTGTAAATCATTCCAAGTTTTAAAAGCTCTAAAGAGGTTATTTTAAAAAGCAAAGACTTATCCATACCTAGTATCTTCAACTCCTAAATTGTCATCCATATTCTCTTAAGGAGTAAATCATTCATCCCATCCACAAAGATTGTTATTTTTCAGAGTGTAATTCTAAAATATGTTTGATATAAAAGATAATAGGTCTCATTACGAGCCTACTTACCATGATCATAAGGAACTGATTAAACTGACATTACCAATACTGCATATCAAAACAGGATAATGGCTTATAATTATAAGATAAGGGGTCTCATCATGAGCCAGCTTGTTCAGTTCAATTACAACCAGTGAATGGCATTGTCAACAGCTGGCCACCAAACTAGGATAATGGCTTTTTATCTTTTAAACAAAAGAAAAATAAATAAGATGGAAAATACAAAAAGGAAAATATGTGTAAACATATCTTTTTGGATTTACTCTTAGAAATTATACTCTGAGATGGATGGGACAATGAATGATTGAATGGTTAAAATGTAACCCTGTCGAGACTATAAACGTTTGCTGGCAACAGAGTCTCTACCTATGACAACGAAGTCATCATGTAAGCTAAGTTGGAGAAGTCCTCTCGTATTATCTTTATCGACCAATCAAGGCTTAAATAAACTTAGAATGTTTTTATTTTTAAGCTGAGAAAGAAATTGTAGAAACATTTTTTCATTATATTCAGATTTAATGATTATCTAATTGTTCTTAGATTATTTTCTCTATACTCAAAGGTTTCCAAATAAAAAAAGTTAGAATATTGCATTATATTCTTAGAGATAACTATTTCTTCCAGTGAATCGCCAATTGTTGTGCTGTACAACAACCCCTCCCATTTCTAAAATTTTTATAAAAGCTTTAAATAGAAATGGGTTCCTTTTTAACACTTAGTTGAATTCAATGATTCAATAATAATCACATGCCTGGATTTAATTATATAAACACATGGAAATCCTTTTCAAAAGGTCTGACCCGATAGAACTAATATTTGAAACCTTTTGTTAAAATGTGATATAATATGATATATCCTTCTTTAAAAAGCCCTCATAAGCAGATCTCTGATGCGATAATGTGATCAGAGATCGCATATCGCAAAGATAAACAAGGATGCATCCCAAAAGCTCTATGCTAAAACCTCCGATCCGATAAATCGCAATCGGTGATCGCACATACCACATGACACATAGCAAAAGCCCTTTTGAATTCCCCGATTGCGATATCATAAAGTAAGGCACACATTTCAAAGAAAAGACCATCAAAAGGTATTATTAGCGGGCGTAAATCTTAAAAAGGAATAATTATGATGAAAGCAATAAATCAAACGATCCGCCAATTATTCCTACACCTTATTATATTCCTCCTTTATCGCAATCGGGGTTATTAGCCCAAAACGTTAAGCCTGACCGATGAACCTCCCGATCGCGATTTGCGATTTATCGCTAATCGTTGATTGGGAGGATCAAAAGTTACGTTTTAAAAGGACCATTAAGCATATGTGCGACGTGATGGGTAATTATTACATTTATTAACTACGATTGGCGGTTATGATGGTCTTTAATTTTGCAGTTAAGGGTGAATCCTCCGAGGATTTCACCCGTGGTAACACTTAAATTAAATTTGGTTTATCATGCGTGAATTACCTTAACTGTTTTCATTTCATATTAGCTTTGAGCGGGTATACTTCTCTGTTACATTTTCCATTATCTGTGCAGAGCTACTCTGAGCTGATGAATCTAGAGAAAATGGGAAAGAAGGTGAAGAAAACCAAGGCCCCTGTCATAATCAAAGAATAAGAACCAAATAAGAAAGGGTTGATATCAGATACTACCTCCCTCGACTTAGGAAAAGCATCCTGGGAGAGTATCTACAATTTTCTGGAAGTGGAAGAGCCCGAAGAACTCGAAGAAGAAGCTACAGCAAATTCCACAAGCAAATCAGAGAATACTCTGAAGGAATTGGCCTGCTCATATCTACATAGAATAGTAGCGCGTGCCAAGGTTTTACCGTATAATAATGTGGTCAGGTGGATTATCGAAAGAATGGAAACCACACACAGGACATTCTCTACAGCTAAAGGAAAAGTGTTCGGGTCGTTTAGAGCAGAGGATCTTAGACAAATGTACCATTTACCTCAGCCGGAGAAGCGGTATAACAAAGTGTTTTTGGAGGCATTTTCCAAGGAGAACGACATTGAATCTGACCTTATCAGGCAATGGAGGCATTTTCCGACTAAGCACAAACATGTGACATCGGGTATGCACTTTGTAGATTCATTGGCTTCTCCCTATTATTATGCTGGTGCAATTATGTGCAGACTCTTCAGATTCCATGACTCTGCTAAGTTTTCTATAGATATGGTCCCATTAATGGAGGCTACAATTCATGGCTATATCATGGACTGGGAAAATATTCTATTTGATAAAATGGCCACATAGATACTTGAATATAGAAAAAATAGGTTTGTGTCTACCCGGGTGATACCTCCCTTTTACATGAGTGCCTATATCGTGGACACTATCTGTTTTAATTCCGGATACCCCATTCTTGGATGGAAATGGACTCCGCAGGATCCAAATCCTATTCACATCTATCATAAGGAGCTATGGAAAACCCATTATAAGAACCATCTGTATATAATTTGTCATGGTTTTATTCTTCCCGTGTATTATGCCATATTCAATAAGCTTGCCCCTAGGTTATCTGAGGAAGCATCAGTTGACCTAACTGCAATTGTTAGTTGGTTTGGAGAAGAAAGATTCACCTATATAAGACATTTCAGCAGCCTTGCCAACCCTCATGTTATTCCTATGTACATCCCTGATAAACTACTGGCCAGGGAAATAGTGCATCAAATAACAGTTGCAGGGATGTCAAAGACCCTTAGGGATTCTAAAAAGCACATGTGGCTGACATTTGCCCTTCGATGCAGTGCTTTTACTTTGCATGATTTCAAACATGCAGAGAAGGAGGCCGAGAAAATAAAGTTGTTAAAACTTGAAACTATCCCAAAAAGGCAGTACGATCCTAGAAAGGTTGCCTACAATGTTACCTCTCAGGCCAAAATCGCCAAATTTGATCATGAGGAGGATAGCTTCGATGACTTGTTTATTTCTTTAGAAGTATTTTATCGGGTCAAACATATGGCCAACATCAAATTGGGAGCAGAAGGACTAAAGGAATTCTATAGGCTCAGGGCGCAGAGATTGGAAACACTTCCTCTAGACTTATTGAGTACAACCTCTATGGAACAACCTCAAGGCCACAGTGAGGAGAAAATTACTGAGAAGACTCCCGAAATCAAAAAGATTCCTGAGAAAGAGAAGACATCAGAAAGGGAGCAGAAGCAGGTAACAGCTAGTGAACCCCTTGATACAGATATTAATATTGATCCCATGTTAATGAAGGAATGGGAACAATTTGATTCAATCATCAGTAATCCCGAGAAATCCCAAGGTTTCACTACACCAGAAGTATCTACAACACAGAAATCAGCAGTCAACACAGTTCTGATTGTTGGAATAAGTGGCCCACCCAAGTTCTAGAAAGACATAGAGATTATCCCTAAAAATCCCATTGAGGAGATTGTACTTCAAATTGAAGAAATACCACCACTGGATGTCTTCTACAATGCTAAGCATAGGGATGTAGTCAAAAGACAGAGGAAGAAGAGGAAAATTGATCACAATCCTCTTTTGACTCCTCAGATTGAAATGATGAACGTGGTATGGAGAGAAGAGGTAAATGCCTCCGAAGATTTAACAAAACTGTCTCAGTATGCCGGAGCATATACAATAGTGACAATAGACAAGGCTTCAGAGGTTAGTCATTTATTGAGGGAAAAAGACCAGGCAATCATTGAGCTAGAGGCATAATTGGTGGAACGACAACAAAAAGTAGAGCAGCTTGAACAACAGTTAAAGGAACAGAGGTAACTTAATGAACAATTAAATGAGCAGTTAAAACATGAAAAATAGAGGATTGATGAACAGGCCATCCATAAACATCAAGAGTTGTCTCAAGCATTGAGCAAACTACAGCTATTGAGTGAGGAGGAGAAGAAATCAAAAGAAGAGAAAATCACGCAAATGAAATATCAGATAGAGCGATTCAAAGGATATCCTTAGATAAATGAATTCAAAACTGAAGCCCTGAAAATGACCAAGGCTTTGTCCTAGCAATTGGATATTCTATTTCATAATATATCATTGGCCATCCCCTTATGTGATATCTCAGCATCTATGATTGAAAAATCAATGGATGGAAGGCTTGAGTTAGAGAAGGCAAATCAAAGATTAACTAATTTTCTATCATGGCAAGATTCGAAAGAGGGAAAAGCTGCCAATTTGCCAAGGATACATGAGTCACATAAAGAAATCTTGTTTTCTGAATGGGAATCTCAATTAATGAAAGCTGAGAGAGCTACATCCAGATGCGGAGCAGCAACAAATAATCTGATTGAAACTCCCAAAGGTAAAATTGTTGGAACAACATTGGAAACAAGAGCTGATGCAAAGAGAAAAATTGATCGAATGCATTCAAAGCCTGACATGGGAAATGTTCTGGGTTTTCCTTGTTAAACCACACAGTCAGCAAATGGTGATGAAGTGTCTCATGGATGCAATCAACTACATGATCCTCAAACTTGCTGATGCCACATATACAACTCAATTACACTCCCGGATGAGTCAGCCACTAGAGGTCCAGCCAATGCTCACCATTTTTCAACTGCGATCACAAGAAGATAAGCCGATTCAGTGAATCCATTCGATCACCGCACCACTACTATTTTCAGGATAAATCCCAGATTGATGTGTTTTTATTATACCAGCGCATAGCGACTTTCTTTCATAGTTTGTTGTTATTCGTAGTATTTAAAGACCCTTTCATGTTTTTAGAAAGGGTCGGAAATTTTGTATTAAGACTTACATTGGAGGTTGCACTACTGTACTTCCAATATATATTTTTTATAAAACACTAGACCAAAACTTTGAATTTTGACAAAGAAAACTTTTATGAGATTTGCACTTTTGCATCCTGTGAAAGTATTCCCAAATTAGAAGGGAGAATTTGGATGTGATTTACATCAGAGGAGATCCAAATGCATACGGTACTACTATCTATGTTTTTTGTTTATTTCTCTTTGTGAATTAGCATTTATCAACTTTGCTATTATTGATATGTATATGTTTCTAAGACAATTCTTTAACTTGTCACTTTTGAATGTTTCAAAATTGTCATCTTTTAAATATATATGTCAGTGATATACTATGATCAATGCAATAATGTTTTAATTATTACTTTTTTTAATTAATTAAACAAAGTAATCATCATATGAATGCATATTTCTATGTTATGAATAAGTCATCTTTATGTTTATTTGCTCATAGAAACAATTAAGAATCACATTGTTAGAAGCATTCATGGGATATATTAGTTATCTTTGTATATTTTTGCACTTTAGAATAGAGCACTTATCACTCTCGTTATACATTACGAACCAATCACCCATCAACTCATATATTACTAGGAAATTGGTCCCATTGCATCCAGTCAGAGCCACCACACCAAACGGAAAAGGGAGCTGCACTAAGGTTCGGACCAGGTGGATTTTCCCGATGTTGATGCAACGATTTTAGAGGCATCAAAAAATCCACAGGAAAATCTCTGTGTATATCTGTTTTATGTTTTATGCTCTCGCCATTGTTTATTTTCAGTTTTTAGAATTCGTATGCAAGTAATTTTTGTACAGGGTTAAAACCTACAGATTTTCTATCTGTTGGGCCTAGTGATTTCAGGATGGAATGAATGGTAAATCCTGGAGAGTTTGTTTCTGTGTAGAGCCTAGTGATTCTTGGATTGGAATGTGGATGCACGGTAAAGCCTGAGATACTAGGATGCACTCAAATTCCTCACGGTGTAGGCGGAGAACTCCAGTGGCATCCACATTGATTGGTGTTTTTGATGTGTTCTAAGAGTCCCACATTCATGCTTGGAATATAGCACTGGGGTGATTGGATAAACAGAGACTTGGCTCAGCCAATCTATGGTCGGGAGGAATGTGGTAGTCCCATCTTCGATTGGTTCATTGTATTCATTAATAAGAAATTCATTTCCTTGATTTTTATTTGTAAATGTGTTGATGTATATATGGTTTTTGATGGCTGATATGTTTATTGTATTTTTGTTCCTATTATGCTGGTTATATGCACATTTTATGACAATAGATATCTATGGCTCTCATCATGTTTTACTTGTATATGAATGGATAATGTGTCTATGGCCTAATATATGAATATGAAGCATACGACACGAGGAAACAATGGTTCATAGTGATTCTCAGATAAGTATGGGATCCCTAGACTTAATTTTGTTGTTTACACCTATAAGTTACATGTTGATAATATGTTTGATGAAATGCCTGTCATGGCTAGTAGGGGTCTGGTTAAGGTCTTATTGATTTTATTTCTTTTTCTTCATTATTTCCCTATACCTTTCTTGATTTCAAGATTTCATTCCATTATGGGAAATGGCCTAGGCTCTCGGACTGAAAAACTGGCTTAAATCTCAGGGTCGCTGGCACATAAATGGAAAGTTTGGTCCACAGTCGCTAGTATGCAGGCATATGAGAGCGACTTTAGGTCTTTGGTCTTTCCCTTTCCCATAACATGAGAGAGACTACGGCCTAAGAGATCCATAACAACAGTGGGACCTAGGGATAGGCTGTCTGATTGGCTAACTTGTCTCCTGAGGGTTCTGTTGATGATGTTTGATGACTGTGTGTGATGTTCTGTCGATTCCACTTCCTTACGGTCACATAGGTGGTCAAATCTGATCATAGTAGCCTCACGTCCCATGTTTACCTTGGTTGGCATGGTTACTTGGGTGGATGTGGGAGGAGGGTGTTACAAAGTGGTATTAGAGCATGGTTCAACTCTCGGACTGGATGGGTTGAATGTGTTAGTCATGCATGCATGTTAGTTTCATGTGTGTCTCTTACACTTATATACTTGTTGCAATTGCTTGATGTTGGATTAGGGTTGTAGTATGGTTATCATGGAGAATTTTATGTTGATTTCATGAAGATTATTTGACATGAGTATGTGACTGACTATATATGGTTATTTGTCACTTACATGTTGATTTTATGTCACCTAATTACATCCTTGTATGTTAGGTCACATTTTGAATATTTTGTAGAAAATCCTGTAGATTCACAAGCTAATGCAATTTTCTAAAGCAAGAGACAAGAATCTACTTCTAGTCTTTACAGTGGAAGCCCATAAAGATTGATGAAAATAATAATCCACAAGAGGAAAAACATCAATGGAACATAACACAATAAGTATCTGGGGAAAGCCACAAATCAAAACCCCACTATCTGTATTGCATTAATAAAAAATCCAAGATGATAATACAATGCTTGTTCTCACAAGAACAATCCCAACACTCAATAAATCCAATCTCCTAGCTCACAAGCAAGCTCAAGCTAAATCTAGGCCTCTTTTACACTCTCCAAGCTCCCTATTTCCTTGTGCCCTTGGTCAAAGAATTCAGATGAATACCATATGCTCTGCTCAACCTTGAGCTTAACCTACAAAATTATTTCCTATCCTCCACTTGATGACTTCCTTTGGCCAATACTTAGCCAAATTTACAAGCCTCTAGGCTTCTAATTCTTTGCACGATTCCTGAGAGAATTAGCTCGTATTTAAAGGGAAATTCCTCATCCATAATTGCACAATCCCTTCTAGGTTCAGTTCCTGATTGCATGCACCATCTGTACAACTCAAAAAATTATACAACAAATAGTACATTGTCCCCGCACTCTAGTCTCAACTAGGTTTTTCTCAGAATCGACATGCATGAGTTTCTGATGAGGGAATCTTCAGTTAACAAGAGTAGCACTAGTTGAGTGCGTTAATGCATCAACTGACTCTTAGCTCAATATTAGTTCCTCAAATAGTTTGGAACTAATTTAACTGGACTTAACTCAGTAATCTGAGTTAACTAATTACAACTCATACTTAACTCATCCTGGAACCTTATAATATAGGGAGAACATATACATGACTTCAGAAAGACTTCCAACTCGAAATTCCTAAGTTAACTAATTCAACTCACAATAGTTAACTATTACAAGTTTCTATGAGAATAAAATTCAATTTTAATTCTTAGTTTAATTCAAGGACAAATTAAACTAGAATTTTAGGATGCTACTGCTATCATTTATTGTTGCTATTTTCAACACTCCCTCTCAACAAGAAAGGAATTCAACTCGATCCTGATCATGAAATTTTGGAATGTTGTACATGCAACACTTCTCTCGAGTGTTGTTGCTCAAGAAACTCCAGAAATATAAAACATCCAATCTAAATTAGAATGATGCCTCTATCATCAAAGTCTCTGACTGCTATTGCCTCTGTCGGTTCAAAACTTTGTGCTTCTATTGACTCTACCTTTCTGCACTGTTGTCAACCCTTCTCTACACTTGTTCAGTATCTGAGTGCTCTATCCTTTGTCACTTTGATCTCTGACTACAACAATCCTACTGATTCCTCTTTCTTATATGTACTTTGGGCTCCCGTAGCAAGGTACGATCCATGAAATAAAACCTCTCAATGGACCTACTCAATTTTAGCCCTCTTGGGACTATCACTTCACATCGCCCCACCTCACACCTGGAGGTGTGGATTCATGTGATACCTCTTCCCATTTGGCTCAAAATTCCCCCCTACTATAGGTCTCTGCATCAGTGGATGCCTCTACTCGGTCTTCTCTCAACTTCTCTAGTTGTGGCTGCTCCACAACTTCCTGAAGATGCTTGTGAGATTGCTTCTTCTGGGGTTGTATGTTGAGAGGTAATTTACTATCTCTCTCAACCACCAAGTCTCTAACATTTTCCTTTCTCCTCAAGGCTTTGCATGCATCTTGTTCCTCAAGTGCATACAGGTTCTTGGCTAGCACACCAATCTGTTTCATTTGTCCCACCATCACAAAATTTTCTGGAAAAAGAGATGATTTTAAATCAACGATACCTGCCTCATCCGAACTTTGATTCAGCTGATATTTTTTTGAATTTGGGTATTTTTTTGCAAAGAATCCAAATCTTCTATTTGTTTCTAAAATTACACAAAAAATTTCAGATCTTCTCTGCAAACTCGCGGACCAAAACTCAAAACTTTGAAATCTCCTCTATTATATTGTTCTCAGCTCTGATACCATGTAGAAAATCTTATAGATTCACAAGCTAATGAAATTTTCTAAAGAAAGAGACAAGAATATAATTCTACTCTTTACAGTGCAAGCCCATAAATATCGATGAAAACAATAATCGATAAGAGGAAGAACATCAATGGCACATAATAAGTATCCAAGGAATGCCACATCTCAAAACCCCACCATCTGTATTACATTAATCAGAAATCCAAGATGATAATACAATGCTTGTTCGCACAAGAACAATCCCAACACTCAGTAAAATCAATCTCCCATCTCACAAGCAAGTTGAAGCCAAATCCAGGCCTCTTCTCTGCTCTCCAAGCTCCCTATTTCCTTGCGCCCTTGGTCAAAGAATTCAGATGAATACCATATGCTCTGCTCAAGCTTGAGTTTAACCTGCACAAGTATTTCCTATCATCTGCCTGATGATTTCCTTTGGCCAATACTTAGCCAAATTTTTAAGCATCTAAGATTCTAATTCTTTACACAATTCCTGAAAGAATTAGCCCGTATTTAAAGGGAAATTCCTCATCCATAACTATAGAATCCATTCTAGGTTGAATTTTTGATTGCATGCACCATATGTACAACTCAAAAAATTATACAACAAATAGTACACTATCCCTAAACTCTAGTCTTAACTGGGTCTTTCTCAAAGTTGACATGCCTGAGTTTTTGATGAGGGAATCTTCAGTTAACTGGAGTAGCACTAGTTGAGTGCACTAATGCATCAACTAGCTGTTAACTCACTATTAGTTCCTCAAACAGTTTGGAACTAATTTAATTGGAATTAACTTAGTAAGCTGAGTTAACTAACTAAAACTCATCCTTAACTCATCCTGGACCCCTATAATATAGGGAGAACATATACATGACTTCAGAAAGACTTCCAACTCGAAATTCCTAAGTTAACTAAGTCAACTCACTCTAGTTAACTATTACAAGTTGCTATGAGAATAAAATTCGATTTTAATTCTTAGTTTAATTCAAGGACAAATTAAATTGGAATTTCTGGATTCTATTTTTATCATTTCTTGTTGCTATTTTCAACATATTTTGATTACATGTATTAGTCTTGTAGGTTGATTGCAAGAAGTGACCTATTATGTTCATCTACATTTGTTTACACGTATTTGTAGTTGGCTAGGCATTGCTTAGACATATTTTTGGTTGCATGTAGCAATGTGTATAATGGAGTAATGGTTGTTGTCATGCATGAGGTCATAGTATGCATTGTTGATTTGGCCTTGCATTGAGGACTGGATCCAAACTAGAGTGATGATTATGTGTTGATATAATTACTTTTGAATGTATATACATTATTATGATTAAGTTATACATGTGTCACACTGATTTAGTGATCTTGTACACAAGGTATCCTCCCCAAGCTATACTAAGGTACATTTGTTTATTGTGATTTGGTTTATCTGACATATTATGCATCGAAGGAAGAGAAATATCAAATGGATAGCAATGTGATAGCTTACCTCAAATATCCCTATGCATCAAATGAGCAGTGTGGTGCGGGGAATACTTCTGATTTTTCCGATACATTGAGAAGCTTGGAGGAAGAGATAAGGAGTTGTAAGGAAGATAATGATCGGATCATACATGCACAAGAGAAGCAAGCAGAGATCAATGCTATACTTCTTCAGAGTTTGTCAGAATTACAGTGAAAAGGGCCACTTTGGATAAACCATGCACATGAGGATGGGATTGATGGAGCATATGATAGTAGATCTCCTGGTAGACACAGGTCAGATAGATCTGAATTAGTGAGAGATGGCAGGTTGTTGGACATTTTGGAGAGAAGGGGTGATGAGTACAGGTATTATTCTAGTTCTGGTTCTGATAGACATCATGATTGTCATCGCTATCATCCTTACAGGAGGAATGTTAGAGGATACTTACTGGATGAATTTAAGAAAGCAAAAACACATTCTTTTGATTGATATGTGAAGAAGTTAGAAGATGCAAAGACTTAGATACTTGGGATGAACAAATTCTTTGAGTTACATGAGTACACAGATAAAATGAAGGCTATAACAACTATCTTAATCTTGAAAGGTAAAGCAGACATCTGGTGGGAAGATGTTAAGTGGGTTAGAGACATCTTGATAGATGACTAGAGTTGGAAGGCTTTTCAGGAAGAAGTACTTATTAGAAAGGTACTATGACAGTAAGGCTTAATAATTCTATGTTAAAAATGGGATCAATGATAGACAGAGAGTACACAAACAAGTTTCTGGAACTATTGAGGTATGTATCATATATTACTGATGAGAAGGCTAAAGTTCAAAGATTTTTGAGTGGGTTACCCTTAGTATTTAGAGATTGGATTGAGTATGATGAGCCTCAGTCACTTGAGTAAGTTATTGGGAAAATAAAGCATTTCTATGAGAAATCAAAGTGTAAGAATGAATCTCAGCATGGATGGAAGGGAAAAGACAAAGTTAGAGGTAAATGACAACCTAAAAGGACAAGGACTCAACATGCAGATGTGAAAGAAAATGTGGCTCAGCCAAAGAGATTTAATGTAGCTAGATAGGGACATGGGTCATAATAGAAGCAACAACAACATATAGGTGAGGGCACTGGTTGATTGGAGTGTTGGACATGTGGTGAGGAACACCTTAGGAGAGATTCTCCACAGCATCAGGGTGGAAGGCCTAAGATATATAGTGCATAGGAGACACATACTATTGGGGATGTTGGCCATAGTATTCCACATATCTATGCAACAGTGGACAATGAGAAGGAAAAACACTAGATATCTATCATTCAAATTGACGGTAAGCTCTGTGATCAAGTTATTTCTATTTTTATTGACCCTGGATCTAATTATAGCTATATTAGTATTGAATTGGTGGATATAAGAATTACATTTAGAGTCTTGGTTAGTGTAGTTGGCTATAAGTACAAACAAGTGATTTCATCATTGGGTAAGAGCTTGTGCATTTGATTTAAATGGTATGCCTACAAAAACACATTTTAATGTGTTACCATTTGTTACAGATCCATTTGGGCATATCATTCCCATCATCCAGATCACTATTTTAGGGCTCATAAAACCCTCATTTCAGTTGCTACATGCCCTAAACAAATCAACCTTTTGAATGTCTCCTTCCTAGACAGTTTCATGACTTGAAGACATCCTGACATGATCCCCAAAGGGACCAACGTAGGTAGGCCCATGTAAGAGTGCGCTATAGAGCAGTTGAGTCCATGCCAGGGTGCTCTACAGAGCACTTAGGCCCTCTTTGACCTACGCTAGGCGAGATTGAGTGAAATTCACATAGGGTTTGGAAAATATTCTTATTTCTTGGAATCTTCTGGAAGTTTCCCTCACTTATCAACTCCCATGAGCTTGAAAATGGATGAGGAATGAGTTAATATACATCCTATCCTCTCATCTCTTCCTCCATGGAACTAATTCTAAGTATGGAAGGCCATTCAATACCCCATTTATGACATAACCTCCTCCATATTCCTATAAATTGAGCACTCATCTAAGTGATCAAGGGTTGGACTATGTTGAATTGTAAGGAGATAATGTTACTATGAGAATTGACTTTGAGACATGTATTGTTATGCTACAAGTTTGTCATGCTTCTGATGTGATGTAAATGGGATCAAAGTTGGAGGAGTGACTTTGAATCAGAATTGATAGTTGTAATTCCTTCTTCTATTCAATAAAGTATTTGAACCTTTTTCCATATGCTTATCTTGTTATATGATGCTTATGTGTGAATGTATCTGATTCCATTTACTTGTAATCAATAGATCTTTTGCTTTGATTGGTTCTTTGTCTTCTATTGATGATTACAGTTACTTATCAAGTGTGTTACGTATGGGAAGGAGCGACAGGACCGATACAATGGAGACAAGAGGAAAGAAAAACTATAAGTAGGTCTTCTCATTCTCTTTGTCTTATTTATTTCTTATAGGAAAAGGCTAAAGTGCTTTAAACTGTTGTTCTAGATATGGCTACTTATCTAGGGAACTAGTATTTATCCGTAGATACCAAATTTTCCAAAACAAATTGGCGACCATACTAGTGAAGATCATCCTTCCTAGTAGCTTATCCACCTCCTAGGACACTCTTGCAGACCCTACTTGTCTTCATTGATTGTATTTCAACTTTGTTGCATTGAATTTTGGTCAAAAATTGTGTCAATTTACCTCTTGAAATCGCACATTATCACCAGCACAGGCTTGCGAGGGACACAGTGCATTGCAGAGCACCCTTGGCATAGGGACAATGCTCTAAAGTGCACTGTCTCCCATTTAGGGCTGCGCTGATCCTCCTAGGGTCAGTTTCCCACCTTTGGATTGAGTTTTTTGCCAACTTTCCTCTGTTTGATTACTTGTTGATTGGTCACTGAATGTCATGTCTGAGAAAACAAGTTTTTATCTACTTTGCTAGCCCTACTTTGACTGAGTTGATTAATGTTTCTTAAATGTTTTCTTTGTCATTATCGATCAATAGTCAAAGTTAGATTATAGTCGATTAATATTTGTTCAAAAGAAAGTGTCGTAAAAGTATTCTTTTCCTTTGAAATAGAACTGTCGTAAAGTCTTCATTCTTGTTAAAGATTGATTGATTGTATGTGCATTAGTTTCCTTTTGTTCATATTCAAATTAAGGAAATCGAAAAGAATTACATGAATTTTACATTGAAAATTTTTGTGTGTGCTCATACGAATAGTTTAGGGAAATTGCATTAGATTGCGCTCTTTGCTCTTTGATTGAAAGAAATATGATTGCTCTATCCCTATTAGCTAAGATTTTCATTGTTAAACTGAATGGAAAGAATGCTTATCATCATAGTTGCATTCTTAGGAATTTCAGAATACATAACATGGTGAACTTGAAAGGAAAATTCCTAAGCATGATCAACTTAAAATTAACCTCAATTTACCTAATGGAGCATTGTTACCTAACGAAAAACATTTAGTGGTTCTAGGCTAGAGACATGTTCTAGCATCGTAAAACAAAGAAGTTTTCACTAACTTGTTTGCAATACATCCCGAGTGTGATATCTCATTCCACGTACGTGAGTATATCATAGCTTGTCCATGTACCTTTGGGTATATAGGGCGGTGTTATAGTACGTAAAGTATATGGTAATGCTCTCACTGTGTGGTTTTGTATTAGACAACGCTAATACAGATTGGGCCTCCACGTACTTTCAGGTATATATGGGAGGACACCACTAGGTTGCTATCCATCCTTAGGTAACTGAGTCAGCTACCTTGTACACTGTGATAAACTGAACACAACATTCGGGGAGATTGCCTGCCTATATTTCTTGGTTCACCAGGAGGTATTTTGCAATTCACAGTTACTTGGTAATCCTTTTGCCTAGATCATCCCTCTTTTGTTTTGTTTTGTTATTTTGATTAAAATAATTTTAATTGACCGTAAATAACCTCCTCCACGCTCACTCCTTAGTTGATCTTAGGTTGAGACATATGGCGACAAATCCGGAGTCCACTGATCAAGGAATTCCTTTTGATGGGAATCCTAGTCCTTTTCCTCTTGAAAATATTGGTGCTCCTTATATGGCAACGTTGTCCCTTCCGGGACCTACCATTGGCATGCCAGTATGGTTGTTTTCAACCTCCTTGGTTCAAAATGTCGTGATTTCTCCACAATCGAGTACTCCAACTGGACAAAATCAACCTCTAGTTGATCCCAAATTTGACCCTTTACCTTCTTCATCAGTTGTTTCTTCCTCCCCTTACTTTTCGCCTTGTAAAAGTATTGATACTAGTAACTAGGTGGCTAAGAAGAAGAAGAAAGGGAAGAAGAAGAAGAAGAAGAAGAAAATTCAGTAGGGGGGCAACCAAGCAACCATTGCTTTGAATGTAACTTCTGATGAGAAACCATATGATAAGCCTCACAAAGTTCAATATCCATGAAAAATTTGTATAAAATACCATCTTCAAAATTGTCGTGATATTCCTTAGATCTTAGAAGAACGGTCTTCTCGTTCACGTCATCCTATGTCATCCACTTCTGGAGATCATGCTGGTGACAAACCATCAACTAGTGGTAGTAAAGTTCATGTAAGTAAGGGTAAAGTTAAGTTTCCCTATAGGTTATGTGAAGGGAATCACCCCATTCACCTTTGTCCCTATCTGGATGAAGCCAAAAAAGTGTTGGATAACCGTCTTGCTTCTCCGTAGCGACTTCCATCTGGTTACAGGAAACTATCCCTTAATCCTTCACTAGTTGATAAAATGACTGAACCAAATCAACTGTCGGTCAAGCCCACTCTCTCTGAATGTGAATCCAATGAGTCTACACCTCACCCATCACAGGTCAAGGAAACAGTTGACCTGATTTCAGCTTCATTTAGTCTTACCTTTCCCGTAGAGAGTGAATATGATACCACTTAGGTTCTTTTTGTTTCTTCAGATTCTAATGAGCTTGGAGACAACCCTCCTGTTCCATCAAGATAGGAGGATAATCCTCTCGTTCTCATAACACAAGGGGATAATACTCTCATTTCTACGATACCCCCTCCAAGTAGTCTGATCACTTCCTATTATTGGAATCGACTGGTAGGATGTCATATTCCTTCTTATGTGCCTTTCCAGATCATAGTACAGGTTTATAATATGATTGTATCTGGCACTATTATAGATGAAGGTGCATCTGTGAGTATCCTTTCTTCAACTGCTTGGAAAGTGGTCAATTCACCTCCACTTGTGCCTATTGTTGGGTCGTGAAATAGGTATAAATTTACCCTTGATTACACTATCTTTTTCCTCCTTTTTATGCATTTGTGCCATGATGTAATAAGGTTTTGATAAGATTTCGATAGAAAATGAATGAAACTGCTTTTGATGTGATTGGTTGTCAAAATTAACTTTCATTGCTTTTTATGTATAAATTAGCGAATGGAACAACTGCTATTCAAACTATTGAACAACAAAGGCTAAATAGAGAAAACAACGCGCATCTTGTGCGGTCAAATCCAAAAGCGAATCAGGAGGATCAACGCAAGATAGAACACTGTTTGATAATAGAATTTAGTTGCGAATTCCTTAGGATCTTTTGATCCTGAGGAATCACATTTATCTCTTTTCCTCTTTGACTATAAGAGGGGAAAGATGAATAGAATACGAGACTTAACTTTTTGCCTTTTTAGTTCAATTGTAATTTTAATATACAGAGGATTATTCTGAAGGATACATCCTGTTGTAATGACATTTGTATTTGATGAATAATATATAATTCGCATTTCTGTTCATTCGTGATATTATGAAGTAATCAAGCAGTAATCATTGGCAGCTTGGGCCCGGTCACTGGTGGATTTCACTGATGTTCCCTGTTTTATAGTTTACCTTTCTTTTACTGCAAGCTTAATTACTCTGTTTTATAGCTTTGTGGTTGATTTACTTTCACTAGTGTTTAGTTTGTATATTCACTGCATTAATTCTTATTTTTGTTTATTGACTTCATTTATTTATGTCGTGGATTGATTTGATTGTTAGATAAGAATCATTTCTTGTTAATTGAAAGCTAGAGTTTTATTGATTACATTAGGTGTATTACTTTTATGCATAGGTATAGATTCAACTGAAAGATCTCTCTTATCGTTACAGTGCACTCGGTTGATGTAATTGCAGTTAGATTAAGATTGAATTTGGTTTTTATTAAGATTGAGTTTTGATGTGTGAATAAGTTAATTTCCTTGAAGTTACAAGTTTGTAGTTTATGGTTTGATTCGTTTATTCTTGTATTGAAATCATTAAGTTATTTTAAAGCATTAGTCGCTATAGATTCAATTATTTACATCACTTGCACATATTGTGTACACTTTTGAAACAAAAAGACTTACCCAGGTTGATAATTAATGTGAGGCATTTAAGAGTTCTAAAATACACCTTATTTGCGCTCAACATTTCGACACTGTTGTTAGGGAGAGTGTTTCCATTTCATAGAAGGTGATGTGTGTTTTATGTTTGTGTGTTGTGAAAGAACTGGGTATTAAAAACAGAAGGTAAGAACTTGCGTACGAGTAAGTAAAGTGCTTGCTCCCTCGCCCACTTTTCAGCACAATTGTGTAGGAATAGATGTTTGATGTTTTTTTGGTGTGAAAGAACTGGGTATTAAAAACGGAAGGTAAGAACCTGTGTACGAGTAAGTAAAATGCTTGCTCCCTTGCCCGGTTTTCAGCAAAATTGCGTAGGAATTAAAGTAGAAATAAATGTTTGAATTTCTGAGTGAATGACTAAGAAGAAAAGAGTAGAAAAAGACTTAATTCCTCTGCCCAGATCTGAAAAATCTATGGGGTCGGTGCCACTTGGACGATCAACCTTCATTGTTGAAATCATAAGGAAATCTGAGTCTCAGTCATCAGTAGGACCCCGAATCATTTCTACAAGAAATCCTACTGTAACCCTCAAGGCCGCAAGATCACCATCTACAACTAACACTAAGATTCACAACAAAACTAAGGGGTCTGAATAGAGTTTTTAGAACACTGAAAATTTGCAGTTTATCCCTTTACAAGAAGGGAATTCTTGCAACCTCTATGAAGGAGAAGGAGAAATTGGTAGTGTTGAAAAGATTAATTCATCAGAACCCAAATCTCCTAAAGTAGTAGTTGAACAGAGGACACCCAGTATTCTGGACCAAGGTAGTGCTGTTAAAATCATTTTAAAAGTCTCTTCTAGCTCCCCCAGAAACAGAGCTCTAGCTCTAGAAATCCCTGAAGAATATTGGCATATTTTTGACCAAATGGCCAATAATCTGCGACAGCCTCAGACCTCTACATTACAATACCCTATTTTTGATACAGCTGTCAATGCTCCCATGAAGGCCATTCCATTACAAAATATTCCTACCTTCCATGGGATAACTTTAGAGGATCTTGACACATTCCTTTTCGAATTCGATGTTTTATGTAGGGGATATGATTACACTACCAACCCCCAGAATCTAAAATTGTTCCCCTCTACTCTGAAGGGAGTAGCTCTGCATTGGTTTATGGGGCTTGGTGGAGGTACTATTAATTACTGGGACCAAATGAAAACAACCTTTCTAAAAAAATACCAAGATTATTATTGAACTAGAGAACTGAAGGATGAAATCTTTCAAATGGTAGCTAAGACTAATGAGACTCTTGAAGAATATGTAGAATGTTTTCAATATAATTTGCAAAGATCTCCTTATGCAAATTTGCCTCCTAAAGTTCTTAAAACTACGATGATCAAAGTTATGAAATACCAATGGGTAGAAACATTAAATTTAATGGGGAAGTGTGATCTTTATCAAGAGGATTATGACAATATTATACAGTTGTGCATCAGGTGTTCCAAAGGCAATACAAGGATGAAACCAACTAGATGTGATGCGATCACTAGAGACAACAAAGCCTCAGGAGGAAGCATTACACGAGTTGAAATCAACAATCTACTAGAAGATTTCAAGACTGATATCCTGGGGACCCTGACCACACAATTGGATATCATGCAAGCCAAACAAAAGCAGGCCAAAGCAGAACAGAATCTGGCTATTTTTTTTCCACGCTGCAGAAAGAAACACAATCATAGAGAATGTCTATTAGATACGATTCAAACATGCGCCATTTGCACTAAGGATCACACTACAGAAAGTTGCCCATTGCTTCTTAGATTAAAGGCAGGATTCAAGGAGGCAGAAGAGGAAGTGGAACTAGTATATTTGATGAACTAGTGCTATCAATGGCAACCACGTCCGACAGGTATGCCTATAGAACCATCTGCGTTCTTTCCTTCTTCGCAATTTAAGTGTCAATAGTATTTAGGAGCGGCATGGCAGAACCAGCCACCTTTCTCTACTTGGCCACCTCAAGCATTTTCTATGCCACCATGGCCTAACCAATCAAATCCAAATAATAATTGGCCAAATTCCTCTTACCCTCCACCTTTCTGGAAGAACACCCCCTATTCCTCTTAATGGTCTCCTTCTACCTCGCAAAATTAGAATTGGCAACGATCCAGAAACTAGCCTATGGGAACAATTCCTCTGCCTCGACCAACCTTACCAACACCTTACATGTTGCAGAAAAATACTCAACCTAATATATGATTGCAACTCCCAGCTCAACCCAACCCAAATCCTAACAATAGAACAATCTAGTCAGTCCAAATTATTGAGAGTCTGGACCTTGAAGTTGAGATGAGAGAATGTAATGAACTTAAGTTAAGATCTGGACGCGTAATTTCTCCAGATGAGGACAAAAATCTGCAACCTGAAGTTAAAGAAACATATCCGAATAAGCCTTCAACTGTAGATGACCAGCAAATAAAACAGGGAGGAGATACAGTCAGGCAGAAAGATCCCAAGCAAGTTATAATTACTTCTCCCCTGTTCCCAGAAAGATTGATAATACCTTGACCTATTGAATATCTTGACTTTGATCTTTTGGGTGAACACAAAAATATCTGTATAAAAATACCCCTCCTCCAGGCCATTCAAGACATTCCAATATATGCTAAAAGCATTAAAGAATTGTGTGCAAAGAATTCTGTGAGGTAAACAAAAATAACACCAACTATCCATGTCATCGAAACTTTGTCTAATTTATTACTAGGCAAAGAAACACCTGTAAAATACGAAGACCTGGGAAATCCCATTGTCATAGTACAAATAAATGGCCACTCTTTTCCCAATGCTTTAGTTGACTTAGGGGCAGCCATTAATATTCTTACAATAGAAACTTGAGAAGTGCTTGGCATCACAACCTTAGAACCAACCACTACCTTGCTAGACCTAGCTGACCATTCAGTAATTAGGCCAGAAGGAACATTACAAGATGTGATGGTTTTTGTGGACTCATGGGAATATCTGGCAGATTTTTTGATTATTAACCCTAGAAATCGGCTAGATGGACATCCCTTAATACTAGGAAGGCCTTGGCTAGCAATAGCCGATGCTTATGTAAGCTGCCAAACAGGTAGTATGACCATAACTAGAGGGAATGATGTAAAGAATCTAGCTTTGTACCCTCCTGCTCAGCCAAGCCTAACCATTGTAAAAACTAGGAAGCAACCAGTAACATGTTTAAAAGAAAATATTTGTTCACCATTGACTATGGCAGATGTGTTTGAATTCAAAAACCAAACAGAAGACGATGTCATTAACACCTTTATCAATCAGCTTGTTGCAGTGTCTAATTTGAGATGTCACATGATTGAAGTAGTCCTTGATAATGAGATTGAAGAAGATTCCTTGAGAGACATTAATGACCAACCGATAGCAACAACCACTGTCTATAATAGCAAGCCTATTGAAATCGAGCAAGGGAAAATCCTAAACATTAACAGTGATATGAGTAATGAATAGAAACAAAAACTTATCCAAGTCCTTAGGAAATATAAAGGGGATTTTGTATGGGATTACCCAAACATGAAAGGGATTGACCCTCAATTATGCATGCACCACATCTACACTGAAAAAGATGCAAGACCCATTCGACAACCACGACATAGATCAAATCCTCATCTAAAGGATTTGGTGAAAGAAGAGCTTTAAAAACTGTTAGATGTGAATTTTATTTATCCTATATCTGACAGTAAATGGGTTTCTCCATTAGTAGTTTTCCCCAAAAAGAATGGAAAATGGTGGATATGCAGTGACTACAAAGAACTCAACAAAGTAACGAAAAAGGACCATTTTCCCCTTCCATTTATCGACCAGGTCCTAGATACACTAACAGGAAAGAATTTTTTCTCTTTCCTAGATGGCTTCAATGGCTACAACCAAATTCAAATTGCCCCTGAAGACCAGGATAAAACTACTTTCACCTACCCCTGGGGAACATTTTCTTACAGGGTATTGCCTTTTAGATTGTGGAACGCACCTGCTACATTCCCAAGAGCCATACTTAGTAATTTTGAAGACTTGATAAATGAAGGATTAGAGGTGTACATGGATGATTTCACACCCTATGGAGATGACTTTGATCAAGCATTACAAACATTGGAGAAAGTCCTAGATCGGTGTATTGCTACTAAACTATGCTTAAGTCATGAGAAATGTCATATGATGATGACAGAAGACCTGATTCTGGGTCATTACATTTCAGCAGCTGGAATTCAGGTAGATCTAGCAAAGATACTGGTAATCCTCTTATTAGCTACTCCATGCACTCAAATAGAGGTACGTAGTTTTTCTAGGATTTGTTGGATATTATCGTAGATTTATAAAGAACTTTTCACAAATTGTTGCACCATTATATGCCTTCATAGTAAATGTTGATTTTATATGGACTGATAAATGTGACATTGCCTTCACAGATTTGAAACAGTTAGTAATGATAGACCCAGTATTACGAGGTCCGAATTGGGATATACCTTTCCAAATTTCATTAGATGCATCAGATATAGCTATCGGAGCTATTCTTGGCCAAGAAAAAGACAAGAAACCATAAGCTATATATTACATTAACAAAAATTTAACTCCTGCTGAGTTGAATTACACAATAACAGAAAAGGAGTTTCTAGCTGTTATTTATGCTATTAACAAATTTATACACTATATAACTGGATACCCTGTATTTCTATATACTGATCACTCATCTATTAAATATTTACCCAATAAACCTATTAAAAATGGAAGAGTGACTCATTGGTTACTACTTTTGCAGGAATTTGACATAACTATAAGGGATCGACCAGGGAAGGATAACCTCGTGGCAGATTTCCTCTCTCGAGTGCCAAGAACAGACGATACCATGGTGGTAGAGGATTAGTTCTTGGATGAACATTTGTTTGTTGTGGCCATAAAAACGCCATGGTATGTAGACGTAGAAAATTACTTAGCAGTGGGAAAATTGCCTAAACATCTGACATCTAGAGAAAGGAAATTGATTGTGCAGCATAGCACTCGTTTCTCTTGGATCGAAGGATACCTTTTCCACACGGAAGCTGATATGCACATCTGCAGGTGCATCAGGGTGGACGAAATTTATGATATCTTAAAAGCCTGCCATGATGTACCTTGTGGTCGACACTTTACAGACTGCAAAACTGGACATAAAATTCTATAGATGGGCTACTACTGGCCCACTATTTTTAAAGATGATAAGAAATTTGTCCAGGCATGTGATAGTTGCCAAAGGATGGGTCGCCCTGGCCAATCTGATGAAATGCCCCTACATCCATAGCTGGTGATAGAACCCTTTGAGCGTTGGGCATTAGATTTTGTTGGGCCATTCAAACCACCATCCAACCAGAAAAAGTATATATTGGTTGTAACAGATTACGTAACTAAGTGGGTGGAATCAGTGGTGTTACCAAGAGCAATAAAAGAAACTGTTATTAATTTTCTTTTCGAAATTTTTGTGCGGTATGGATTACCCAAATAAGTAATTACTGATGGGGGGCCACAATTCATGGGTCACTAGATTGCTGCTACACTAAAAAATTATCACATCACACACAGAATTACTTCTTCGTATCACCCGCAGGAGAACGGGTAGGTGGAGAGCACAAACAAAGTTATCGAAGCTATTCTAACAAAGACAATTTCATCACATTGATGAGACGAGACTGCTCGACTGCCAGAGGCCTTGTGGGAATATCATACAACTTAGAGAAACACTACTGGATACTCACCGTATCAACTGGTATTTGGTAAGGAACCCATTTTTCCCATAGAATTTGAGATACAAACACTAAAGATAGCTCAAGAAATAGGACTGGATTTAACTGAAGCCCAATTTAATAGGTTACAACAGATGAACGAATTAGATGAAGTTCGACTACTAGTTCTACAACATATGACACTTATTAACAAAAAAGAGCCAAATGGCATGATACCCTGTTTAAGAAAAAGACATTTCATGAGGGCGACTGGGCACTTCTTTACGATTCTAGGTTCCAAGACTTCCCTGGCAAACTGCAGACTAGATGGTTAGGCCCTTATGAAATAAATCAAGTACACGACAATGGCACTCTTACGCTGGCCACCATTGATGGGTCTGGTTCTTCTTTTAAAGCAAATGGGCATCAGGTGCACCTCTACCAAAAGCCACTTACCAAAGAGTCTTTCTATTAGCAGATGTGTGAGGACCCCACCATGCAAGTTTTTGCTGCAAAAGGAAATCCTTCGGCAGCTTCATCTTTATAAATTTTATTTCTTCTCTGCAAAATATGATATCATTTTCTTTTATTTCTTTTTCTATTCTTGTTTTGCTATTCAATTTATTGAACAGCTACTGTTCAATCTATTGAACAACTGCTGTTCAATCTATTGAACAACACTTTCTCTCTTTTCATTGTTTTGTTGTCCAGATAATTGAACAGATGTTGTTCAATCTATTGAATAGCTGCCGTTAAATCTATTAAACAACACTTTCTTTTCTTTGCACTATTTTTCTATTCAATCTATTGAACAGCTATTGTTCAATCAATTGAATAGCTGACGTTCAATCTATTGAACACCATTTTCTTTCTATTTGTTGTTTTTTTGTTCAATCTATTGAACATCTATTGTTCAATCTATTGAACAACACTTCTTTTCTTGTTACATGTGTTGCCATTCGTTTAATTGAACAGCTGTTGTTCAATCTATTGAACACCATTTTCTTTCTATTCGTTGTTTCGTTGTTCAATTTATTGAACAGCTGCTGTTCAATTTACTGAACAGCTGCTGTTCAAGTTACTGAACAGCTGCCGTTCAATCTATTGAACAACACTTTCTTTCTTTCCATCGTTTTGTTGTTCAATTTATTGAACACCACTTTTTTTTTTTTTCGTTTGCTTTGCTATTCAATTAATTGAATAGCTGCTGTTCAATCTATTGAACAACTGATGTTCAATCTATTGAACAATACTTTCTTTCTTTTCAATTATTTTGCTGTTCAATCTATTGAACAACTGCTATTCAATCTATTGAACAACACCTCTTTTCTTTTGCGTTGTTTTGCTGTTCATTTAATTGAACAACTGCTGTTCAATCTTTTGAACAGCTGCGGTCCAACCCAATTAAACAACAAAATTTTTCTTTTGTGTGATTTCTCTTCGCTTATCTCAACCCCATTCTTCTTTTGTTTTTCATTTTGTTTTCTTTTCATGGCATGAAGTACACCGCTTTTATGAGGACAAAGAATTTATGGATTTTATTGAAAGGAGTTAATACCATTAATGTTATGATCTTTAACAGGACAACTTCTTGATGATAGATTATTTTCAAGAAAAGGTACACAATTATTTATATACTACTTTACTACATCGTTTTCTGCTGTACATGATACTGATTGATCATCTTAAAAACCATGTTGGTTCCACCCTTCCTGGTTATGATCTTCTCTGTCTATAACAAACAAGACTGTGGATATACCTTTTTTATTGACATGTTCAACTTCTTCCACCATCCTTTCTCTTAAGGAGTATTGAGCCTCCCTCTATTTATCATAAAAATGTGTAATAACAGCAATTCCTTTATTATTATTATTATTTTATTTATTTTTTTTTTTTCAGATGGAGGATAGGGGGTCTCATTATGAGCCATCCTACCATGTTCATAAGGTTATAGCAAAGTGACATTCCCACTATGGTCACCACACCAGGGCTATGATCCATTGGATAGCTAAAATATCCTTGGAGCAGCAGGTCCCATCATGAGCTAGCCTGATCACTTTTGCTACATCCTAGTGAATGGCAATGTGGTTATCTGGTTACCACGCTAGCACACTGATCTCTTCTGTAGAACAACACTGGAACTCTCCATTTATAAATTGAGGATCTTGGTTCATATGGGTTAGAAAGAAACCCTGCCGAGGCTATGGATGCCTACTGGCAGCAGAGGCTTTGCTTATGGTATTGAAGTTATATCTTATCGTCAATTACTACTATAATACCCTCTTCTTATTCTTTCTTTTTATTGGAGAAATTATTTCCTTAATTTTTCCCTGTTTAGAACATTTATGCATGAGATAATGTCTTTCGATCAATCATATCATTCTCGACTAGAATACCGTCAGCAGAGTACCTTTTTGGCATATTGTTGTCCTTTTATTTTTCACATAACTTATCATCAATCCAAAGTGTCCTATCTCTTATTCATAACTATCTTTACACACTCCACTCTCATTATAACCATACCTCTTATTGTCCTATCATTGATATGCGTACTCTCTTTCATTTACTACCGTACTATTCATTCCCTTATCTTGCTCTCAGAACAACACTTTCTGTGTCTACTCGGTCGCAGACGACCTCGCTTTTTAAGGAGGGGAAGGATTTCCATTATGCCTTTGCATGCGCTATATATATTTTGCTTATTGAACCTAATATGTTGCTACGATATCCCATGATCAAATGACATGTGGCAGCATGATAGTCCGAGAATTAATATTATTAACTATCAAGGACGTTTCGCTTGACATTATGGAATTTAGTTGTTACGTCTACTTTCTATTCCATTTTTACCAAAGCAATTGTTGTTCTCTACTACATCTTTCTGCTGTGTTAATCTTTGAAATTGTAGGATGAATATGGAAGAATTTGAGCATTATGGGTGGAAAATCAGTTTGTCGAGAACCGTTAGTGTTGGAGATTTCTGCCAGAGCTAGGGAAATTCTGGTGCATGCAGGATGGATATCATATTTCACCAGACTTCAAGCCCCTAGCAAATAAATCACTATCGAGTTTCTACAACACTTACAAGATGGGCAGTCCACAGTAAAAGGTGTAAGGATAATAGTATCAGAGGCTGTGATAGCTGAAGTTTCTGGGTTGTCGACAGAAGGAGCAGTATGGCCTAAAAAGCACATAATGTTGCATGATGCAGTGGAGATTTTCAGAGACGCAGACAAGGAATTAACATGAAAAGGCAAGGGCATTCAACCGCTTCTCTGGGAGAACCATGGCATGAATTGGCAAGTGTTGTCTAGAAGTACATCACCTCTGATGGTCGAAGGGATGTGGTAAAACAATGACAACTTAAACTCTTAGCCATTTTAAAGCAGAATCTTACTATAAATTTACCATTTTTCTTAAATTCATTATTGCATGACACAGTTGATAGAATAAGATGGGCTAGACATCCTGAGACTATAGTTAGTCATCATGGTTTGATCAGACTAATTGTTAGTCACAGTCTTGCCCAGCAAAATTTAATTTGGGACAATTTTATAGCGCTGCTAGAGATAGGGACAAACCCTGTAGTCCAAACCCCTGCAACCGTGGAAATTGAACAGTAGAACCTTGTTCCAAAGAGGAAACGAACTGCTCATACAACAATAGGACCCCATAAGCGCAAGCGTTCAGCAAGGCTAAACCCAGTTCAGAGGACTTTCGTAGATCCTCAGGGTAGCACCGAATGGCTGACAAAACCATCTAGTCCAATTACTGTGCAGGACTTTGAACCAGAACTAGAGGAAGAAGGTAATTCTGAAGCAGAACAAGAGGAAGAACCTAATTCTAAACAAGAACAGGAGGAGGAACCCAACTCTAAACCTGAACAGGAGAAGGAACCCAATTCTGAACCAGAACAGGAGGAAGAACCTAATTCTAAATCAGAACCTGAGGAAGAATGCAATTCTGACCCAAAACAAGGGGAAACACAACATTCTTTTCAAAATGATGATGAACTAGAAAATGAAGTAGGGCCTTCTCAAACACCACCTATGAGCCCCAAAGATAATTTCTTGCAGGACTTTGAGGAAGGGATGGCCCAATTTCTTGCAAATTTGAATGGATATATGCAACCTGGAGGATCACTTGACCAGAATCTGAAGAAAGCTCAATCCTCAGAAGATTTTGGTCACACAAAAATTTTTCCTTCCCCAAAAGCTGCACATCGAGAAGAGGAAGTGGACACAGAAGTAATGCATGAATCCGATAACCAGTTATGTGACACGGTGATATTGGAACATAGCCAAGATGAGCACCAGGAATATTTAGATACAGAGGGTATTGATAAACATGTTTCTATAAAGGATGCTCCTCAGAAGAAGTGAGTAGACGAAACAAAGTTAAGGAAGCTGAGAAAGAAATACAGAAAGCTCCAGAAGGCAGTTAAGTGGCTACATCAGAAGTTGAAAGACACTGTAAATAGGGAAGCTCAGAGCACTACTACTAAGTTAGTCACTGTTGCCACACAAACAGAAATATATGAAGGTAGGGCAATAGGAACCTAGAACGAACCTATTTTTACTCAGACGATGGCCACACAAAAAAGCTTTCACATAGAGTTGATAGATAAGTCTACTTAGACCAAGGGTTTACCCTCTCACAGAAAAATCACCTAGACAGAAGAATTAATCAATAAGACTCCATCATGAAGTGATCATATTCTTTCAGAGTTACCAGAGGAGTTGGCACAAGCCCAGCTTGCTTTAGAGCAATGTCAGAAGGAGACAGTTCCTCTGCAAAAGTATCAGGAGTTGTAGAGGCAATGCAGAGAATTGACCATAACTGAGAATGAAACTTTTGATAAGTTCAGGCAGGAGGAAGAAAAGAAGAGGAAAGTAAAAGCCAAGCTAGATAAGGTCATGGACCAGATCGATGCTATTTTCTCTTTATACTCTAATGTTTTATTTTGCAGGTCTCCAGCCACAAATTATGCTATGTTTTTATTAGAAAGATATCTTTTGTTGAATATTAAAGATGTTAAGGTTGGAAATTCAAGTTAATTGAAGACAAGTGACGAATTCATAAATTGTTGTAAGGAGCATGGGATAAAATTCCAATGTCTCCTCTGTGAATTTTATTTGCACAATTTTGTATTAGAAGGGGAGGTGGATAATAATCCTAACCCTTTTGTTGGGGATATTCAGTTCTAGGCCTTTATTTCTTTTGCAGAAAACCAACTCAAGTGGTCTAAGGCTTACAATTTATTTTAAAGAAAAGAACATGGACTGGATTTGTGGGTAAGGAGTGAACCTACACACCCCTTGCAACTTTTTGTTAGACACAAAAGGCTCATGACACAGGAGGGTGTAACTAAGATTCTGGGGCCTATACATAAAGAAATCGTGCAAATGGGAAGGGAATATTTCTTATCCATTTAGGAAAGATCCTTGCTTGCATCCAAACAGAGATGGACAGTCTCAACCAATAGTGTCAAGGACAGAGAACCGTTTAATTACAGGAATTTTAAAGCTGCCACAGGCTGTTTTGTCACTTACAGAAATATTATCTTGAGGGAAGGACCATATTGGCTAGGATGTCAATTTAGGACTCCTATTATTTGGTACCCACCTAGAGGATACCATTCTAATTATGAGTTGCCTAAAGGTTATTGTGACACAAGCAACTTCCCTCTGTGGACAGAGGCAACCCTCTAGCCCTAGAGTGGGTCTAGTCACCGCAAAGGCAATACCAAAGCAAATTTCCTTAGAAAGTTGGTGTTATGAAGGCCTACCTTCAGTTCATCAATAAATGAAGCCCTCATCGTGTTGCTCCAACTCTTGTTATTCTAGTCACTTATACCTAAAAACAACATGTAGAGAAACACCACAAATGCAATAGAAAACGGCCGAACAATCTGCTTGAAGAGTCAAGGAACCTCAAGTTATCGACATACAATTTCAACATATGATATAGGAAACAAGCTATTGATTTGTATTAATATAAATCAAAGTAAACTTACAACTGGGCCTTGACATCGTAAGTCTCCTTGAAGGGTCCTGTCGGCATGTCTCCATAAGCATTCACTTGTGAACCGTCTCCCAAGGAAACAAATGACTCTCTCTTTAGTTCAAAAGATTGATGATAGAAAGCTTTCAAAACAACTCTACTCAAACATCTCTCAAGCCAAAACACATGTGAGGCTACTTCCACACTCCAAAAACACTCTCTACCTCTACTCCTCTCTTAGAAACCTAAAAATACCAAATTACATCTAGCTATCATCAAGTTACATCCAACTAGCTGATCTCATTCATGGAGGAGACCTTTATAGGAGGGAGAGGTTCCATAAGAGATGGAAGGAAGAGCTTATCTCTTAGGGAGGTTGCACAAAAGGTGGAACAACTATCCCAAAGGAGAGAGGAGAGCTCATCTGACCCAACAACTAGCCCTAGGACTGCCCATGAAGCAGTTTCATCTCGAAGCTTTGTCGAGTTGTTGAAAAACTTGCCAAAAGTAGATCTTCGCGGGTGAAACACAGGGACAGAGTGACGACTTCACTAGGGCTAGTGCAAAATTGACCATCTTCGTGGGCAGTACAACTTCTGACCCGCGACGACCCATAAACTTAGGTAAAAAGGGGTCTGCTTCAGGGATAATGAGTTGAGACATTCTTCCTGAGATCACAAGGAAGGTATTGACACATAATTGGCAACATGAGATAGAATAGATGTTAGTAATATGGACCGGTAGTATATGGGATCAGGGAATGCAGAGTCGATGACAAATTACTATGTAACAGATGCACCCTAAAGCCTGATGGTCGAGAGAGTGGGAGGGGTGAAATTCTTTACGAATCCATAATCGAAACAGAACATCCTTGCGGAGAACCTCCAAATGCAAGTACAACTGATATGTCTGATACATGAGTACATAGTGAAAGGAAATACATGTTTATAAGGCATGGGGACAACCATCCAGAAGATAAACATAAATGGTCTATGGTATGGACGCAACCATCCAATCAGAAAGACCACAAAAAGGACTCAAGTATGGTTGCAGCCATCCAATCAAAAGAGTCAGAAAAGAGCTTAAAGGTGACTCTAGAAGGGACTTTTTCGTGTTTTTACCGAGTCTGAGAAAGTATAAAATATAACTCGCAAGCTCATCACCGGAGTTCGCTGAAAACCTGTCGCTGCACAAAAACAAGTGTAAGGTCTGTTTTCGATATAAAAATACATGAAATATTCAAAAATCGATAAAAAACACTAATTCCCCAAAAGGCTTATAAAAAGAGTCATTAGGTAAAATTCAATTTACTTTTCACTGTTTTACCTTAGAGTGAAAAATTTACCCTTGCGCATTCGGAATTTCAACAATTGACTAGAAGAGTATCAACACCTTGTTAGAAAATTCTTTCAGTCTAGGTAGGCACTACATGATTTCCTGCATTTTTAAATAGATTGTGATTCGTTTTTGGTGCTATTAGCCTCCATTAGGAATGTTTTAGGGCAAGCATATTTGCGGCGGTCGTCGCGAATCACCAGCTCAGGACTGCAACGACCCAAAATCTTTCACGAGGAGAAAACGGGGTCTTTAAGCGAAACTGGAGCAATTATAATCACCTATGGGTGTATGCAGGATAAAATCATGGTGATTGAGTTGAAGGAATGGGAGCATAGCGGTGTGATGAATTAGCCACGGGGGACCAAAACTACCTGGACATGCTCTGGAATTGTGGGCTTCTGAAATTATTCATCGTGCCCTGTCTAAGGGTGCAACCAGACCTACTCCAATATCTACTTTGAGCATGGAATCTGAATGAGGGGAAATTCAACATCTGAGGGCAAGAGTTGGAGATTGAGGCAACAAACATTTACTTCTTGAAAGGGTTGTCATGGAGGGGGGCAAGGCCCTGCATGATCGGGACTCGTATCATTGGAGAAACCATGGATATGCTTATGGGAAGACTGTGTCTGGAAGTAGAGAAATCAGATAAGGGTGGAAAACTCAAGATCGCAACAGTTAGAGACTTGTCTCTTCGAGTTCTGCTCTCTACCATAACTAGAGCAGTTGGCTCACAGGCCCCACACGAGGCCACCAAAACCCAACTCCGGCTGGCAGTCGACTGTATGGATGCCACTGTCTTTAACTAGGCCGAGGCCGTAACAGATAACTTAAAATGGCAATTAAAAAAGTGTCGGCGGGGGGATGTCAATTAGTTTGGGTATGGGTCTATTCTCGTATCATTCATCCTCGAGCATCTTCCTATCTTCCAGAGACAGGAAGCAGTCATGGCATGGTCAACTCCGCTGGAGCCACAGATGACTCGGTGGATGATGCTGATGCCTCGAGGAGGCAGGGGTCAACATATGTCATGGAGATTTGAGTTTTTCCAATGGCTGGATCATCAACTAGTTGTTGTTGAGAACTAGCCATATGTTGGGATAAACTTTAGGGGTTATCCAGATTTAGTACCCCCTTGGAGAATATTGGGATAACAGAGGTAATAAATCCATTTGTTGAGTTTTTAAAGGTTTTGTAATTTTTATCATTTTTCATATGTTCTGATCATTATGCTTCAATTTTGCAGATGTTGGGATGGAAAGGCCTGCCAATTTGTCTTTGATTGCTTGGAGAGTGGAGTGGGAGTTCGAGATTCCCCCCTGGTGGCGATGTAGAGGACGAGATTGCTCGTGACCTGGAGGGGTTAATTGAGAGGATCCCTAACTACACAAGATTTGAGGATCTCCCTCGACAGTACCAACGACACACAATAGGGGTGTTGGGAAGGATTCATTGACTACTCAGACGTGTCATCCAAGCAGTCGTGTGCTATAGAGAGCACCACGCAGATTAGACTCCTAGGTTTAATTTCTACAATTTTGAAAGACATGTTGTCTTGCAATGTAACCCGAACATATATTTTTTGAGCACTGCGATATGAAAAACTCGATATATATACCTATGTTTTGCTATACTAACTTATTATGTCTTTAATGTTTATGTTTTACAAATGTTGCAAATGTCTATCTAACACATGATTTTCCAATGCATCAGTTAATGTATTTAATCTTCTAGGAATATGTTGATATGTAATAGAATCAAAATTCCTTTCCAGTAAACAAACACATAAATACAACCTTAAAATTTGAGGGTTTTTGACGGAATAACGCCCGTTGAGTTTAATAACAACAAGCTGTGAATCTAGATTCACGATCAATGCGCGAATATTGAGGGCAATAGCCTTAGTCAGTAATTCAATGACTGCACTATATTCAATGACATTATTCGTAGTACATCCTAGACAAACACCTTGAAGATCTACCAACTCAGCGTGAGGATCATAGATAACCCATGCCACAAAGGAAAGACTCTGAGTACTGTGATAGGCACCATCAGCGAAACTGACGTAAGGTGCAACAGACATCTGCATAAGAAGCGAAAAGGACACAATAAGCGGAAAATGCTTACACATGAAGCCAAACATGTACAAAATTAAAAACACACTTATGTACATAGAAATGCACGAAAGACTCATGCATAATATTTATTGATATAAATCCCATTTCGGGGCTTATCTAAAGGGTTTCCTTCATAGTCAATTAGCACACAGGCCCCTTTTTGCAAAACACATTTGACAATATAGGGCCCATGACACATGGATTCAAATTTTCCTGCCCCCATCTTGTCATTAGCTTGATCATATAGTAGGACTAAATCCCCCTCCGTGAAAGAACGTGGGTTGGCTGTCTGATTGAAGTGATTTTTCACCCTCTTCTTCTATGCTTCAATGACTAAAGAAGCAAGTCGACAACTCTCGTCAAGCTGTTCTAGATAAAGAAGGCATTATTCCATTGGAGTAGTATTTGGTAGCAATTCAATAGCTAATTTGAGAGAAGGGATTTTGCATTCAATTGGAAGGTTAGCTTCTATACCATAAACAAGTTGAAATGGTTTGAATCTAGTCGCATCCTTAACCGAGGTACGGTAGGCCCATAGAGTGGAAAACAACATCAAATGCCAGTTAGACTTGTGCATTCCAATGGTACACTGAAGCATCATAACCAACACTTTGTTTATTACTTCGACTTGCCCATTGGCCTGAGGGTAATATGGTGTCGAAATATCATGATGCAAGCCTAATTGGGTTGTCAACTTAGTCATCATATAACCATGGAAATGGGAACCATGATTAGTGACTATAACCTGAGGGACTCCGAACCGGGTAATTATGTGATTGAACAGAAATTGTGCAATTGTCTTACCATCGTTAAACAATGTAGGTATTGCTTTGGCCCATTTTGTAAAATAATCAACGACAATGATGATATACCAAAGCACCCCAGCTGAGCAAGGGTTATAGGTCATAAAATCAATGCCCCATTTAGCAAAAGGGCTGACGGTAATGATAGTATGCAAAAAGGAAGGTGGCGCATGCATCTTCCGCTGGTAAATTTGGCACACGTGACAGGAGCAGAGAGTCAGAATGAAATCTTTGAATATGGATGGCCAAAAGTAACTAGCACAAAGAATCTTTTGGGTAGTAGCATAACCAGACATATGACTGCCACAGGCGCCAGAGTGGCAGTCATTTAAGACTTTTTTAGCTTCATCGAAAGTTAGACAGCAACAGAGAACCGAATCAATGCCGAGATGATACAAAGTGTCTCTAATAATACAATAGGGCTAAGAATGGTGGTGAATGTGTCACAGAGCATCCTTAAATAAATCAGGGTGGAATGAAGATGTATGGAGGTAAACGATAATGTCACCGTACCAGGGATCGAGGGTACTGATCAAGAAAAGCATGTTGTCTGGTATGTGGTCCTCTATCTGAGAGGGAGCAGAAGCATACAGTAATGAGAAAATCAACTCAGCGAAGACCAATGATTTCTTAGACTTGGTAGTGGTAAAATCCAAATCAAACTCTTGAAGGATAACAATCCATTTTGAGTATTTTCCCCCCAACAATTGACGTGACAAAATGTATGTCATCGGGTTGCAATCTGAAATCACAGTCGTAGTGTGCAACAAAATGTAATGAAGAAAATGTTGGTTAGCCTGGACAGCTATTAAGGCCAACTTCTCGACATAAGCATAGCTAGTCTCGGTATCAAGAAGGTTGCGGCTAAGATAATATAAGACATGCTTGGAACCATCGTCATCGTCTTGAACCAAAACCATACCAATGGTACTATCAATGACAACGAGATAAAGTGAATAATCACGATGATAGTTGGGTGGACGCAATAGGGGAGCCAAAACAAGAAGTGTCTTGAGTTGCTCAAATGACCTTTGAGCGATGTCATCCCAAATAGATGGAGTGTCACGCTTAAGACGACGTGTGTAACCTTTAGCAAACTCGGCATAGTTAGGGATAAAATGACGTAGGAAATTAGCCTTCCCCTGCAAACTCTGCAACTGATGCAAAGAAGTAGGAGGCGAGAGATTCAGAATAGCTTCAACCTTGAGTGGATTGAGATGGATACCCTCCTTAGAAATGAAAAACCCAAGAAGTCTACCAGATTCGATGCAAAAGACACACTTATGCGGATTGAGATGAATACGGTAATGTCTACAGCGAAGAAAAATCTAGCGGAGGTGGTTTAGATGGTTTGTTCATTTAGCTGAATGAGCCAGAAGATCATCCAGATAAGGTTGAATAATGTGTTTGATGTCATGAAAAGCATAGGACATTGCTCATTGGAAAGTTGCATCGACATTCTTCAAACCAAAAGGGAGTTTTTTGTAAGCAAAAGTACCCCACGGACAGATAAAGGCAGTTTTGTGCTAATCGGCAGGCGAAATATTGATCTGGTTGTAACCAGAAAAGCCATCCATAAAAGAGAATATCTCACTCCTAGCACAGGTGTCGTTAAATTGGTCAATAAAGGGAGTAGGATAGTTATCTTTCAGACATGCGCGATTGATGTCACGATAATCAACACAAACCCTAATAGTGCCTTGCTTTTTGGTCATGGGGACAATGCTAGATACCCAGTCTATTAGTGGAATAGGGTAAATGAACCTAGCCTTGAGAAGTTTTTCAACTTCTCCCTTAATGGAAGCTACCTTTCTCAAGTGCATGGGAGGTAAATGTTGACGAACTAGTTTGGCACCAGGATACATAGGTATCTCATGTACCACAATACTCGGATCAATACCGGGAATTTCTTCATACAACTAGGTGAACACATCGTAAAACTCTTGAAAAAGGTTGGTGTAAAGCTAGATCTCCTCAGGAGAAGAAGTCACTCCAATGTGAATATTTTCAACAATCCTTGGTTTAATAGAGATATCGATGGGCATATTCTGCATAATATTTCCCATATTCCCTTCAAAAAATACCTCATAAGCGAGGATGGGTGTATGAAGCAACTGAGAAGGAACATGGGAAGCAAACTTATGTAGATAGGCAGTCATGGCCCCATGGCTTGGGAGAAACAAGGAACGATGATGATTCTTGACCCAAGGAGGATCCTCAAAAGACAAAGTCTCAAGAATTTCATCATTAGAAGGAAATGTCTCTCGTAACGGATCCGGAGAAGCAATATCTCCAAGCTAGGGGGATTGCACATACGTATCGAGAGATCTACTCGAAGGAGTAGAGTCAGAATATGAAATTGAAGTCGAAACAATTTCAACATAGTTGAGCTCTACCAGGCTCAACGACATAAGATCACCCCATGAATCCACCTGATCGTGGGGGGGGAATCACCCAGTGATCCGGATTAATAGAGATCATATTGGGAGATGTGAAATTAGGAGGTGGGAGTGGAAAAACACCCATAAGGGTAGGATCTTTAAAGAGTCCAGCACCAACACTCTCATAGGGAATACTGGTATGCTCCACAAATGGAACATTGCCGTATGAGAAAGAGGAAGTGAAGAAGGAAAACTGATCCACTATAACAATCTTCCGCTGATGAGGGAAATGGAGCACATGGAATAATGACTGAGCCACGACATGCATTGAATAGGTCCAACTTTGACCCAACAAAAGGTTGTAAGTCAGATTAGCATCAACAACTTTGACTTTGACATCTACCATCTTCTCTTCCAAGGTGATAGGAAAGCGCGAGAGAATACCAAATGGATGAGAATCTCTTCCATCAAATGCTTCCAAGGTATTGGGAGATTAACTCAAAGTTAGGGAACCGATGGCCTTCCAACAAGCAACAGACATGATGCAAGTGGAGGCTCCTTCATCAATAATAGTGCGATGAATATTATTCGAGTTAATAATGACTTGGATGAGGAAATCGATTTGATGAGGCAAATGCGACAGATGATTTTCAAGATTCAATGTAATTAACTCGGAATATGCTAGATCAATACCACCAATGGCAGATAGTAAAGACTTTTGTTGGGGAGGACAACTCTGGAGAACCTCCAATGCAGACATAGCTGAAGGAGCTTGGGATAGGTCTTCGATAATACTATAATGTTGTGCAGCACGAGCATTGGGGTTATAGGAAGATTTCCAGAGAACTCCCTTAGTAGGTCATCTAATGACAGACTCGGTGTTGGGCCGTTCAATATGAAGAGGGCCAGAACTAAACGAAGGAGCATTAGAAGGTACTTCAGGTTCCTTCCCAGTGGATGGAGCATAATCTTTTGATCGAGTACTCACATGAATAGGGATAGTCCTAGCCATAAAGACCTGGGAGCCAAATGAGGAAGAGGATTGCGGTTGGTCTACCACCATTTGAGTTTGCTGGGAGGGAAAATTCTCTTTAAGTACAACAGGAGTCCCCAAAGTCCCCTTAAGAAAATGAATAACCTCAGACCATCTAGAACAATCTTTAGTGTAATGATCCTCATCATAGATAAGACAAGGATACTTAGGTTTGCGTTTAGAACCATCATCGGTAGGAGTCTTGGGAGGTTCTTGCTTTGGTGCATCGACCTTTTTTTAAATTTTCCTTTCGTTTTACCTTTCGAATTTTTCTTTTCCGCGGTAGACTGAACGAAATTTACTTCAGAAGTTTTCCTAGAATTAGATGAAGAATGAGAAGCATTTTCAATAGGAGCAGTATATTTTTGCTTCGCAGGAGTCGTGGAAGACTTTCAAGAAGATTGAGCAATGAAACCAATAGCACTATCGACTGAAGGCGTCGATGGGGCTTTAGAAGTTCCAGGTTGCAGAGCATCAGGCAAGACATCATAAAGTGTGCTAGATTGGGAATATACCAAATCAAAATACTAAGCACATGTGATGGCTTGCTCTTCAGTAACACATGCCCCCATAGCAATATCTCGGGTTATCGGACCAACAAAAGAGGTAGTAAACCAGTCAGTCAGAAGCTGATCAGGGATCCAAAACTTAATCAAACGGTGCCACCTTATCCATTCATGAATATGATCAGAGATGTGGGTAGTTGTGTCCTATTTCAAAGAAGTGACGAGATGGGTTCCCGTTTCATAGTGAATCAGTAACTGAAAATAGGTAAGAAATGCCATTGCAAGAGAGTTAAAGCCTTGGAAAGTTCCATGAGCGAGTTCAATATACCATTTTGCAGCAGAACCAGTAAGAGTCCTCTGAAAAAGATGGAGATGGATAGAAACATCAAGCCAGGAATTAGATGAAGACCAAAGGTGATAAGTCATAACATGCGCTTGGGGATTCTCTCTAGATTTTCCATAAAATTTAGGGCAATCAACAGGAATATTGGTCGGAACTGGTGGCCAATATGGATTATGAAGTATAGGGTCATTTGTTAACTTCGACACATCGGAAAGTTCCAAAGTCGCAAGAAAAGGTAATTGAGGGTTGAAAGACATCATGGGCCTTTGATAAGGGCCAGCGTTAGGGTTCCAACTAGAGCCTTGTTGTCCCCATGGATTTTGTCCATAAGGATTATAGTTGGGCGGATTAACAACATAACCAAGTTGTTGACCCAGATTTTGACCGCTAGCATACCATTGGTTAGTACCAGCTTGACCAACAAGGGAAACATATGGTTGCTGAAAATTCTGATAAGGATTAACCTGAGGTTGCTGATAGTTCTGATACAGAGTACCTTGAGGTTTCCCTTGGGGTTGTTGAGGTACTTGGAGACTGTATTGCGGCTGAGGTCCAAACTGTGCCTGGGGCCTAGGTTGCATCTGATAAACAGGTTGGGCTTGGAATCCAACCTGAGTCTGGGGACTGGGTTGAGTTTGGGGTCTAGCCTAAGTCTGGAGACCGGGTTGAGCTTGGGAACCAGCTTGCATATGAGTGCTAGGTTGACTAAGAGCTGGATTAATTTGACCAAACTGATGTCCTTATTGGAACTGTAGTTGATCTAACTGACCAGAAGGTTGGCCTTTTTGGAATTGAGGTTGACCTATCTGAACAGAAGGTTGGCCTTGCTGGGCAATAGGTTGGCCTTGCTGAAACTGAGGTTGTCTACTTGACCAGAGGGTTGTCCTGGCTAGGGAACAGGTGGGACTTGCTGGAATTGAGGCTGACCTAGCTGACCAGAAGGTTGCCCTGAATAAACAAAGGAGGAATCTATGGGGGCCAAAGGTTGTCCCTGAAAGGATTGTCCTTGCAATCCCGAAGGTTGTCCTTGAAAAGGATGCCCTTGCAAGCCCGAAGGTTGTCCTTGGGGACCATGATAATTAGTGTGATTCCAGGAGACTGAAAGCAGAATGTAATTCTCAACTGGGACTCCTTGATGAAGAGACCTAGTGTAATAAATATGAGCTCTACGATGATCATAGTACTGCCGATGGTTATGCGAAATGGACAGCGGTTGAGAGCTGAGAGGGTTATGGGTCGGATTTTGAAGAGTAAATAGATACTGTTCATATGACAATCCTGCCAGAATGGAATTCAGAGAGATCGGTATATTACCCATAGGTTGACCAATGCCAGAAACCAAAGGTGAAGGATTGCTGCCAGCGGGTTCGGAAGATATCCCCGTAACTATAGTAACTACCGAAGATGTGGTAACTGAACTAACAGAAGGAGCTGTAGATGCCACACAGACAATGGGTATTGATGGAATGGACGTAACTGATGTAACCTGTGTTTGAGGAATGGAATTCAAAGTTGACTGAGTAGACATGAAAGGTCCTGAAGTAAGAATTGTAGTACGATACCATACTGTGCTCTGATGTAGAGATGTAGAACCAAGTATGTCAGCTAGAGCACAATAGCGAAGTGGTAATGAAACATTTGGAGCAGTGTGGAAAGGGAAAGCTTTCAGAGGAAACTGATGTTCCCCAGTTGACACAAGGCTCTCTTAACTACTAATGGGGCTTGACTCATCCATGTCAGAAGTGGCCATCGAAATCGAAGCACCAGGAGGAGTAGACAGAAGGTCCTCATCTAAGAATTCCAAAACGTTAGGAGGAGTCCAATTGATATCAAAAGGTTCCTCACTCGGAGCTCGAGAGGCAAGAGGCTAAACACTCAGAACAATAGGAGGAGTACCAGTAACAGATGATACCTCAAAATAGATAGGAGAAAGGGGCTCTCCATCACTTGGTAAGGATGACGGATTTGGTGAGTCCGCCAGGATGGCCTAAACTCAAAGGTCCGGGAGAAAAGATATAATCGATAGGGTTGAAAAAAAATTTCAAGATATAACTCATGATGTGGCCAAGACTAACAGGTAATATGTTATCATGAACAAATAACTTTTATGACATCAGAACAAAACTTTTCCTTTTCATGTTTAAAGAGTCGAGAAAAAGGACAAAAGATGACTCTAGTCTCCTTCAAAGTTTAATGAGCCTGAAAGGAAAAGTGCTTAGATGATCCTTTTACTTTTAAAGAGTTGAAAAGGAATGAAAGTGATTGCTCTGGAATTCTAGGCAAAAGTTTTACCAGATAAATCGTAAAACTGCATATACAGCTTAATAATAAAATGAAAGAGAAATGACCAAGGAATTTTCGTATGGAAGTCAATCTTCCCGAATGCTTTGTTCGGTGTGTTGCGATTCGTAAGGTGGTAGAATCGACTTCCTATGGATAATAGGATGATAACCTAGTGGGGTCTCCCAAGATATACGTGACGGTACAGGGAGCATAAATCCATACTAGTACTTATTGAATCACAAAAGGAGGAATCACCCAACCTTAGTGAAAACAATAGCATCTAGGTTTAACGATGCTGAAACATGTCTCTAGCTTAGACCTCTAGATATGTGAGCGTTAGGTTCCAATGTGTTTTTAGGTTTATTTAATAAATTTTAACAGTTAATCTTGAATTAAGTCTCGGTTTTAAGGCCCTATCGAATGTATCTTCGAAACTCCTAGAATGCAACTAAATGAGCAAAAAGACCATTCTCGTTGGATGAACAGCTAGCTAAGGAAGAGTGAGAGGTTCAATGCACAACAACTGAATGGCAAGAAAGCAAACCAATCAAAGAAAAAGGAATACTTCTACCATTTACTCAAACTTGCAAGCAATCTAAACAAGAAAATGGAAAACACACTTTTTTCTTTTCAATGTCTTAATCTCAAGAATCTACTAATGCAAAAATCGTCTTTCAAATCTTAATACAAGATGAATGCAATTTTTGATTTTTTCAAATAAATGATAAGAAACTAAATGAAAAATGAATCAAAGACTCAAAAATAAGGAGATATTTCTTTTTACAAAAATGGAAAGTTGTCTCATTGACTAGGAAGCAATGTAATCTATGCCAAGTGAAGGAAGGAAACCGCAAAAACAAGACATGAAATTTTGGTAACCAAAAGTCACATATCAATCAGGAAGATGAAAAACAATGAAAAGGAAGGAGCCTCAAACAAAGTTAGATATTATACCAAGCAAAGTCTAAAAATCCTAATGAATGAGCAACCCAAGCAAACCAATCATTCAAGAAACCCTAGGGTATTTAGGTCACACAGTTCAAGAGGAAGGATTTCAAAAGAATTGAAACCTGGAATCAAGAATCTTAACAACCAACACTTTTGATACAATAAAGAGGCAAAAAAAAGCTCAGAGGATAAAACACTTGGCAATCAACCAACAAACTTCAAAATTTGAAACTTACAGGAATCATCACAAGTATAAAACTAGCAACATGCATCGACAACAAATCGTCACACCCCTCTAACTAAGAAATTTGTGACGTCGTCACGAAAGTACATCAGTTAGCTACATCGAGCTGATTTCAGGACTCATCGTGCCAGTTAGGTAATTTAAACGCACCGGGAAGTAAAAGGTGCAACCCAGAAGACAGCGAAGACGTGACTGTCAAAAAATAAACAGTGACGACCTCAGATCAAAGGAAAAAAACAAAATTTTGGCTGAGGGAAGGCCAGATCTATCACTCATGAGAGTGGGAAGACTACAGGAGCAATCTAACAACATCCAAAATAGAGCATGCTACCCAAAAAATAAGGGAGACGATAAATAAACAAAACCAATCAACATAAAAGACAAAAGACAAGATCCCCAATATGGTCACCAACTTGTGACACAGGCAAGCTCCCTCTGTGGATAGAGGCAACCCCTCTAGCCCTAGAGTGGGTCTAGTCACCACAAAGATAATACCAAAGCAAATTTCCTTAGAAAGTTGGTGTTATGAAGGCCTAACTTCAATTCTTCGTTCGATGAAGTCCTCGTCGTGTTGCTCCAGCTCTTGTTCTTCTAATCACTTATACCTGAAAACAACATGTAGAAAAACACCACAAACACAATAGAAAACGACCGAACAATCTACTTGAAGAGTCAAGGAACCTCAAGCTATCGATATACAATTTGAACATCTGATATAGGAAACAAGCTAGTGATTTGTATTAATATAAATCAAAGTAAAACTTACAACTGGGCCTTGACATTGTAAGTCTCCTCGAAGGGTCTCGTCGGCATGTCTCCATAAGCATTCACTTGTGAACTGTCTCCTAAGGGAACAAATGACTCTCTCTCTAGTTCAAAATATTGATGCTAGAAATCTAAAACCAACTCTACTCAAACATCTCTCAAGCCAAAACACATGTGAGGCTACTTCAACACTCCAAAAACACTCTCTACCTCTACTCCTATCTTAGAAACCTAAAACTACCAAATTACATCTAGCTATCATCAAGTTACATCCAAGCTATCTGATATCATTCATGGAGGAGACATTTATAGGAGGGTGAGGTTCCATAAGAGATGGAAGGAAGAGCTTATCTCTTAGGGAGGTTGCACAAAAGGTGGAACAACTATCCTAAAGGAGAGAGGCAAGCTCATCTGACCCAACAACCAGCCCTGGGACCGCCCATGAAGCAGTTTCATCTCGAAGCTTCGTCGAGTTTTTGAAAAACTTTCCAAAAGTATATCTTCATGGCTGAAACATAGGGACAGAGGGATGATTTCGCTAGGGCTAGTGCAAACTTGACTATCTTCATGGGTAGGACAATTTCTGACCCGCGACGACCCAAAAACTTAGGTAAAAAAGGTTATGCTTCAGGGATAATGAACTGAGACATTCTTCTTGAGATCACAAGGAAGGTATTGACACATAATTGGCAACATGACATAGAATAGATGTCAGTAATATAGACCGACAGTATCCAGGATCAGGGAATGCATAGTTGGTGACAAATTACTATGTAATAGTTATGAAGGGATAGCCTTTGCAGATTTAATGCAAAAGCATGGTTTTAGGTTAGATACAAAAAAAGTCTTTCCTGCTTACTCTTTAACTGCATTACATAATAACTACTTATGTTCATGAGGACGTGAAACAAGGTAAGCAGGGAAGTATGTTGGGTTGTGTAACATGTATAAATTTACCCTTGATTACATTATCTTTTTCCTCCTTTTTATGCATTTGTGCCATGATGTAATAAGGTTTTGATAAGATTTCTATAGAAAATGAATGAAACTGCTTTTGATGCGATTGGCTGTCAAAATTAACTTTCGTTGCTTTTTATGTAGAAATTAGTGAATGGAACAACAAAGGTTAAATAGAGAAAACAACGCGCGTCTTGTGTGGTCAAATCGATAAGCGAATCAAGAGGATCAGTGCAATATATAAGACTATCTGATAATAACATTTAATTGAAAATTCCATAAGATCTCCTGATCTTGAGGAATCACATTTATCTCTTTTCCTCTTTGACTATAAGAGGGGAAAGATGAATAGAATAGGGGACTTAACTTTTCGCCTTTTTACTTCAGTTGTAATTTTAATATACAGAGCGTTATTTTGAAGGATACATCATGCTGTAATGACATTTGGATTTGATGAATAATATATAATTTGCGTTGCTATTCATTCGTGATATTCTGAAGTAATCAAGCAGTAATCACTAGCGGCTTGGGCCCAGTCGCTTGTGGATTTCACTGTTGTTCCCTGTTTTATATTTTACCTTTCTTTTACTGCAAGTTTAATTACTCTGTTTTATAGCTTTGCGATTGATTTACTTTCACTAGTGTTGAGTTTGTGTATTCACTGCATTAATTCTTATTTCTATTGATTGGCTTCATTTATTTATGTCATGGATTGATTTGATTGTTAGATAAGAATCATTTCTTGTTAATTGAAAGCTAGAGTTTTATTGATTATATCAAGTGTATTACTTTTATGCATAAGTCTAGATTCAACTGAAAGAGCTCTCTTATCATTACAGTGCACTCGATTGATGTAATTGCAGTTAAATTAAGATTGAATTTGGTTTTGATTAAGATTGTGTTTTGATGTGTGAATAAGTTAATTTCCTTGAAGTTACAAGTTGGTAATTTATCGTTTGATCCGTTTACTCTTGTATTTAAATCATTAAGTTATTTTAAAGCATTACTCGCTGTAGATTCAATGATTTACATCACTTGCACATATTGTGTACACTCTTGAAACAAAAAGACTTACCCAGGTTGATAATTAATGTGAGGCATTTAAGAGTTCTAAAAGACACCTTATTTGCGCCCAACTCCTGTTACCCAAAATTTGTTGTCTTTTAACAGAGGAAATAGTCAACCATTAGGGATCCTTCCTCAGTTGCCTATTACTTTGGGAGGAAAAATTGTTTATCTGAATGTGATGGTAGTCCCAGTCCCTTTAGATTACAATTTACTTCTTGGGCGCGACTATGTTTATGACATCGGAGCTATTGTTTCAACAATATTTCGAGTGATGTGTTTCCCGCATGAAGGCATAATTGTCACCGTTGACCATATTTCATTTCCCGGTCCAAATATGGCTTCCAGTCAACCATCTTCCCTACATGGTCCTTTTGTCCCAATGGTATCTTCACCACCACGGTTTAATTATGTGACAACCCATTCCATGCCTACATCAACTGACGATCAATTTTGTGATGTTGTACATTATGTACTAGGGGCATTGAAACCAGATCCCAGTTTCCTTTCTATAGATCCCTTCCAAAGCATTGTTCTCCCACCTGATGAGAACCTCTTGGAAGTCATGACCTCTTGTGGGTCGTGGTCAAGGAATATGAGGATAGTTCCTTGTCTTGTGTCAACCTCGTTAAAAAATGAAACAAGGAATACAAGGACTATTCCTTGTCTTGTGTCAACCTCATTAAAAAATGAAACAATGAATATAAGGATAGTTCTTTCACTGTGTCAACCTCATCAAAAAATGAAACATGGCCTATGAGCATAGTTCCTTGTCTTGTGTCAAGCTCATTAAAAAATGAAACAAGGAATATGAGGATAGTTCGTTTACTGTGTCAACCTCATTAAAGAATGAAACAGTTCCCTAAACAGAGTTCCTTTTCTTGTGTTAAGAGCATTAAAAAATGAAACAAGGTCCCCTGGGGCAAAGTTCCAAGTCGAGTCTTTGAGTAGATCTCGTAAAATCCTAGTCGAGTCTTTCACTTGATCTCATAAATAAACCTTCATTCCATCCACCTGATAGCCATGAGTAGTCTACTTAGGTGAATGTAATGAGGCTTGGGGGCATTCACCTAGAATTGAGTCATCATGCTGGGGGCATGTAAACCAATTTCAAGCATGGTTCTCCATTTCAAGCTTGTGTAAAAATGAAACTGAATTCAAGCATAGTTCTCTGTTTCAAGCTTGTCTAAAAATGAAACTGAATCCAAGCATAGTTTTTCGTTTCAAGATTGTGTAAAAATGAACCCATTTCCATTTTAACCCTCATGATTGCCATTCTATCAGCCTTTTCCATTAGATGAGCCTTGGTTTTTCTCCTTCCATCATCACTATCTGCTTGGCCGATCATACGCTTTCACTTGGTTGTTTTACCCTTTTTGAGGAACAGTTGCAATGAGTGGTCTTATTAGCCAGCCTCTTCACATAAATCAACATGTTTTGAGAAGTTCCAACATCACCGGAACCAGTTGCTATCCTAGACACCACTCGTTCCTCAAAGTGGAGTTCTCTTTAAGCTCTTTTTAGACTCTCAAAATATGAAAAGATTGTCGAGCGCTTTTCCTTTTCAGCTTGTTAACAGATTGGAAATGAGATCTACTTAGTATAAGTTTAACCCTTTTTCGAGTTGAGATAGATTATTTACAAAAAAGGAATACGTTGACCGAACATGGTCAATAGGTTCTCTCTTGTATTGTTTTACGCTTTTTCGGACTTGAGAGACAAATCTACAAAAAAGAACTTGTGGAGTTTTCTTTTTTTCCCTTTTCAAACTCTCTAAACATGAAAAGGACCGAGTTATCATTGTCGTTAGACTCATTAAAATATAAAATAGAGACAAACTTGTTGATCATGACAAGACCGAGTTTCACCTTCGCTGGACTCGTTAAAACATCACATAGCGATGGATTCACACGAAGGGTGGAATTATAAAACAAGCATATGCTATCCTCCTCAAGCTTAATAAAAAATAAAGAGGTACTGGTCAGCAATGACTGGGGATAATCGAAAAAGGGATAAACCACTTTTGGTAGTAGGTTGCTCTTGAACATGACACTTTCACCTCATCACCGTGGCTATTTGGGTTGGGTTATCAGCTTGATGGTTATCATACCATTGGTATATCATACCATCCATCAATTTGTTTTGGGTTAATGCTACCAATTCATTTTAGTGTTGCCGAAATGTTCAAGAGACGTCATTCAATTAAAATTCATCCTTTGCAATACCATAAACCTTCATTTTCATGACTACCATTCCTGAACCTTGTGTCGTCAGTCAAATTCCGTCTCCAAAATCATTACACTCATTTCATGTCATTGATGTGGGATACATCAAGGCCCTGCTGCGACGAGTCGCTTCTTGTCGACAGCAGCACATTATCTAAGAAGTTGACTTAGAAACATCCTTTCAGCACTGTTGTACCTTAAGAAACCAATTTCCTGGTTGTAGAGAAATTGTGCTTAATACATTAATAGATATTATTTACTATCACTTGTTTGTCACTTAGATATATGTTGTGTTCTCAAATGAAGGACCTGGAGACTTGGTTTTTACTCTTAATACATGTATGACCAGAACATCTCAGAATGCCATTTTTTGCTAGATACAAATGATGAAAGAAGAAAGCTTAAAGGAAAATTTAAAGATAATATGTTGATCTTTCACAGAAACTATTATCCATCACTTAGAAGAATTATGAAAATGAGAACTGAATCATAGACAATATGCTGCTTGACACAAAAACTACTGTTTGTGACCCTTGGAGAAGTTAAAGATAATACGTTGGTTTTTCACAGAAACTATGATCTATAACTTAGAAAGGAAGGTGGAAACTTCAAGTATAGGAGCACCCCTTTAAGGAATTTTAACTTTATCTACATAAGAAAATAAATACCTGCAACTTCATTACTATACTTGAAAGAAGAAAACATAAGATGACATATAACAGAGAGGGTTACAAAATTATACCCAACAATTCATGAAAACTTCTAATTCTTTCATTAATCAACAATTATATCAGGAATACAGTGGCCTAGTCTCTAGGTTCTCCAAAGTTCCAACCCTTTCTCTGTAATCTTTTTATACATTGTGAAACAAGCTAATCTCTGAAAATTTCAAACTACTAAAACTATTTCTCTAACTATCTGAAGTAAGAATTATTACAAAATATTACACAGAGGGTAAATACATTTCAAAGAGCATAAAATAATAGGAACATAATTGAATTTGGAAGAGGCTTGCTTTGTTAATCTGCTGCCAAGTTCCTTTGTAAACGCTTTAATAATAATTAATCCACTTTTACCATAATGAACTTTGTTTGACTTGTAAACCTGGGCTTACGCATGTATCAGATGCATTTTAATTGGCAAAAACACCAAGAAACTTGGCCAATTGCCTTTTCTTCAAATTTGGCTTTAACACAGATTTTTCCGCTTACACAATGAAATCAACACAAATGCGCCAAGCAGAACTGAAAGGAATTAACTGTGTTTAATAAATGTATCAGATCCGCCTTTTCAACAGCCTTCTAACTTCTCATCGCAAATTGCAATCAGCCCTTTCCATTGTAATGTTGGACTTACACATAAATCCTCCATATTTGCGCTTTTCTATTATATACCTTTTATAATGAAAATATGCCATAAACATAATTTTTTCACTTTTAATATGGACTCCACACAACTATCAAGGTATACCTTTCCCACGATAGATTCCCACCATAGATTTGTGCTTAGCATATCAGACGGTCTACAAAGATTTTAGGTGAGACATAAGCCTGGAGAATACTCGCCTGAAATGGGCAGTTTTCTCTCTCCACCCAGCTGCTACGTGTTGAACAATAAGTGGAATCGGGTGAGTTCCATTAAAAACCGCTTACCCCTTTTCATCGGCCAGAAATTCCACCTTTTAGGTTTAAATCTGCCTTTTCGTATGTCTTGTGGACCCGCAGGGCTTATAAATATCATCATATATATATATATATATATATATATATACATATATATATATATATATATATATATATATATATATATATATACATACATATATATATATGTATATGTATATATATATATATATATATATACATATACATATATATATATATATATATATATACATATACATATACATATACATATACATATACATATATATATATACATATACATATATATACATATATAGATATCTATTCATATATATATATATATATCAGGTCACGCCTTTCTATTATAATCCTTTATAATAGAAATACATATAAAACTGCGTAAATAAAATATATATGAAGGGCTTTTGATATATCACAAAAAACCTTTACAACCCACGATAAGACGGATGTGCTGAGTTATAAAATATAGCATATAAACTATCGGGTCTGGAATCCCATCGCTCATCGCAATCAACGCTTTCCATATATATATATATATATATATATATATATATATATATATATATATATATATAATATGTTATGCGATATGATGGACCTGCCACAATTATAAAACATAATATATATGCTTTCAGGTCCAGCCCACGATCGCAAATTGCAATCAGCATAAGTCATAAACGTTATGTGATGATCGTGGACCCGACGGAGTTATAAATCATGGCGTAGTCAATATGGGTCCGGCCTATCGTTATTGCATACCTGCCGACATTATAAATATAATATATATCTTTTCAGGTCCATCATTGCAAATCATTATCGGTGGAACCCATATGCATGTATATAAAGGGCTTTTCGATACAGCGGAGCTGCTGAACTTTTAAACACAATGTATATATTTCAGGTCCAGCTATATATGTTTTAACACTTGTTTCCTTTGTAAATCCGATATATTTCTTTATTTCTTTCTCATTTCGATATGCACTTATATATATACATATTGTGTCTAGCTCCATATAACCCTTTATATCCAATTCTTTTACATTTCTTCCTTTAGCGATGCCAATATATAATAAACAAAATATTTCATTTCTTTTAGACTTTTCGAGAAGGGTAAAGAATATAAAGGAGTTTTATTGAGTTTGAACTCTTGATAGTGATATAACTGATAAATAAACCTCAAGCACAATATAAGCTACAACATCTGGCTCCAACTGGGGATAGTGCTTTTGCCACAGAAGCACTAAGAACCGCAGATCAGTGCCTTATCCATTGGGCATGGAGTCATATATTTCTTCTCCAAACTTAACTGTGTGAAAATTTTGTACAGTGATCCCACGCTGATATCTGCAGTTATAAGATTCTTGCACTTTTATAGCAAAATATTGAAAATCATAGATTAGTAGCCTTAGTTGGGCATGGAGTCCAAAACTATGAAAATCCTGAAATTTGACAACTGAAACCTGACAATCTTGAAGTCTGAAACTTCTACAAATTAGTTTCCAATTGGGAAAGTCACCCTTATTCCTCAACTAATGATTAAACTGAAGAATTGCAACTAGAAACAAAATGCTCAACAGATGAGCTTATTTATGTACAAGTTCCTACATATGTACATGATTGATCTCCATTAGGTGAAGTCAATCTTCCAATGGTACTAGGTTAGCATTTGAGTGCTTAATCTAGAACCATTCTGCCAATGAATCTTGAAAATGCAATTCATCTTGAACAAAAAATAAATTATGCATAAAAGTAGCTCACAATGAAAATTAAGAGTATATCCACAAAATGATATGTGTATACTGCTGATAAATTCTTCCATGTAATCTACAATAGGATCTTCAAAAATATGAGAAAAAATATGTTCTTGATCAGATCCAAAAAACAAATTATTTGTGTCTGAAGGTTCCTACTCAATTAAACCTTCTGTTGGGATAATATGTTCAACAAAACAATCAACAACATCTTTAAGAAAATGATCTATGTCACTTTCATGTCTCCACTTTTCATCTCTAAGCTTTGATTGAAAATAATTTGTAGTTCTAACTTCGGGGAGAAAGATTTTTTTTTTTATCATTACTATATGACATATGATCAACTTCAAATAGATTAATTACCTCTGATCCATGGGCATCCTTATGTTCTTCAATGCACTGATATACCATCTCTTTATCAGCTTTCTCCTTACATAAGATAACCTCTTTTGCTATGATAGATGACTCAATATATTGTTGTCCAACATATTCCACTTGTTGGTTTCTTCTTGTATGTTCAACACCCAATTGATGAACTTAAAGAGCTTCATCCTATTCCCCATTTAAACCATATTCATTATAGATAGGAGGATAATCAAATTTAAAAAAATAGGAACTCTGGGGATTTATTTGCAACTCAATCATTTCTTCCTCTTCTTGACTGCTAAGCAGAGACTCTTGATGCATGTTTGAACTTTCCTCCATCTAAATACTCTCTTGATTTGTTTGGAACAAAGTCAACCAATTATTTTCTTGGGAGATCATTGGAGAGAAGTGTTTTATAAAATTTTCCACATCTTTGAGAAAATGATGCTCGATTTTCTTGGACCATAGTCAACCAATTCTCTGCTTAGGAGATTATTGAAGAAGAATGCTTTATAAACTTCTTTTCATCTTTTTGAGAAAATGATAGTTCCTCACTTTTAGAGACTTTCTCATAGTTAATCTGGCTATAATATCTCTGAATGCTTGATATATTATCAATAAGATCATTAGTTTCCTCAACAGGATTATCTTGAGCTTTTAAAACTTCTTTAGAATCATAATATTCACAACAACCTTCAAAAATAAACTTGTGTGGATAATAAATTCTACAAGAAGAATTGAATACTAAATGGAAATCTTTCAAAGATGAAATTCTTGAATGAGGCAGAGACCTGAACCAATCCCTAGCTTCTAAGTCCAAAGAAAACATAAACAACTTCATCTTAACATCTTCATGAATGATGCCCTGCTGCTCCATGCATTCATGAAACTCTTGGAGATGATGAGCTGGATATTCATATTCCTTTCTACTGAATTTTGGAAGATACTCATCCCAGACATAATATGCAGGCATATCATGAGGATAACTAATGATCCTAGTAAAATCAAATGGATCAAATTTATGGACTAAGAATGTAGGGAGAGCCATTAAAACCCAAGAAAGAAAAGTTCAAAGTACAGTGAGTCGCTAATCAATGTCGTAAGTGAAAATCACAGGTGTGAATGTACAACCAACTGCTGAAACTTGTCACTCTCAAAAATCAGCTTCAAACTTTATTGAATTCAAGAAAAAGTGTTCTTATTCTATTGATTTGAAATATGTGGTCTTTGTTACAATGGAGTCGTCTTTTATTTCTTTTATTCAAAACATCCATGTATTTCCTCTTCACTGAACAACCAGAGGAAAATAATGAAAACCAAGGGAAAAGTGTTATTGTTGTCTCTCCCGACAATGACACCAATTAATTTTGTACCTTAAGAAACCAATTTCCTGGCTGTAGAGAAATTGTGCTTAAGACATTAATAAATATTATTTACTATCACTTGTTTGTCACTTAGATATATGTTGTGTTCTCAAATGAAGGACCTGGAGACTTGGTTTTTTACTCTTAATACATGTATGACCAGAACATCTCAGAATGCCATTTGTTGCTAGATACAAATGATGAATGAAGAAAGCTTGAAGGAAAAGTTAAATATAATATGCTGATCTTTCACAGAAACTATTATCCGTCACTTAGAAGAATTATGAAAATGAGAACTGAATCATATAAAATATGCTGCTTAACACAAAACTACTATCTATGACCCTTGGAGAAGTTAAAGATAATATGTTGGTTTTTCACAGAAACTATTATCTATAACTTAGAAAGGAAGGTGGAAACTTCAAGTATAACAGCGCTCTTTTAAGGAATTTTAACTTTATCTACATAAGAAAATAAAGACTTGCAACTTCATTACTATACTTGAAAGAAGAAAACATAAGATGACATATAACAGAGAGGGTTAAAAAATTATACCCAACTATTCATGGAAACTTTTGATTCTTTCATTAATCAACAATTATATTAGGAATACAGTGGCCTAGTCTTTGGGTTCTCCAAATTTCCAACCCTTTCTCTGTAAATTTTCCTCTTTTTATACATTGTGAAACAATTGCTAATCTCTGAAACTGTCAAACTACTAAAACTGTTTCTATAACTATTTGAAGTAAAAATTATTACAAAATATTACATAGAGGGTAAAGACATTTCAAAGAGCATAAAATAACAGGAACATAACTGAATTTGGAAGAGGTTTGCTCTGTTAATCCACTATTGAGTTCCTCTGTAAACTGTTTAATAATAATTAATTCACTTTTACCATAATGAACTGTGTTTGACTTGTAAACCTATGCTTATGCATGTATAAGATGCATTTTAATTGGCCAAAACACCAAGAAACCTGACCAATTTCCTTTTCTTCAAATTTGGCTTTAACACTGATTTTTCTGCTTACACAAAAAAATCAACACAAAACACGCCAAGCGGAACTGAAAGGAATTAACTCTGTTTAATAAATCTATCAGATCTGCCTTTTCAATAGCCTTCTGACTTCCCATCGCAAATCACAATCGGCCCTTTCCATTATAATGTTGGACTTACGCATAAATCCTCCATATTTGCGCTTTTCTATTATATACCTTTTATAATGAAAATATGCCATAAACATGCTTTTTCCACTTTTAAACTGACTCTGCACAACTATCAAGGCATACCTTTCCTGCGATAGATTGCCACCGTAGATCTGTGCTTAGCAGATCAGACGACCTACAAAGATTTCGGGTGGGACATAAGCCCGGAAATACTCGCCTGAAATGGGTGGTTTTCTCTCTCCACCCAACTGCTACGTGTTTAACAATAAGTGGAATCAGGTGAGTTCCACTAAAAACTGCTTACCCCTTTGGATCCGCCCGAAATTTCGCCTTTTAGCTTAAAATTCGCCTTTTCGTACGTCTCGCGGACCCGCGAGACTTATAAATCATAATATATATATATATATATATATATATATATATATATATATATATATATCTGGCATATATATATATATATATCTGGCATTTCTATAAATCCTTTATAATAGAAATACATATAAAACTGCATAAACAAAATATATATGAAGGGATTTTGATATATCAATAAAATCCTTTACAACCCGCGAAAAGACAAACGTGCTGAGTTATAAAATATAGCATATAAACTATCGATTCTGGAATCCCATCGCTCATCAAAATCAACACTTTCCATATATATATATATATATATATATATATATATATAGATATATATATATGCATATAAACTATCGATTCTGGAATCCCATTGCTCATCAAAATCAACACTTTCCATATATATATATATATATATATATATATATATATATATATATATATATATATATATATATATATATATATATATATATATATATATATATATATATATATATATATATATGATATGTGATATGATGGACCCGCTGCAATTATAAAACATAATATATATGCTTTCGGGTCCAGCCCATGATCGCAAATCGCAATCAGCATAAGTCATAAACGTTATGTGATGATCGTGGACCCGATGGAGTTATAAATCATGGCGTAATCAATATCAAGTCCGGCTTATCGTTATCGCGGACCCGCTGGTATTATAAATATAATATATATCTTTTCGGGTTCGTCATTGCAAATCATGATTGGCAGAACCTGTATGCATGTATATAAAGGGCTTTTCGATACAGCGGACCCGCCGAACTTTTAAACACAATGTATATATTTCAGGTCCGGCTATATATGTTTTAACACTTGTTTCCTTTGTAAATCCGATATATTTCTTTATTTCTTTCTCGTTTCGATATGCACTTATATATATACATATCGGGTCTAGCTCCATATAACCCTTTATATCTGATTCTTTTACATTTCTTCCTTTAGCGATGTTGATATATAATAAACAAAATATTTCATTTCTTTTAGACTTTTCGGGAAGGGTAAAGAATATAAAGGAGTTTTATTGAGTTTGAACTCCCGATAGTGATATAACTGATAAATAAACCTCAAGCACAATATAAGCTACAACAAGTACCTTGAGGCTTGCATACATCAATGGCAAGTTTCTCGCTCCCAATAACAAGTTGACATCACTGGCCTTTGACTAGAAGACTTTGTATGGTGTTCAACATCAAAACATCCATTCACACCATGTAGAATGTATTGCAGTACCTTGAGGATCATTATCATTATTAGTGATTTCTCTCGCGTCTGTTAACATCTTACATCATTCGCTGATAATCAAACGGTGTCTTCCCATGTTCGACTTTAGATCACATATTCACATGGTTAGACTCATACTAGAGCGAATGATTGAATGAGATAGAAGACCCCGGATCTATTTTCATCCATTCGGGCTGCGATGTCAAGAGTACTAAATCATATGTTACAAATCCATTTGGGCATATCACTCCCATCATCCAGATTAGTGTTTTAGGGCTCATCAAACCCTAATTTCAGTTGCTACATGCCCTAAACAAGTCAACCTTTTGAATATCTCCTTCCCAGATAGTTTCATGACTTGAAGACATCCTGAAATGATCTCTAAAGGGACCAACGCATGTAGGTCCATGTAAGGGTGCATTGTAGAGTAGTTGAGTCCATGCTAGGGTGCTCTACAGAGCACTTAGGCCCTCTTTGACCTGCGCTAGGTGAGATTGAGCAAAATTAACATAGGGTTTGGGGAATATTCTTATTTCTTGGAGTATTCTAGAAGTTTCCCTCTCTTATCAACTCCTATGAGCTCGAAAATGGATGAGGAATGAGATAAGATGCATCCTATCATCTCATCCCTTCTTCCATGGAACTAATTATAAGTATGGAAGGCCATTCAATACCCCCATTATGACATAACCTCCTCCATCTTCCTATAAATTGAGCACTAATCTAAGCGATCAAGGGCTAGACTATGTTGATAGTAAGGAGATAATGTTACTATGAGAATTGACTTTGAGACAAGTATTGTTATGCTACAAGTTTGTCATGCTTTTGATGTGATGTGGATGGGATCAAAGCTAGAGGAGTGACTTTGAATCAGACTTGATGGTTGTAATTCCTTCTTCTATTCATTAAAGTATTTGAACCTTTTTCCATATTCTTATCATGTTATATGATGCTTATGTGTGAATGTATCTGATTCCATTTACTTGTAATCAATAGATCTTTTGCTTTGATTGGTTCTTTGTCTTCTATTGATGTTTACAGGTACTTCTCAAGTGTGTTAAGTAGGAGGAGTGATGGGACCGATACAAAGGAGACAAGAGGAAAGAGGAACTAAAAGTAGGTCTTCTCATTCTCTTTGTCTTATCTATTGCTTATAGGAAAAGACTAAAGTTCTTTAAACTGTTGTTCTAGATATGGCTACTTATCTAGGGAATTAGTATTTATCTGTAGATACCAAATTCTCCAAAACATCGTTGGGATCATAGAATATGTTGTTGGGCATGGATTAGTTGTATCTACATAGAGCCAAAGTTGACTTCTATGAAAAAGCTATTGAGTGTGTTGATGACAATGGAGAACCGAGAGTATTGCAAGGTAAGAAGAAAACCACATCAGTTAGGATGGTGACATCTATGCAATCAAAGCGTAGCCATAGGAAGGGGTGCAACCTATTTGCAATACACATTTCTAGCAATAAGGGTAAGGAGGCTGAGGATGCAGATGTTTTGAAAAAGTACCCAGTTTTGTAGCAGTTTAAGGATGTATTTCCTTAGGACATTACAAAGTTGCCACCTCATAGGGAGGTAGAATTTTCTATTGAGTCAGTTCCAGGGGCAGCTCTAGCATCAAAAGAACCTTACATGATGAGCACGCCTGAGTTGGTTGAGTTAAAAATGTAGTTGAAGGAAATGTTGGATGAGGGATACATTAGGACAAGTGTATAACATTGGGTCGCACTGGTCTTGTTTGTGAGGAAGAAATATGGTAACCTAAGATTATGCATTGATTACAGAGAGTTGAAAAAAGTGACTATCAAGAACATATATCCTTCACTAAGGATTAATGACTTCTTTGATCATCTGAAGAGAGAAACAATGTTCTTGAAGATTGACTTGAGGTCGGATACCATTAGCTACGCATCAAAAAGGACATTTACAAGATTGCATTCAAGACTAGGTATGGGCATTATGAGTTTGTTTTTGTTCCATTTGGCTTAACTAATGCTCCAGCTACATTCATGTGTGTGATGAATAGTGTGTTGCATCCATATTTGGATAAGTTTGTTATTGTGTTATTTGATGATATACTGGTATATTTTAAAAATGAGGAAGAGAAACTCGAGAACTTAGTAGCAGTATTGAGGTTGTTGAGAAAGCATCAGTTGTATGCTAAGCTCAACAACTTCTATTTATTTCAAACCTAGGTACACTACTTGGGGCATGTGGTCTCCAAGGAGGGCATTGCAATAGATCCAGAGAAGACAAGGGCCATCATGGAGTGGGTAGCTCCTAACAATGTGGATGAGGTTAGATATTTCATGGGTCTAGAAGACTATTATAGGAGGTTCATCATGAAATTCTCAGAGATTTATGATCCAATTACATATGTTTTCACTTCAAGAGACAACCTCGGATTACTTACAAGACCAGTGCCTTGAACATCTAGATTTTCATGTGTCTCATACAATTCCTAGCAGATTGGAGACATCACATATATTTTGAACCTATATATATATATATATATATATATATATATATATATATATATATATATATATATATATATATATATATATATATATATATATATCTATATATATATATATATATATATCTATCTATCTATCTATATATATATATATATTTATATATATATATATACATATATAGATATATGTGTGTGTGCAATAAACAACATGGGTTGGCTTATTCATCCAAGGACATAAGCGATGAATTTTTGGTACTCTTTCACATATACAACTCACAAAAGTATATGTATAAACTAGTGGAGGATGAGTAGTTTGAGGACCCACAATTTAATTAGCTTTGGCAGAGAAATGAAAGAAGAGAAGGGGATAGAATAAATCATCATATAGAGCTTGAAACATCAATAATTCTACACTTATCTGAGTTAAATATAGACATAGCGGATGAAAGAGGATTCAGTGTGATGATTCATGGAGCACAATTTTAAAGATATAGTCTCAAAGATCCATAAATGCATGTGCATTAACGAGTCAACACAGATGAATCTATAAGAGCATATGAAACATTTATAGTAGCTAAAAATACATGAAATCAGATAGGAAACATGAACATAATGGAATTTGAACAAAGAGGTAACATACTGTAGTACTTGAAGGTAGGAATCACCACCATTTCATTAATATTCCGAAAGATGCAAGTCTTGAAGTCATATAGTTTCAAAAATAGCATGTAGTTAATCTTTAGGATTCAGAACCTTTTCTAATTGTTTCTTCCTCCCATTTATAAGGAGAGGGAGAACATGGAAATTAGTTACAAAAAATATCAGGCTAGAGCTTCCAGCGATCGGCATGACTAGCTGTCTCGATGTGTAGTCTCTATCGCCTCCAATTATTACAATAGAAAGGTACTTTTCTCGGAAATAAAACAACATAGAAATAACAATAAAAATTAAAAAAAAAAGAATTAACAAGTGAACTAAAATGATGGTCCTATAAAAATATCTCGACGCCACTCTCTTTGCTAGCCACTGGTCCAACCACGCTTCTGCTACATTATGCCTCATGCTCTCTCGGCTAGTTCCCTATCGCTTTTGGTCTCAACAATTTCACTTCTACACTTACAGGAACCTGAAAGTGGTTCTGCGTAGTGGCCATGACATATCCTGAACACTGCTGCCAACTCATCTGTCCCTCTAGACTTCTTTTAGAACACTATCGAAGCAATACATTCCCTACGAAATAGTTATACAGTTGTATCGGAGCTCAAGATGTTCGGGAACTTTAAACTGGATAGGCTTTCTAAAACTGCAAACGTTGATCTCTTTAAGACCCTTTTTCTTTGATCCCTTTCAATATTTCGTCATCATATGATTGGAGGCTATGACTGGGTGCTTGGAAAAATATTGGAGTCGGAAAATTAGTGATTTCATATCAACGTCCTTGGTGAATCCTCCTGAAACTTGTGATCGTCAATCATCCTTTGTGCTTAGCCTTTGGTTCCTTAGCTCTTTATGTGACCGTGGGCCAACGCCTGTATTGGAGACCCTTTATCGGTGGATTGCAATCAAGATTTCATCTTTGATGTAACAAAATGCCTCATCTTGCGAATGGCGATCTCTGATTAGTGACGTCATCACTCCACCACATGTCACTTTCTGAGTGGTGACACATGTCACCCGGATATGCCCCCTTTGGACCCTTGGAAATACCAAATCTTCATGCCACATGTCCTCAATACTGCCACATCATGATGATGTCAGATGCCATGTGGATTTATCGAGACCAATAGTATTCCACCATGTGGCCTTCTAGAGGAGAGAGAAAAGGCATACCTACCCTTTCTTTTTCGTTGAAATACTTTGTAAATCATTTTCGTCCTTTCCCAACATTTTAACACTAAAAACATTATTGTATATTTCACAATGAAATTCCAATAGGATTGACACTTCTGAAAATGTCGATCACCAATATGCGATACGGCCTGGTCACTAACTGTTGATTGCACTATGTATAAGACCCGGTCAATTGTAGATTTGTGACATGCCTAGCGCTGTTGTGATCGTCGATCGCTGATTTCACTGTACCTTGAACCTATGATATGTGATTGCCGATATCTTTGATCGCAATTTTACTCTGACCTCACCAATATGTGAGCCCGCTGATATAGGACCTTTGATATTATTAGGCATCTGACATGCGATGGGACGATATGCCATGCTGGTATGAGTGCGACCTTTGATATGCTGATATACTATGCACCATGGACCCTCGATCGCTGATATGTTGATATCACTCAGGACTGCCGATGTGTGGGACCTCCAATATGTCGGGACTTTCGCTTTGCAGGATCATCGATATGCAGAGACCCGAGGTTTTACAGTTAGGCATTTTCTCCTTGTTTTCTAATTTTCAAAGGTAACCTTGAATCTACTCTAACTTTTAATTTTGGTGTCCATCTGGGGAGTTCTATATACCGTTGGAAAGTTGCTTCAGAGCACTTTCCAATGGAGAGGGTTTGATTTAGTTTTGAGTGCATTTGTTGCATTGGAGGTTAGCTCCAAATGTCTCTGTTCTTTTTCCCTCTTTGCACAACTCGAACTCTTTTTGCAGAAGGTGACAACATTGGCTCCACCTGGGGTTGGGGCATTGGATTGCAATGTGTCGAGAACCTACATTCTGTGGACTTCTCTTTTTTGGGCATGGAGTATTTCTAAACAAGTGAAAATTTTGTGAAAGTGAAATTTTAAATAAAAAACTGGAAATTTCATATGATAATTAAAATGTACACACCTATATTTACAATGAGTGCAAGATAGTTACCTTTAACTCTGAAATAAAGTTTTAGGAACTGACCATTTACTGCCAGCTCCAACAATTCACCTTCCATATTTTTGAGTAGGTACTTATTATTTCCTTTTTCCTCTAAAATTTTTAGTGTGCCAAACCGAAGTGAATCAAATCTTCGGTGTTTACCTTTTTCTTCCTGTCAGACGTCCCATCAAAGAACTAAATCTCCTAGTTGAAGAGGTCGATCCCTAGCCTTTTTGTCAAACAGGGATTTCATCTTCTGTTGGTAATTTTCCAATTTATCCCCTATCCGTTCCCTGTTTTCATGAAGCTCAACCAGTTGGTTTATCCTTCGTGTCAAAGCACTTGGCTTCTCCTCAGCTTCTTGTAGTAACTTCACCACTAGCATTGTTAATTGGATTGGGAAGACTATAGCCTTACCATACACTAGCTCGAAAGGCAATTTTCTAGTGGAACGTTTAGGAGTCACTCGGTTAGCCCATAGTGGAAACTTCAATTGGGTGTCCCAATTACTCTAATTTTCGATGATGGTCTTCTTCAGCACTCTCACCACAATTTTGTTTGAGGACTCAATGAAACTGTTTCCTTGAGGATAATGGGTAGTGGAGTGCCCGATGATGATTTTGAATTTCTGACAGAAGCTGATGAATTTTGAAGACTTGAAGACTTGAGCAATGTTAGTGATGATTTTGGTAGGGAAACCAAAAACGCAATAATATGTTTTCCTCCAAAAACTTAATTACCACTGAGTCTATAGTGTTTATGGCTAGGATGGCCTCTACCCACTTGGTGAAATAATCTGTGGCCATTAATATCCACTTATGTTGGCTATAAGAAGGTGGGTTTATCTCTCCTATGAAGTCTAGTCCCCATTGTATGAAGGGTTCTTCCATATGCACTAGGATTAGGGGAAGAGGAGAATTTTTTTTTTCGCTCAACAAAGACTTGGCGCTTCTGATAAGACTTTACTTTTAAATGCACATTTCAAAACAATGTAGGCTAGTAGAATCCTACCTTGAGGATTTTGTGAGATGTGGTCTTCCAGCTATAATGACCTCCACAAATTCCTCCATGAAATTACTCCATCACTCTATGAGTTTCGCCTTCTACAAAACATAACAACAAAACTCCCACCGGGTCTTTCTAGTATAGTTGACCATTGGCTATGATATACTTTTGAGCTTGCAGTCTCAATGTCCTATATTTGGGTTTATCCAGCCCTAGTGGGCACCTCAGGAATAAGAGATAATGTATGATATTCTTATACCGAGGTGATCCCTCATATTTAGCACAAATATTTTGCTCTAATTTTTTAATCCCATTCTTTTGAACTTATGTTCTGTCTTCCTCTGTTATCAAGTTTATTCCCAAAGCATGGTAGTTATATTTTGATAAATTCTTGGCCAACCTCTGGCCTTTTATGAGCTTAGTAGGCTTTATGTCTAACTCATATTTCTATATCTTTGCTATCAACCTACCCATTTTTCCTTCACTATCTCCTTGCACGAGGATGTCATTAACTGCTGTTGTTCGGATAGATGCTATGATTTCTAATTGTAGTACATACACTCGAAACGCATTCAAAGATTTGACTAGAGCATAGGCTTGTTTCTGCAAGATGTTATATTTCAACTCAGCATTCCTCAGGACTTGGCTGAAGAAGGCGATGGGTTGTTCATAACTATGTTTATTATTTTGTAGCAGGACTATGGCAATAGTATGCAGAGAAGCAAAAGAAAAGATATAAAAAGGTGTTGAGTAGTCAGGGCTGACTAGTATCGGTGCTTCAGAAAAATATTCTTTAATTCTAGTAAAAGAATCTCGAGAGGTAGGGCTCCATTTGACTTCATTTTCCATTTTTAACATATTTGTAATACCCTTCACTATTTTTGCATGGTTGGGTATGAACCTTCTCAAGAAATTGATTCTCTCCAAAAATACTTGGACCTCTTTCTTATTGCTCGGTAGAGGAATGTGACTAATAGATTTGAGTCACTTAGGATGAATTTTCACTCCTTGTGCTACTATGTGTCCTAGTAGCTTCCCCTCACTCAAGGAAAAGTGAGAATTATTCATCAGCCTTACAGAATACTGTGATATCATCCAAATATACCACTACAAACTTGTCTTTCTCTCCTACAAAAACTCTATCCATAGATCTCTAAAAGGTGGCCCCTTCATTAATAAGACTGAAAGGCATGTAAGCATACATGAAAGTTCCCCAAGGGGTGGTGAAAGCAGTCTTCTTATGATCATCAGGGTGGATTGCCACTTGGTTGTAACAAGAGAAACCATCCATCATGGACATTCTAACTGATCCAACCACCTTCTATAATATGTAATCCATCTTGGGAAGTGGGTAATTGTCTTTCAAAGATGCCCTGTTAAGGTTATGAAAATATATACATAACCTTATTTCTCCATTATTTTTTCGGACTGGGACTAGGTTTGCCACCCACTCCGAGTACCTTAAAGGCACTATGATTTTATCCTATAGAAGTCTCCTTACTTATTTTTTAATAGATGGGAGTTAGAGTGGATTAGTCTACTTGAGCTTCTGATTGCATGGTTTTATTCCACTCTTTAAAGGAATCTTATGTTGCATGATGTTAGTATCAAATGATTTTAAATCCTCATAAGACCAAGAAAAAAACATCCTTATAGATTTTGAAGATATTTAAATACCTTTGTTTATATTGTGAGGGGATTCCTTTTGATAGTCTGACCATCCGGGGTTAATCTTCTGAGCTGATATTGCAATCTTCTACTTTTTTGGCCATCTCTAGAGCCATTGGTTTGGAGGCTACATCATTCTTATTAAATAATGTTTCTAGCAAGAATAGCCCATGAGGAATAGTATTCCCTTCCATTCCCTTCCAATTGTAGAATTTTTTGTCCAGCCATTGTGTCTTCCCACGAAGTTGGTTCTTGATCTGCCTCTTTTTCCTCCCATTGATCAATAGTTGAGCTAGTGAACTCCCGAAATACTATTATAAATATTTTTATCTAATAATCATCCATGAATACCTTCTAGTGCTTGACATTATCAGGTATAGAGGTTCTGTGTCTGACCTCCACCTCATACCTAAGAAGTGGATTTTAATGAGATTTGAAATTGCAAGCTGCTACAACAAGGGAATCAACCATTATGTTTCATTCTCAGGGTAGAAATTGGATATTAAAGGCCAGGAATAGGTTATCAATTAAATCCCATATTTCATTCCGGTAAGTCCTCAATCTGGGGTGTTTAGTGTGGCATTGATTTCGGATCTACTTTACAATCACCTCAAAGTCTCCATGCACAGTTAAGCATTCAATATTCATATTCCTTGTTGTTTGTACCCAATGATTAATGATTTATACTCTATCACGTTGTTGGTTCCCTCAAAATCTAGCTTGAATGAGAGGGGTATCAAGTTTCCCTCAGGAGATACCAACAATACTCTTGCCCCATTTCCCTCTTTCGAATTTTCTCCATCAAAGTATAATTTCCATACTTTGTTTTTATCTATGTGCTGGTTGTCTAACTACATTGTTGGATGTACTTGTGTTTCTCATAAGATGGTCTCATCTTCTTCTAGCAACAAGTAGGCGAGGTCAATTTCATTTCCATAAACAGGAGTATTCTTAGAACCTTCATCTGGGGTCACAATTTTTACAAATTTGGACTCTCTGTACAACCTCCTTTCTTCACCTCCAAAAGTGGGAATAGTGGCATAAGTTAGATCTAATTTGATAGAGCCCCCCACCTTGGAACCCCAAGACCTAGATAGGAGAATTCCAAATCGAGGGGGAATATCTGCCACTACTATGTCCATCACTACACTCTTCATAGGGATTTGATTCAGGTTTAGCACCAGATCTTTTATCATTCCCAAGCATTTTACCCTCTTTGAGTCAAAGGAGTATAGGTACTTGTAGGGTTTGGTGATCTGCAAGACTAGTTGCTCCATTATGGCTAAGGGCATGCGGCTATGCTAGGCTCCAGAGTCAAACATACAGTTATGCAATAAGAGGTCATGAATTACCAAGGTCACATAGAAGCGTGCAGTGGAAGAATTGGTTTCTTCAACTTGAGGCCCAAAAACAAACATTGGTCTTTCTTCTTGAAGGTTTAAACAGTCATGGGTCTGTACTGAGGTGGATTGAAGCATGAACTGGGAGACTTGGGCTTTATAAGTGGGATGTTTTAGAATTTCAATTAGGGGAGAAGGGATCTTTACCTTCTCAAGTTCCTTCTGAAGATTGAATGCAGACTGGCCCTTTTCTATGCCTCCCAGCTCTACTTCCTTTCTTTATCACCGATAGTTTTTATCAGAATGAGTGCTTTCTCTTCTGTGTGTTCCTTAGAGCTATTGAATTCCTTATTTAAGGAGAATTTTACTTTGGATGAGTCAAGGTTCAGCTTCCCTTTCCCTTTATTTAACATTGGGGGAATATCTTGGGGAGTAGTTTCCTCTTGTTGTTCAGGTTCCCTCGACCTCTTTTTTGAAGATATGAGATCATACTTTGATGTAGTTGTGCTTACATGAAATCCACAAATTGCTTACAATAATACCCTATGTCTTCATCATTTACTGTTGCTTATCTATCATGGCACATCTCATGGTGAGCCATGTTTTCCTATTCCTCTTCAGAAGAGGAGGAATATAAGTTTCCCTGCATCTCATGTGTATCCGGTAGTTGCTCATCTGGATCATCTTCTATATATAGAGGAGGAGGGATTTGATCGAGTTGATATTTTCTTTCCCTTTGAAGTATCTACAACGGTGGTCTTCTATATTGTGGGTTATAACCTCGGTTGTTACCTTGAGCATTCTGTTTTGAGAGACTCTTGTTCTCAAGCTCAAGTTTCACCACCTTATGAGATAAACTCTTAATGAGTTTATTCATTTCCTCCCACTTCAGATCTGGTAATTCTTTAGCTTTACTATAGGAGGAAGTTTCTTCTTTCCCATTTTTCTTCTCAGTAGGTTCATTCTTTCCTCTTGACTTCCTTGCCAAGGTTAAATTTGCTTCCACCTCAAGAGAATCAACTTGGAGTTGATCCAAAGTACAAGACTTCCTCTTCCTCGGGGTAAAGCCAAATTCAGACTCAAAGGCTCCCACAAATACTATGCGAGCAATGACTTGAGAAGGCTTTATCTCAACAAAAAGGTTATTATACTGCTTATTTTATCTTTTTATGAATTTTGAAATATCCTCTTCTGGCTTCTTCAAAATAACATTGAACTTTATGAATACATACTCATGATCTCTCTTTTCACCCCACTTTTGTGTGAAAGAGTTTTCAAGTTCTTCCCAGGTGGTGATGTGTGCATTGGGTAGGGCTCTAAACCAATTTTTTGGCTTCTCCATCAAGGGATTGCATAAAGAGTCTCAGGACCACATCCAACTATTCTACATTTATATTCTCAGCAAAAGCACAGAAGGTTTCAATGTGTCTCTATGTAGTATTTTCATCTTTCCCATTGAACCTAGGAAAAATATTTAGGTAGTCCTAAGGCATATAACTTAGGGGTTGAGGTAAATCAAGAGGGGCATATTTATTCAGTAAGAAACTAAGAAAAACCATATGGATTAATGGAAGGGGATTGATATTTGCCTAAGGAACTTGGGCCAAAACCACAATGGTTGGAGTAACTAGACTGAGGGTAGTGTGACTGAGTGTATAGTGGATATTGTTATTATTTATGATGGATTTACCTTTTTCAATCTTAGGAGGAGGTGCAAATGAAACAAAAGGAGTCTTAACTGATATTTCTTCCCCTTTTATCTCTGATTTTGGGGCACGATGCTCTAGATCATCTTCTGCAGGGTATGTAAGTACCTTAGGAGTAAGATCTAAGAATTGAATGACACGACGTTGGGAGTTGGATAAGGAAGCTTCAAATAATGATGAGACAGTAGCATGGGTAGTAGGAGTTTTCTCCTTCTAGACTCCTCAAAATTAATTTCTCTGGGTCAAATACAAATGGGGTTTTCTGTTGAGAGGTATCTGAGCGAGTGTGAGGCTTTCTAAAAGCCAAGATGATAAATGATAATGAGACTTGTGGAGTCACCAAGGTGATTAGGATGCAATCAGAACGTATTTGCTCACCTACACAAATATTTCTTAACTTCTTGTATCCCAGGGGAAAAATCCTTCAATACGTTCCTTGGCAACAACAACAAAATATGTTGTCACTTCTAGAGACAACCTCAGATTTCTTACAAGACCAGTGCCTAGAACATCTAGATTTTCATGTGTCTCACATGACTCTCAGGAGAGTGGAGACATCACATATATTTTGATATATATATATATATATATATATATATATATATATATATATATATATATATATATATATATATATATATATATATATATATATATATATATATATATAATAAACAACATGGGTTGGTTCATTCATCCAAGGACATAAGCCATGTATTTCTAGTACTCTTTCACATATACAACTCACAAAAATATATGTATTAACTAGTGGAGGCTGAGTAGTTCAAGGACCTACAGTTTAATCAGCTTTGGCAAAGCAATGAAAGAAGAGAAGGAGATAGAGTAAATGATCATATAGTGCTTTAAACATCAAGAATTCTACACTTATCTAAGTTAAATATAGACATAGTAGATGAAAGACGATTGGGTGTGATGAATCATGGAGCGCAATTTTAAAGATATAATCTCAAAGATCCATACAGGCATGTGCATTAATGAGTCAACAAAAAATGAATTTGTAAGAACATATGAAACATTTATAGCAGCTACAATTACATGAATTCAGAGAGGAAACATGAACATAATGGAATTTGAATAGAGAGGTAACATACTGTAGTACTTGAAGGTAGGAATCACCACCATTTCATTAATATTCTGAAAGATGCAAATCTTGAAGTCATACAGTCTCAAATATAACATGTAGTTAATCTTTAGGATTCATAACCTTTTCTAAGTGTTTCTTCCTCCCTTTTATAAGGAGAGGGAGAACATGTAAATTAGTTACAACACATCTTAGGCCACAGCTTCTAGTAGTCAGCATGACTATTTGTTTCAACTTGTAGTCTCTGTCGCCCCCAATTATTACAATAGAAAGGTATTTTTCTTAGAAATAAAATAGAATAAAAATAGAAATAAAAATCAACAAAATAGAATTAAAAAGTGAACTAAAATGATGGTTTTGTAAAAATATCTCCACGCCACTCTCTTTGATAGCATCTAGTCCAACCATGCTTCTGCTACATTATGCCTCACGGTCTCTTAGCTAGTTCCCTATCACTTTTGGTCTCAACAATTTCACTTCTGGACTTACAAGAACCCGAAAGTGGTTCTATGTAGTGGCCATGACATATCTTGAACACTTCTACCAACAAATATGTCCCTCTAGAATTCTCGTGGAACACTATCAGAGCCATACATGCCTTGTGAAACAATTATATAGTTGTATTAGAGCTGAGGCTATTCGGGAACTTTAAATTGGACAAGCTTTGTAAAACTGTGAACGTCGATCTCTTTAAGCCCCTTTTTCTTTGATCCCTTTTGGTATTTCTTCATCATATGACCAGAGGCTATGACTAGGTGCTTGGCCAAATATTGGAGGTTGAAAAATCGATGATTTCCTATCAACGTGCTTGGTGCATCCTCTTGAAACTTGTGATCACTGATCATCCTTTGTGCTTAGCCCTTCGTTCCTTGGCTCTTTATGTGACCTTAGGCCAGACCTTGTATTAGAGACCCTTTATCAAAAGATCACAATTAGGGTTTCAAATTTGATGTAACAACATGCCTATTCTTGCGAAGGATGATCTCCGATTAGTGACATCAGCACTATGCCACATGTCGCTTTCTGAGTGGTGACATATGTCTCTCGGATATGCCCCCTTTGGACCCTTGAAAATGCCAGATTTGCATGCCATGTGTCCTTCATATTGCCATGTCATGATGACGTCAAAAGCCATGTAGATTTATTGGGACCAATAGTATTCCACCACGTGGCCTTATAGAGGAGAGAGAAAACGCCCACATGCCCTTGGTTTTTCGCTGAAATCCTTTGTAAATCATTTTTGGCTTTTCCTGACATTTTAACACTAACAATGTTATTATATATTGCACAATGCAATTCCATTAGGATTGACACTTCTGAAAATGCTGATCGCCGCTATGCGATATAGGCTAGTCACTAACTGTCGATTGCACTATGTATAGGACCCCACTGATTGTAGATTTGCGACATGCCCAACACTGTTGCGATCTCTGATTTCACTGTACCTTGTATCTTTGATATGTGATCGCCGATATTGGTGATTTTTGATCACATGTTTACTTTGACCTCGCTGATATGTGAGCCCTTTGATACAGGACCTCCAATATATTGGGCATCTGACATGTGATGGGCCAATATGCCATGTTGCTCTAAGTGCAATCACCAATATGCCAATATACTATGCGCCATGGACCCCCAATCGTCGATATGTTGATATCAATCTAGACCTTCAATGTGTGGGACCTCCGATATGTCAAGACTTCTTATTTGTGGGATCGCTGATATGCTGAGACCCATGATTTTTCACTTAGGCATTTTCTCCTTGTTTTCTGATTTTCAAAGGTAACCTTCAATCTGCTCTAACTTTTGATTCTAGAGTCCATATGGGGAGTTCTATATACCATTGGAAATTTTCTTCAGAGAAATTTCCAATGGAGAGGGTCCGATTTATTTCAAGTACTTCTGTGGCATTGGAGTCTAGCTCCAAAAGTCTATATTCTTTTTCCCTCTTTTTACAACTAGAACTCTTTTTGCAGAAGGTGACAACAACATCATTGCAAACAAAAGGTAAAAATTTCGAATGGATAAAGAAGTTTGAAGCTAGCTTTGATCAGCTTAAGAAGTTGTTGATGCATGCACCAGTACTACAAATTGAAAATTCGAACAAAGAGTTTTTGGTATGCATAGATGCTTGCATGAGAGGGCATGGTAGAGTCGTTATGTAGGATGGATAGTTGGTATGTTATGAGTCCCAAAAACTGAATGAGCATGAGCATAAATACCCAACAAATCATCTTGAGTTAGCAGTGATTATACATGCACTGAAGATGTGGAGGCACTATCTTCTTGGTAGGCAGTTTGTGCTTATGACTGATCACATTGGGTTGAGTTATATGTTTAACTAGTTGAATCTAAATGCCAGGCAGGCTAGATGGTTGGCCATGATCAGTGAGTTTAATTTCAAGATCAAGTACATCAATGGTAAAGAGAATAAGGTGGAAGATGCTCTTAGCAGACATGTACATGTACATCACTTGACAGTTGTGAGCTCATATGGGACAAACTTATAGGATAAGATCTTATAGACACAACAAGATGTCAGGTATATGGAGATTGTGTACATGTTGCAGTAGGGTGATAGTAAAGGTACATGTACAGGTACAAGTACAAGTGCAGGTACAAGTACATGTAGTGGTACATGTACAAGTGGAAGTACATGTACAAGTACACATACATGTACATGTACAGGTGTAGGATAGGGCATGGACTATCACCTTACAACAGATGGATTGATCAGGCTCCGGGACAAGATATATGTACTGGATAACAGTGAACTCAGGAAGGTGATCTCGAGGGAGTTTCATAATAAATCATATTCAGTTCACCTAAGTTATTAGAAGATACTAACATCGATGAAGAGATATTACTATTGGTCTAGTTTGAAGAGGGATGTAGTAGAAATTTTGGCTAGATGCTTTGATTTTTAGCAAGTGAAGGCAGAGTGTTAACATCTAGGTGGACTGCTACATCCGATTGTGATTCCATAATGGACATGGGAGATAAATTCCATGGACTTCATCATAGGGTTGCCGAAGACAGTGAAGTTATATGATTCCATCATGGTCATTATGGACATGTTAACAAAGGTTGCACACTTCATCCTAGTGAAGTCTATGTTTTCAGTTAGTGATGTGGCATAGCTGGTCATCAGAGATGTGGCTAGACTACATGGTGTTTGTTTTGGAGAATTTAGTATCTACCGATAAACACTAATTCCCTAGATAAGTAGTTGTATCTAGAACAACAATTTAAGTGTTTTAGACTTTTCCTATAAGCAATAGATAAGATGAGAAGATGGAAGGCCTACCTATAGTTCTACTTTCCTCTCATCTCCCTTGTATCGATTCCATCACCCCTTCCCATACTTAATCCGCTTGAGAAGTACCCTGTAAACACAACAAAAGGCAAAAACCAATCAAAGCATACAATCTATTGCATATAAGTGAAAGGAATCAGATACAATTCACACACATAAGCATTATGAAATAACACAAACATATGGAAAAAGGTCCAAACACTTTATTAGATAGAAGAAGGAAATACAACCATCGGTGTCTAATTCAAAGCCATTTCTCTAGCTTGGATCCCATCTACATCACATCAAAAGCATGAAAAACTTGTAGCATCACAATACTTGCTTCAAAGCCAAATCTCATAGTAGCATTATCTCCTTACAATTCAACATAATCCAGCCCTTGATCACTTAGATGAGTGGTCAATTTATAGGAAGGTGAAGGAGGCTTTATCACAATGGTGGCATTGAATGGCCTTCCATACTTAGAATTAGTTCCATGGAGGAAGGGATGAGAGGATAGGATGTACCTTAACTCATTCCTCATCCATTTTTGAGCTCATAGGAGTTGATAAGTGAGGGAAACTTCTAGATGACTCCAAAAATGAGAATATTCCCCAAACCCTATGTGAATTTCACTCATTCTAGCCCAGCATAGGTGAAAGGAAGCCTAAGTGCTCTGCAAAGCACCCTGGAAGTGGACTCAACTGCTATACAACGCGCCTTCATAAGGGCTTACCTGCGCTGGTCCCTCTAGAGGCTATTTCTGGATGTCTTCAAATCATGAAACTGTTTGGGAAGGAGACATTCAAAGGGGTGACTTGTTTAGGGCATGAAGCAATTGAAATTAGGGTTTGATGAGCCCAAAAACACTGATCTAAATTTTGGGATTTGATGTGCGCAAATGGATCTGTAACAGTTTCCCCCTAAAGCATGAAGTCGGAAAAATGCCAATGTCGAATGAAATGCTTTACGATGTGATGAGGAGGTATCAAAGTGGAAGGTGACCTGGATCAATTACAATACACATATCATGATATTTGATTTTACATGAATTGCTGAGGGAAGGCATACCCATGCTCAGCTTATAAAATTTCATTACATGTACATAAATAGTTGTCTACATATATAGACCCATGATCGGAATGACTATCAATGTAAAGCCATTGTACATTTGATTTAGTACTCCTGAAATCGTAGCCCAGATGGATGAAACTAGATCTGGGGTCTTCAATATCATTCAATCGTTCACTCAAGTACGAGCATAACCATGTGAATATGTGATCTGAAGTCGAACATGGGAAGACACCATCTGATTACCAACCAATGATGTAAGTTGTTAACAGACGCGGGAGAAATCACCAATAATTATAATGATCCTCAAGGTATTGTAGTACATTCTACATGGTGTGAATGGATGATTTGATGTCAAACACCATATAAATTCTTTTGGTCGAAGGCCATTGATGTATGCCTATCGCTAGAAGCGATAAACCTGCCATTGATGCATGCAAGCTTCAAGGTACTGAATGGGTGTTTATAAGTCAACTTCTTGGATAATGAGCTGATGTCGACAAGAAGCGAATCATCACAGGAGGGCCTTAATGTATCCCACATCAATGACATGAAACGAGTGTAGTGATTTTAGAGATGGAATTTTTTTGACAACACAAGGTTCATGAATGGCGGTCATGAAAATGAAGGTTTATGGTACTATAAAGGATGACTTCTCTTAAACATATCAACGACACTGAATGAATTGGCAAAATTGACCCAAAAACAAAGTAATGGATGGTGTGATAGACCATAGGTATGATAACCATTAAGCAGATAACCCAACCCAAATAGTTTGAATGAATTGGCAGCATTGACCCAAAACCAAAAGTGATGGATGGTGTGATAAACTAGAGGTATGATAATCGTCAAGCAGATAACCCAACCCAAATAGTCATGGAGATGAAGTGAAAGTGTCATGTTCAAGAGTGACCTACTACCATGAAGTGATATTTCCCTTTTTCCCATTTTCCCCAGTCATTACTGACTAGTACCTCTTTATTTTTATCAAGCTTGAGGAGGATAACATATGCTTGTTGTATAATTTCACCCTTTGAGTGAATCCATCACTATTTGATGTTTTAACGAGTCTATTGAAGGTGAAATTTGGTCTTGTCTAGATGGACAAGTTTGTCACTATTTGATATTTTAACAAGTTTAACGACAAAGATAACTCAGTCCTTTTCATGTTTAGAGAGTTTTAAAAGGGACGAAAAGAAAACTCCACAAGTTCTTTTTCATAAATTAATCTCTCAAGCCCGAAAAAATGTAAAATAATACAAGAGAGATATCATTTCCATTATGTTAATGAGATAGAAAGGACGAGCACTCAGTTATCTTTTCATGTTTAGAGAGTCTGAAAAGAGCTTAAAGAGGACCCTGCTTTGAGGAATAAGTAGTGTCTAGGATAGCATCTGGTTCTGGTGATGTTGGAAATTCTCAAAAAATGTTGATTGATGTGAAGAGGCTGGCTAATAAGACCACTCATTGCAACTATTCCTCAAAAAGGGTAAAACAACCAAGTGAAAGCGTATGATCGGCCAAAGGGATGGTGGTGATGGGATGAAAACAACCAAGGCTCATCTAACGAAAGAGGCTGAGAGAATGGCAATCACGAGGGTTAAAATGGAGATTGGTTCATTTTTACACAAGCTTGAACCATGGGAAACTATGCTTGGATTCAGTTTCATGTTTAAACAAGCTTGAAACGAAAAACTATGCTTGGATTCAGTTTCATTTTTACACAAGCTTAAAACAAAAAACTATGCTTGAATTCAGTTTCATTTTTACACAAGCTTAAAATGAAAAACTTTGCTAGGATTTAGTTTCATTTTTACACAAGCTTGAAACAAAGAACTATGCTTAAGATTGGTTTACATGCCCCCAACATGATGAAAGGAAAAGTCTCCTGTAACCAGATGAAAGTCGCTGTAGTGAAGCAAGATGGGTTATCCAATACCTATTTGGCTTCGTCCAGATAGGGACAAAGGTGAATGAGGTGATTCCCTTCACATAACCTACAGGAAAACTTAACTTTACCATTAGGTGCATGCCCCCCAAGCTTCATTACATTCAACTAAGTAGACTACTCGTGGCTATCAGGTGGGTGGAATGAAGGTTCATTTATGAGATCAAGTGAAAGACCCGACTGGGATTTTATAAGATCTAATTAAAGGCTCAACTTGGAACTTTTCTCCAGGGGACCTCATTTCATTTTTTTAATGAGCTTGACACAAGACAAGGAACTCTACTCGGATTCCTTGTTTCATTTTTTAACGAGCTTGACACAAGACAAGGAACTATGCTCATATTCCTTGTTTCTTTTTTTAGTGAGGTCGACACAAGGCTAGGAACTATCCTCATATCCTTGGTTTCATTTTTTAACAAGGTTGACACAATACAAGGAACTATCCTCAGGGACCTGTTTCATTTTTTAACGAGGTTGACACAGTAAAAGAACTATCCTCATAAACCTATTTCATTTTTTAACAAGGTTGACACAATAAAAGAACTATCCTCATAGACCTGTTTCATTTTTTAACGAGGTTGACACAGTAAAAAAATTGTCCTCATGGACCTTCGTTTTTTCATGACCCGTGATAGGAGGTCATGAAGGAGAGATCTGGTTCCAATGCCCCCCAGTACATGATGTACAACATCACTGGACTAATCGTCAGTTGATGTAGGTATGGAACGGGTTGCCACATAATTAACTCGTGGCGGGGAAGATACCATTGGTACAAATGGACCATTTAGGGAAGATGGTTAACTGGAAGCCATATTTGGACCGAGAAATGAAATTTGGTCAATAGTGACAATTTTGCCTTCATGCGGGAAACAAATCACTCAAAAGAGTGTTGAAACAATAGCTCCCATATCATAAACATAGTCATGCCCAAGAAGTAAATTTTAATCTAAAGGGCCCAGGACTACCATCACATTCTGATAAATGATTTTTCCTCCCAAAGTAATAGGAAACTAAGGAAGGATCCCTAATGGTTGACTGGTTCCTTTGTTAAAAGACAACAAATTCTTGGTAACGGGCACAAGTGGCAACAAACTGAGCGCTTGCCAAGCAGTGGAGGAAAGGATACTCACAGATGCAACTTCATCTATAATAGTGCCAGATACAATCATATTACAAACCTGTACTATGATCTGGAAAGGCACATAAGAAGGAAGACGAAATCCTGCTAGTCAATTCCAGTCAAAGGAATTGACCAGACTAGTTGGAGGGGGTAATGTAATAACGAGAGAATTATCCCCTTGAGTTACTAGAACAAGAGGATTTCCCTCATGTCTTGATGGAATAGGAGAGTTGCCTCTAAGCTCATTTGAATCTGAAGAAAGAAAAGAACTTGAGTGGTATCATATTCACTCTCTTCCAGAAAGGTATGATTAGCTGAAGGTGAAATTGGGTCAACTGTTACCTCAACCTGTTGATTTGGGTCGGGTCTAGACTCATAGGATTCACTTTCAGAGAGAGTGGGTTTGACTGACTATTGATTTTGGTCAGTCAATTCATCAACTAGTGAAGGATTAAGGGATAGTCTCCTGTAACCAGATGGAAGTCGCTGCAGTGAAGCAGGACAGTTATCCAACACTTTTTTGGCTTCATACAGATAGGGACAAAGGTGAATGGGGTGATTCCCTTCACATAACCTACATGGAAACTTAACCTTACCCTTCTTTCCATGAACTTTACTACCAGTAGTTGATGGTATGTCGCCAGCATGATCTCCAAAAGTTGATGACACATGATGATGTGAACGAGAAGACCATTCTTCTAAAATATCAGTAATATCAGGACAATTTCGAAGAATATGGTCTCCCACACAAAGTTTGCATGGATATCAAACTTTATGAGGCTTGATGGACTGTTTCTCATCAGATGTTGCATTCAAAGCAATTGTTTCTTGGTTGCCCCTCTGTTGAATTGCTTTTTCTTCTTCTTCTTCCCTTTCTTCTTCTTCTTAGCCACCTGTTTACTAGTACCAATACTTTCACCAGGCGAAGAGGAAGAAGAGGAGGAAGAAACTACCGAGGAAGAAGGTAAAGGGTCAACTTTAGGATCAACTGAAGGTTGATTTTGTCCAGTTGGAGGTGTACTCGATTGTGGAGAAATCATGACATTTTGAACCAAGGAGGTTGAAAACACCATACTCGCAAGCCAATGGTAAATCTCGAAAGGGACAATGTAGCCATATAAGGAGCACCAATATTTCCGAAAGGAGGAAAAGGACTAGGATTCCCATCAAAGGGAATTCCTTGATCGGTGGACTCTGGATTTGTTGCCATATGTTTCAACCTAAGATCAAATAAGGAGTGAGAGAGGAGGATGTTATCCACGGTCAATTAATTTTATTTTAATCAAAGTAACATAACAAAACAAAAATGGAATAATCTAGGCAAAAGGTTTACCAAGCAACTCTGAACTGCAGAATACCTCCTGGCGAACTAAGAAGTACTAGCAGGCAATCTCCCTGAATGTTGTGTTTGGTGTATCACAGTGTACAAGGTGGCTGACTCGGTTACCTAAGGATGGATAGCAACCTAGTGTTGTCCTCCCATGTATACTCAAAAGTACATGGAGGCCCAATCCGTATAAGCGTTGTCTAATGCAAAACCACATAGTGAGAGCGTTCCCATATACTTTACGTACTGTAACACCGCCCTATATACCCAAAGGTACGTGGATGAGCTATGATATACTCATGTACGTGGAATGAGGTATCACACTCGGGATGTATTGCAGACAAGTTAGCGACAACTTCTTTGTTTTACATCATCGGAACACGTCTCTAGCCTAGAACCACTAAATGTTTTCGTTAGGTGACAATGCTTCATTAGGTAAATTCAGATAAATTTTAAGGTGATCTCCTTTAGAATTTTCCTTTCAAGGTTCACCACATGATGTATGTTTGCAATTCCTAACATGAAACTAATATGATAAGCATTCTTTCCATTCAATTTAATGATGAAAATCCTAGCTACTTAGGGATAGAGCAATCAGATTACTTTCGATCAAAGAGCAAAGAGCAAAATCTAAATGCAATTTCCCTACTCTATTCCTTTCAAGCATTCACAAACTACAATATGAATGATGCAAGTTTTTCTTTTCAAATCCCTTAATGTTATGATGAACAAAAAGGAAATATGCACATAAAATCAATCAATCTTTAATAAGAATGAAGGCTTTGATGACAATTCTGTTTCGAAGGAAAAGAAGACTTTACGACACTTTCTTTCAGAATGAAGATTAATCAATTATATTCTAACTTTGACTATAGTAATGAAAAAGAAAACATTAAAGAAACATTAATCAATCAAATCAAAGAAGGGCTGGCAAAGGAGATAAAAATTTGTTCTCTGATACATGACATTCATTAATCAATTAGCAAGCAAACAAACAAACAAAGATTGGAAAAAACACTTTCCAAAGGTGGGAATTTGACCTAAGGTTAATCAGCGCAGGTCAAAGAGGGCCTAACTGCGCTGCATAGCACTATCTCTCACTCAAGCGTGCTCTGCAGAGCACTGTCCCTTGACCAAGCCTGCGCTGATTTCTGAGAGGCCACTCAAGAGTCATCTAACCTCAATTTTTGACCAAAATTCAATGCAAAAGAGTTGAAATACAGTCAATGAACACAAGTAGGGTCTACAAGAATGTCCTAGGAGGTGAATAAGCTACTAGGAAAGGTGATAGTTTCCCCCACGGAGTTGCCAATTTGTTTTGAAGAATTTAGTATCTACGGATAAATACTAATTCCCTAGATAAGTAGTTGTATCTAGAACAATAGTTTAAAGTGTTTTAGACTTTTCCTATAAGCAATAGATAAGATGAGAAGATAGAAGGCCTACCTGTAGTTCCGCTTTCCTCTCGTCTCCCTTGTATCGATTCTGTCGCTCCTTCCCATACTTAATCCGCTTGAGAAGTACCATGTAAACACAATAAAAGATAAAAACCAATCAAAGCATATGATCTATTGTATATAAGTGAAAGGAATCAGATACAATTCACACACATAAGCATTATGAAATAACACAAACATATGGAAAAAGGTTCAAACACTTTATTAGATAGAAGAAGGAATTACAACCATCGGTGTCTGATTCAAAGCCATTTCTCCAGCTTGGATCCCATCCACATCACATTAAAAGCATGACAAACTTGTAGCATCATAATACTTGCTTCAAAGACAAATCTCATAGTAGCATTATCTCCTTACAATTCAACATAATCCATCCCCTAATCACATAGATAAGTGGTAAATTTATAGGAAGATGAAGGAGGTTTTTTCATTAATGGTGGCATTGAATGGCCTTCCATACTTAGAATTAGTTCCATGGAGGAAGGGATGAAAGGATAGGATGCACCTTAACTAATTCCTCATCCATTTTCGAGCTCATAGGAGTTGATAAGTGAAGGAAACTTCTAGATGACTCCAAAAGATAAGAATATTCCCCAAACCCTATGTGAATTTCGCTCATTCTCACCCAGCACAAGTGAAAGGAAGCCTAAGTGCTCTGCAGAGAACCCTAGTAGTGGACTCAATAGCTCTGTAGTGCACCTTCATAAGGGCTTACCTTCGCTGGTCCCTCTAGAGGCTATTTCTGGATGTCTTCAAATCATGAAACTATCTGGGAAGGAGGCATTCAAAGCGGTGACATTTTTAGGGCATGAAGCAACTGAAATTAGGGTTTGATGAGCCCTAAAACACTGATCTAAATGTTGGGATTTGATGTGCCCAAATGGATCTGTAACAGTGTTCCGAAGAATATTGTGTCAGACAAGGATGCAAAGTTCACTTCCAAGTTTTGGAAGGAGTTATTTGCAGTTTTGGGAACAGATTTTGCCTTTAGCACAACTTATGATCCATAGACAGATGGACAGAGAGAGTGGGTCAATAGGATATTGGAGGACATGTTGAGGATGTATGTGATGCATCAACAATAAAAGTGGGAAGAGTATCTTCCTTTGGTAGAGTTCACATACAACAACGGTTATCAGGAGTCATTTAGCATGACTTTGTTGTAGCGCCTAAAAACACCCTCCAAAATTTGGCCTGCACCTAATCTCGGAGCCTCACTTGACAGTTTGACTGCAAGACTGCACACCCTCAGGATTACTTGTGAGCCCATCGGAGTCTTTGCATCTACCTTGCTTGTTTCATTTCATTCGAGTTTTTGCATGTTAGTGTCTAAGTCAAGATTGTAACCATGTTCTAGTTATGCTAAAATTATTCGCTTCATGTGTACTTGTTGTGTTTTCTATGGAGGCATCCATCGCAATCACACGCAGAGTCACATTCATTGTTGCACAAGCGCTGCCACGGTCAATCAATGATTAATCATGACTGTCATGCTTGTCACTTGCACCATCAGTCAGTCATGTTGATCATGTGTGTTTCGATGGTTTGAGTCGTCTCGTTGTCGATTCAGGAGACTGTGTTTTTGCATGATCACCTATGCATCTTTTGCTCATTCACACACTTAGTCACTTTGTTGAAAGATCTGACGAACAGACTCCCCTCTGATAGCCAGACCATTATTGATCTGGGTCTGGGTGTGACAAAGAAACATTCCAAGACCTTTTACTTTCACAATGTGTTAAATTTCATTTTTAAAAGAGCATAAACGAATACATCTACATGATGTAAAGAAGAGGGACATGATAATCATCAGCACATGAAAACATAATCCATTGATAACGGAGCTCATCTAGGAGGGACTACATCTGCGGGCCCCGGTGTCAAGATGGTGTAGGCCGCTGCATTAAGTGCTATGAATAGTGATGATGTACATAAGAGGTGATGTCGCTACGATACAAGGAAAATTCCTTCACATAGGAGTGGCTCCAAGAGATTTTGCACTACAGGAACTCTCAGTCAAAAGGACTCCTATTAGTATGACATAAACTCATGCATGATGATAATGAGCATCCCACAACCATGGTATAAAATGGATCTCAATGCAAACATGCATGGCGACACATGAGTATCCCATCAACATAATGAAAAAGGGATCTTAGAAAAAACATGACAAATCATGACAACAAGTACATCCTACAGATGATTCCACATCACATCAAGCAAGAATCATGAAACAAGTAAGGAAACAAGATCACACATCAAACATCAAATAGGGATCTATACAACACAATGCATCTCATAGCAAAAAGAAGTACATGAACACACTGCATATACCTCACATCCAGTGGTCATCTAAAGAAAAGGATGTCAAATTGCTGAACCAAGTCGTACCATCAATCTTGCAACGTTGAATCTCATGGAATGACAACTCGCACACTAAATGCTGACACCTGCAATCCACTTTGAAAAGTGGACAGAAAATGAAATGATCAAATGGAAAATCTGAATGTACCATCATATTTGTGGCATCGAATAGTGCAAAATCGACTGCCAAATTTATAAACTCTGAGAAAGTGGAAATTTGGGGCTCAAGGAATCTTTTAGATTCCCCCTAAATTCCTCAAAGATTCCCTCCTCTGGGCCCTCTGCAAATCGGATACTTAGATCAAGAAATTGACTGTGCCATCGGTTTCGTGTCGTTGAGTGGTGTAAGAACGACATAAAATTTGCCCAATTTGGACACTGCAAAAATTTCACCCTCCTGGAAATTTCGCTCAATCATGGTTCCACCTGCAATAAATTAATTAAAAATTCTGCCTCGGTTTCCATCCGTGCTCCTCTTCTCCTCCATGCCTTTGTCGCATTGACAAATACTGGGTTTATATATCACAAGTGGGCAGATTTGTCAAAAAAAGACTATTTAGTGTAACGGTTAAAATCTCTGAATTCAGTGGAGGAGGTTAGGGGGTCAAACCCCACCCTCTCCATGTTAAGACTTTTATTGTTTTAAAAATTGGCATGTTTTGTTTTTGGGGGGTTGGGTCCACATTAGTTTTCCTGCCCCCATAACCTCTGCAACAAAATTTGAAATGGGTGTTGTTGGATTGGCGCGTTGAGTTGTTGTGTCATATTAAATGTTGGTTCGTTGGTATATGGTGTTGGTGTATGCCACTACATGGGGCTGCCCGGTGGGGGCTGGCCCATGTGGGCTGGGCGGGATCGATCCCTGTTGGCCTCACACTAACAAATGGCATTTGAAATAGATGTGTGTTGGGGTTTTGGGGGTGTGGACCGGGTCCACCAGAGGTGGCCCACCCACCCCATAATTAAATGGGTAATGTGAATATGGTTGGAGGGTTTGACGGGGTGATGGCCATCGGACCATATTTAAACATTAAATTTGTGGTTTATGGTTGTGGTTGGGCTGGCGGGGGTCATGGCCCATCGTCCCTTTAATAAAACTTTGTTATGTAATATATTTTGGGGGTGGCGGGGGTGGTGGCTCGCTACCTCGTATATATATATATATATATATATATATATATATATATATATATATATATATATATATATATATATATATATATATATATATATATATATATATATATATATATATATATATAGATTTTGTTTTTTATTACAATAGGAATGCTTTTCAAATCTTTAGAAAATAAGGGATATTGGCCAAATTAATGAGGCCATAATTTTGACTACTTTCGGGAGCTAGGTTTCATGTCTCGAGGTCGGTCAAATTGTAGGACACTTAAACCTGGCCCATAACCCAACTTTGACCAAAACTTTGACTGGCTCGTTCTCCTTCATACGAGCTCAGATTGACAAACCATTCACACCGCCGCGATAAGGATGACGCGATCTACGCTCTAGTCCTAGTTCGAAAGTATTCTGATCACTTTTATTTTCAAGATTCCATAAGCCCTCTTTGCCCTGTGTGTGTCTTTGGAGCCACCTAGACCAATCCTCCCTACTAAGGAGATTTTGGTCATCCAAAAGCATGAGAAATAATATGCAACTTCTCTATACCTTGTCTGTGTCACAAGCATCCTAAAAGGTCTCGCTTCCATCTCCTTCACCTTTGTTCTTTGGAGCCTTAAGCAATGAGCTGACACCTACAACCTTTGCAACCTGTAGTACATTTTTTTTCAAATTACATGCTTGAATTTCATGACCAACTAATGACCCAAACATCCCACACTTGCCATGAGTTTATAACACATACTCAGTGGTCAAGTTTACATTGAAATGGAAACAATACCCCAGCTACCAAAAACAAGGCCAACATATCATTGTTGCTTCAACAAGTGATGGAAAACGCATTATCACTGCAACACATGATTTACAACAATAAGGCCAAACACTATTTGCTTTGACAAGTGATGGAAACACGACATCACTTTCACAGTTTATCATGCAACACAAAGTAAGACCAGACATCATTGTTGCTGAACAAGTGATGGAAACACAACATCATCACTTTTACATTTTAAAACGCAAAAAATTATTTACAAAAGCACGACCATGACAAGCTAACATATCTAGAAACCATTTTTCACTTATCGTTGTGAATGGGTCATCCCCCTGTGGTGGTTTTGATTATTAAACAATCGTCTCACTTGGTTCATGCACCAACACTTTGTCTTTAAAGTGTTGCTATGGATGGATCCTCCAACAAGTGGCTCTTTGATGGCCACTTTTGTCGCAATGACTGCAATACATCTTCTTCCTCTAGGTCTACTTACCATGTTTCTTTACCTACTGTTGAGAGGGTATTTCATGCCTCTTCTTTTTGTGTGTTGCTATTCTTTTCCAACACTTAGAAAATATATGATTATGTAATCCACAGAAGGTACACGTTTTTCAATGCTATGTTTTACGCTTCTCATTAAAAGCATGATTTGAATATTGAAACTGGTTATACCTTTCCTTGTTGTCTCTAGTGTAAGTATGGCGATGAGAGCTAGCCTCAACTCTTTCCTTGCAATGGAAACTTCCATGGGATGATGGGGATGTGTTCCCATCATTATCTTTCCTCGATGATTTCGATGATGTCTTAGAAGAATCTGACACCTTCAATCATTCTCCCTTGGTGTATCTCAAGCTTGCAAATTGAGGTCTCTACACAACCTCCAATGGTTGAGTTATGTCTTGGTTATTAACACCAACTTCTTTTTCCTCCTCGTGCCTCGTCCTGGTAAGGAGCCTCATGTTTGTCCCTGTAATTGGGATGTCCACATCTCCAACAGAAATCATACTATGTGAAGACAAAATCGAAAGGAAATCAACATCTTTTACCTCCTTTTTCGATTTGGAAAAAACTGATGAGGGTTGCTCATCTTCTATTGCTGGTGGTTCATTAGTTGTCTCGGAGCATTCGCCAAATTCCTTTCTGACATACCCATGTCCTATCTGAGGGGGTAATTCCTCCACTTTGATGGGGTTGACAATGCCTTGGCCATTAATGCCCAAGCCTTTTCCTTCATAACCCATTGTCTTCAACAGTTTGGAGCCAATTCCTGTGATATGATTTTCAAAAATAGCAAATCATCATCAGGACACATACATGAATTTAGAGAATTACTTTTTACCTCACATGGGTCATGCTGCAACTTTTCCAAGGCCTCGTCCTTAGCTTGCAGCTATTGTAGCAAACTTTGTTTTTCCTCTTTCTCTTCATGTAGAATCTTCTTCAATTTAGCATTCTCCATTTGAAGATTCTGGTTTTTGTGCTTCAGTTCTTACAGGGCCTCTTTCATGGCTCGCAACTGAAGTTGCAATCACTCCTTTTCCTCTGTCTCTTCTTGTAGAGCTTCATACATTATTTCCACCCTTTGGGAAATTTTGAGCGTGGTCCTGTACATCGCTTTTTCATCCTCTCTCGCTACATGTTCCATTGTTCATGCTTGCAATTCACATCCACGAAAAGACTGCTCTGATACCACTTGATCTGGGTCTGGATGTGACAAAGGACCCTTCCAAGACCTTTTAATTTCATGATGTGTTAAATTTCTTTTTTAAATGAACATAAATGAATACATCTGCATCTTGTAAAGAAGAGGATTATGACAACCATTAGCACATGAAAACATAAGCCATTTATAATGGAGTTCGTCCAAGAGGGACTACGTCTCCGGACCTTGGTGTCAAGATGGTGTAGGCCGCTACATTAAGTGATGCCAATAGTGATGATGTACATAAGAGGTTATGTCACTATCATACAAGGAAAAGTCCCTCATGCGGGAGTGGCTCCAAGAGATGTTCCACTACAGGAACTCTTAGTCAGAAGGACTCCTATCAGTATGACATAAACTCATGCATGATGATAATGAGCATCCCACCAACATGGCATAAAAGGGATCTCAATGCAAACATGCATGTCGACACATGAGTATCCCATAAACATACTGATAAATGGATCTCAGACAAAACATGACGAATCATGACAACAAGTACATCCTACAGATGATTCTGCATCACATCAAGCAGGAATAATGAGACAAGTAAGGAAACAAGATCCTGCATCAAACATCAAACAGGGATCTATACAGCACAATGCATCTTATATCAAAAAGAAGTACATGAACACACTGCATATACCTTACATCCATGGGCCATCTAAAGAAAAGGATGTCAAACTGCTGAAGCTGGTCATACCATCAATCTCACAATGTTGAATCTCATGGAATGACAACTCACACATTGAACGCTGACACCTGGAATCCACTTTGAAAAGTGGCCAAAAAATGAAATGAGCAAATGGAAAATCTGAATGCACCATCAGATTTGTGGCGTCGAATAGTGCAAAATCGACTGTCAAATTTCTGAATTCTGAGAAAGTGGAAATCTGGGGCTCAAGGATGCTTTTAGATTCCCCCTAGATTCCTCAAAGATTCCCTCCTTCGAGCCCTCTACAAATTGGCTGCTTAGATTAGGAAACTGACTGCACCATCAGGTTCGTGTCACTAAGAGGTGTAAGATCGACATAAAATTTTCCCAATTTGGACACTGCAAAAATTTCACCCTCCTGGAAATTTCGCTCAATCATGGTTCCACCTGCAATAAATTAATTAAAAATTCTGCCTCGGTTTCCATGCGTGCTCCTCTTCTCCTCCATGCCTTCAGTGCACTGACATATGCTAGGTTTAAATATCAACAAGTGGGCGGATTTGTCAAAAAGAGACCTTTTGGTGTAACGGTTAAAATCTCTGAATTTGGTGGAGGAGGTCAGGTGGTCAAACCCCGTCCCCTCCATATTAAAAATTTTATTGTTTTAAAAATCCACATGTGTTGTTTTTGGGGGGTCAGGTCCACATTGGACAACCCACCCCCATAACCTCCGCAACAAAATTTTAAATGGGCGTTGTTGGATTGGCGCGTTGAGTTGTTGTGTCATACTAAATGTTGGTTCATTGGTATATGGTGTTGGTGTATGCCACCACATGGGGCCGCCCAGTGGGGGCCAACCCACGTGGGCCAGGTGAGTTCGATCCTCGCTGGCCTCACACTAAGAAATGGCGTTTGAAACAACTGTGTGTTGGGGTTTTGGGGGTGTGGGCTGGGTCCACCAGAGGTGGCCCGCCCACCCCATAATTAAATGGGTAATGTGAATATGGTTAGAGGGTTCGGCTGGGTCATGGCCGCAGGTCCATATTTAAACATTAAATTTGTGGTTTATGGTTGCAGTGGGGCTAGCAGGGGTCATGGCCTATCGGCCCTTTAATAAAACTTTGTTATGTAATATATTTTGGGGGTGGCAAGGGTGGTCGCCCGCCACCTCGTATCTATCTATATCTATATCTATATATATATATATATATATATATATATATATATATATATATATATATATATATATATATATATATATATATATATATATATATATATATATATATACAATGGGTGTGCTTTTCAAATCTTTAGAAAATAAGGGATATTGGGTGAATTAACAAGGCCACAATTTCGACCACTTTCGGGAGCTAGGTTTCATGCCCCTGGGGTTGGTCAAATTATAGGACACTTAAACCTAGCCTAGAGCCCAACTTTGACCAAAACTTTGACTGGATCGTTCTCCCTCATATGAGCTCGAATTGACAAACCACTCACACCATCGTGATAAGGATGACAAGATCTACGCTCTGGTCCTAGTTCGAAAGAATTCTGATCACTTTGATTTTTAAGCTTCCATAAGCCCTCTTTGTCCTCTGTGTGTCTTTGGAGCCACCTGGATCAATCACCCCACCATTGACTCAATCAAATGCCACCTAGAACAAGGCAGAATCACCAAGCAAGTATTTTTCAATCCGTGCTACCCGCAAGCAATTCAATCAACTTCCATGCTGACCACCCGGACAGTCGGACCTGACGGTCACCCCGAGACTGACTCCCCTAAAAAATTGTGTAGACATGCTGGATAGACACCAAGTGTTTGTCCCTATCTCCCTTAGAAAATTGTGCAGTTTTCCCATTCAGTCATCCCAACATTCGACCGACTTCTCCTCTCAGAAATTGTGCAGTTTTCATGAGCAAGCCTTCTGCTACCCAGCAATCCGCTCAGCTTAGAAATTGCGTAGAGATAATCAACAGGCTGGCCTTTCGCCCTCAATGTAGTCCAGTAACCTCTAGCAACAGACTGCCAGTTCTCTCGGGAATTACACAGTTTTGACTGCCAGTGACCCCAATAACCAACTACCTCTTCCCTCTGGGAATTGCGCACTTTTGGCTGCCACTGACCCCAACAGCCAATTGCCAGTTCCCTCTAGGAATTGCGCAGTTTTGACTGCCAGGCTCCCAAGCAGTTCCTCCCAAGAAATGTGCAAAATTCCTTGCAGCCTGACCTGTTCCTCCAGAAAATTGTGCAAATTTTGCGTTCCAGCCTCTGCTGCCCACTGATTACAGAAACTGCGCAGATCCTGCCTACCTTGCCTTCCTATAGCTTGGACTGTCCCTCCAAAAATTTGTGCAATTTTTCCTCCCAGCTGAGCCAGACCTCGCAGACAGTCATTGTCGACTTGGATTGTCCATCTCCATCACTCAGTGACTCCTGTGTAGTTTTCATCAGCAGCGCCTGGAGCCAGCATCTCACTTCACAAACTTGCTGCCTCGCCTACTTGCCTGGATCCGAAATCATCATGTGTCATGGTGGACTAGGAGGTTTTGGATTTGATGTCGTCTTGTCATGAGTGACTGCAGGTACAGGTACACCAACTGTAGTGACAACCTAGGGTGCTAGATTAGGCTAAATTTATTATCGACCATGGTAAGTAAACTTCGAGGCATGCATCTAAAATCTATAGACATAAAGGATTCCTAACTAAGTGTTCATTGTGGTAGGTTACAGTACTGCTTTACGGAAGGTTAAGATATGTTCCCTATCACCTTGACACTCAGGTCACTCAACTCATCTAACTGTCCTAAAGACACTGTGTATTGCTAGACCGAGATTTTAATCCCCTTACAAGGATGTTGTGCACAAAAGCTCTGTCTAGTTAACACTCAGCATTCATGAAAGATCAAAAGCATATTACAAATTTAAATACATGTAAACAGAGTCTATGAGGATGCTTTAAAAATATAACGATGGATCAGATCTCTTACAAGATATGGTTCAATGATCTTAACGATAAATCCTTTAAGTTATCACCATAAACATCATTCGTAAAGATTGCTCATTAAATCAACAAAATTATAAGCATAACTCTAATCACTATGCATGCTATTCAATATTCAAGAGCTGCTAATGAAATGAAAATGACAGTATAACCGTCCACGCAGGGCTCGTCCGCATTTCAATGGTACACTGGAATACACTCAAGCAACTAAGGTATTAACACATGAACAATGTTATAATAAAACCGTGACTGTAATCGAGTTCTGGTATTAAGTTCTGAAGATCATACAAAAGCTCTGTTCTCAAAACAATATACAGAGATCACCAACCATGTAACTGTAACTATATCCATGTTTTTAAAAACAATTAATACACGATTTTCATTTGGATTGAATGTACATTCACTATGCAGATGTTTCCGCTTTTACTATGGAATGATTTTTGGGTCATTTCCATTCTAAACCGATTTCCAAAGAGAAACAAAACGAAACCGATTTGGGAAACCTATGGCTGTTTCTGCCTTTGTCACCAAAAGGCTGGGGCTTTCACCAACATTGACCGCATAACCAGGAGTGTTTGATTTGCTGTAGGATAGATGTTTCTCCATGCTTGTACATTCTAGTTTTCGTTCCTATCCCTTGCTTGAGCTTGCCTGTCATGCCACGTGTCAGATGATGAACCATTTATAGGATGTTGTGACTTCCTGTAACCTTTTTATTAAAAATTCCTAATTACTAACATAAAAACTCATAAATTAACTTTAATGCAAACTAACAACTATAATATTGTTAACTAATCAATTTGAAGGAATATAAGGGATCTATGGAGGAAAAAGGTAGACAAATGATGATGTTTTTAAAAGGAAAAGATGGTCATGGAATGGTACCAACATCTCCCCCAAGCTTAATGAATTAGCATGTCCTCATGCTAATCCTGATGTGCTGCCTCTAAACTCTGTCCCTGCCTGCACCTCTGCTGCTTTCAACAATGCATCCATGTTCTTCTTAGCTTGGGCATCTTTCTGACTGTGGAGCTCATGCTTTAAACTCTTGTACTTCTCCTTGAGGGCTTTCTTTTGGTTATACCATTTGGTTTCCCACTTGCAAATGTCAGTTTGTTCAGCCTCGAGTTCCTTGATCTGCTCCCTCAACTTCTCATTTTTCTGTTGAGTCTCTTTACTCTGTGCTCTTAGCATTTCATTCTCTTTCTTGATGACTTTTTCCAGCATGTTGGCCTCCATCAGTTCTTCTTTTAACTTTTCAATTTGCTTTTCCAGCCTCCTTTGTTTCTTAATGGCGGGTGGTGACTCTTTTTCTTGTCTATTGTTGCTCTCAACCTCCATCTCAGCTTCTGGTCCAGGTTGTGAGTGAGCACTACTCTCAATGTCCATCGGTGCAGGTGCATTCGATTCTGGTTGGTCTTCTTGTGGCTAGGTCATTTGTGCTCTCCTGGATCTTCTTGTATAGGTAGTAAAATTTTTATCTTGCTCTGCTTTCTAGGCATCCTCTTTTCTCATTTTCCTCGTCCTCACACTACTAATGGGTGGAGGTACATTGCTTGATTTGTGCACAGGAATCTCTTCATCAATGTCATGCATAAATCCTGAGTGCTCTTGCTGTTCTTGCTCATCCTCTTCATCTTTGATTTGGTTGGCAGCCAAGAATTCCTTCCACGTTTTTCCCCTTCTCTGTAATTCATACTCAATGAGAATTTTAATTAGCCTGAAATGATATAAGCTCTTGTCCTCATTACCTTTTTTCTTTTGGATGGTTTTCGACATTTTGGTTAGGCTCTGCAAGAGGAAATATGGTAAGCTAATAGTGCACTGCCCTTTCAAATGTAGCAGTAGTTTGATGTGGTATAAATAAACGATGTTGTAGCGGCCCTCACAAGTAACAAATTTTTGGATGATATACACCATTTCATCCCATGGATGCATCAGCCAGCTCCTAGGGACACCTTTCTTCCAGTTAACGGATGAAACCCTCGATTTGGACATGAATTGGGTCCATGACTTTTCTTTGAATTGTTTTGTCTTGAAGTATTACTCCCCTTCTGGGCTGATCCCTAAGGAATGTGCTATGGTGTCTTCTGAGACCCTAAATGAAAATTTACCTATCAAGGCTTTCTCCCCATTGAATGTAAAGGAAAATTGTTTAGTTACTTCCTCATTGCTTCCATTGAACTTCTCCAAGAAGGGTAGCCATTGTTTTTCTTTTAGAATTGCAATGCAGTCATCGTGGCACTGAGAACTGTCAAATGTGCTTGGCTCTACCCTATTAGTCATTTTGACAGAGAAATTTTGCTCTAACCCTCTTCGTTTATTCTTACGAATTTAACAAAGGTATTTTGGTCTGTTACCTTTGTCTTTCGCTCCACACTGCTGACCTAGTGGCGCCCTCTGTTCTTCGAAACTAGCTCCTTTTGTGACTTAAGCGATGGCTAGATGACTGTCTTGTAATTATGGTGGAGTTCGAAACTTATAAACCCAAATGACTATGTTTTCCTTTCGTAGCACTTGATACTCTCAGTCTTTGCTGTTGAAATCACAGAAGTCGAATTGCTAATATAGAACAACTGAGAATGAAATGAAATTTTTTAATAACAGACTCGACCCAATTCATAGCATATTCATATTTTATGACAGAGGAGTAGCTGTACTGGGTCGTATGAATACCATCATGAGAACGCTGGAAGCATGTATGGAGTACTGGAGTATGATATTAGATAGTTGTTTGCATCATTCGACTTCGTCGGGTGGTTATGTTATAATTTGGCCGATTCAAACATAATGAACAAAACCGTATAACATTTGGCTTTCAAACAGTTCACCACATGTCCCTCGTTCATTGGTACCTGCCCGAATAGGGAGATGTTGGACTGGCAGTAGGGTTTGATTGGCCGATAAGGAGTTAATAACAAAGGCTGGAAGGGTGATATAAGAGGGGATTGAGAAATCGTATGGAGAGTATGGGGATTTTAAAAATCGTATAAATATGGGATAGGCTAGAGTGTTGGGAGATGATAGGCATTAAGAATATGATAAGGGTCGATAGGTATGTAGGTGTTTTTGAAATTGATCGTAGCAGTCATAGTCATCACATTTAACATTAAAAATAATCTAAGAATTTAAATGTTAAAAATAAAGAATACATTACACTTTTATTGGTTGATCAAGCATTGAATTGGCATGCTAGGTAGGACTAGTCTTTCTTGACTAATCTTTGTTGTTCATGACAGGTCCCTCTGAGATTTGGAAAATTTTTGTGCAGCTTCTTTGAAATCTGGAAAAGAATTATATGTGTGCAGGGTCCTTAATCTTTGGTGTTTGATGAAGCCTCGGTGACAAGCAACCTTTGAATCTCTATTGAAACTTTGTTGAAGCTTTGTTGAAGTAACTTGAGATAACAATCTCTTAACAGGTCCCTTTTATGTATGTTGAACAGGTCCCACTACTGTTGGTGCTGGTAACATGGTCTTCTGAACAGAACAGGTCCCACTGCATAGTGTTTTTAAACAGGTCCCTATGATTAGAACAAAGACAAAAACAACTTCTTTATGGAAATCTGGAGTGCTGAAACAAACTCTTTGGAAATTTACAGTGAGGAGAAGAGATAAGAAATCTTTGAGAATTTACAGTGAGGAGATGAGATAAGAAAAACAAAATGCTGTTGCTTCTCCCCCACTAAAGCGTTGACTTGTCCTCAAGTCATTATTCAATTGATGAATCAAACAGGAAACAAAAAGAAAAGGAATTCTTACCAGCCAAAGAATTGGTTTTCAAGTAAGAATTATGGGTTAGAGTGTGCCAGAGTCTGGTTTTCACATCTAACCCATTTATTATTATTATTTTTTTTTTTAATTTTTTTTTTTTAATTTAATTTTTTTTTTTTTTAATTTCTTTTGAATTTGTAAATTGAAATGAAATGAACTAAGGTAGAGATACTACAGCTAAAGGCTGCAATATCTCAACCTCTCTTTGTTGAGATACTGTTTGAAGAAAATTTTGCTTGTTGATGGGGTTATTGTAAAGTTTCAAGCGATGACCATTGACAGTAAATGAGTGGCCTTCTCCATCAATAGTAATGAGCTTGACTGATCCATTGTCATAAACTTGAATGATTTCGTATGGGCCCATCCAATGTGTGGTAAACTTGGCTTTATGATCTCTAAATTTAGAATCAAAGAGTAAAGCCCAGTCTCCTTCTTTGAACTGCTTCTTCTTGATATGTGCATCATGCCACTGCTTCCTTTGTTTTTGCATGAGGATTTTTGTTTCCTCTGCTTGCTGCCTCATTTCATCCAGCTGGTTCAACTGCTGAATTCTTTCTTGTTTTGCTTCGTTCAGATCAATTTCCAAATCTGCAGCCATCTTAAAAGTATGTATTTGAAACTCAATAGGAAGCATTACCTCTTTGCCATACACCAATTGATATGGTGTAAATCCTGTAGTATTCTTCCACGTGATTCTATAAGCCCAGAGTGCATCTTTGAGCTTCTCTTCCCAATTCTTTTTGTTCATTGCCATAGTCTTAGTGATAATTCCTTCCAAAGTTTTATTTGTGGATTCCACCTGGCCATTGGCCTGTGGATGGTAAGGTGTACTTCTTCTATGCTTGATTTGATATTTTTCTGTGATGTCCTTAACTAACTTTGAAGTAAACTGAGTACCTTGATCAGTCACTATCTCCCTTGGTACTCCATACCTTACAAAAATCTCTTCAAAAAGGAAGTTTACCACTATTTGTTCAGTTGCTCGAACTAGTGCTTTTGCTTCAGCCCATTTTGTTACGTAATCAGTACATACTAAGATGTACTTCTTACCATTGGAGGTTGGATTAATGGGTCCTATGAAATCTAGAGCCCATTTTTCAAATGGCTCTAGGTGCACTTGGGGCTGAAGTGGCATCTCATCTGTAGCTGTTGGCCTACCCATTCTTTGGCAGCTATCACAACTCTTCACGTACTTTTTGGAATCCTTAAAAATAGATGGCCAGTAGTATCCAAGACTAAGAATCTTGAATGCCTTTCGCTTAGCTGCAAAATGCCCACCACACGGTTCATCATGGCAAGATTTTAAAATATCAATTATCTCATCATTTCTTACACATCGTCTAATAATCATATCATAACCAGTGTAAAATAAATCACCATTAATCCATGAGTATCGAGCACTTTGTTTGACTAGCCTCTTCTTTTCCTTTGGAGTAAAGTATGGAGGTGTTCTTCCTGTAGACAAATAATTGGCCAAGTCAGCATACCAAGGATTCACTATTGAAATTGCAAATAGATTTTCATCTGGAAAATAATCTTCAACCGGAACAACCTCACCTTGATTTTGCAGTCTAGAAAGAAAATCTGCCACCTGATTCTCCTTACCTGGTCTATCTAACACTATGATGTTAAATTCCTGTAACAATAATAACCATCTGGTAACTCTGCCACTAGTTACTGGTTTATTCATTAAATGCCTAATGGCAGAATGGTCAGTATGTACAAAAACTTCATAACCAGTTATATAATGTCGGAATTTATTCGCAGCATGTATGATGGCAAGCATTTCTTTTTCTGTGACTGTGTAGTTTAATTCTGCATGTGTTAGATTTTTGCTAGTGAAATAGATGGCATAATGACAAGACTCCTCTTTCTGGCCTAATGAGGCACCTACTGCAGTATCAAATGTATCTGTAAAGATGTGAAATGGTAGGTTCCAGTTAGGTCCTTTTAAGACTGGTGTGGTTGACAACTTCTTTTTGAGTGTTTCAAATGCTTGATGGCAATTCTCATTCCAGTTGAAAAGTACATCTTTGGCTAGAAGCTTAAACAAAGGTGAAGCTATTTTACTAAAATGTTCAATAAACCTTCTGTAATAGCTTGCATACCCAAGGAAACTTCTTACCTCTTTTTGAGTCTTCGGAATTGGCAAATTGACAATGATCTGGATTTTCGATGGATCAACTTTAATGCCTTGAAAAGAAATATAGTGGCCTAATACTATCCCCTCATTTAACATCATAAAACACTTTTCATTGCTCAGGGACAGATTAGCTTCAATACATATCTTCAAAACTTTTTCAAGGTTCTCTAATGCATGCTCAAATGAATCGCCATACACTGAAAAATCATCCATGTAAACTTCAATGCAATCATGAACTAAATTAGCAAAAATAGATAATACAACTCTCTGAAATGTAGCTGGAGCATTGCAAAGTCCCAATGGCAAAACATTATAAGCATAAGTGCCCCAGGGACAAGTAAAAGTGGTTTTGTCCTGGTCCTCTAAGGCTATCCTGATCTGGTTGTAGCCACTGAAACCATCAAGAAAAGAGAATGATGATTTCCCAGCTAATGTGTCTAGCACTTGGTTAATAAATGGTAGTGGGAAATAATCTTTGAGCGTTGCTTTTTTCAATTGTTTGTAATCGAAACAAATCCGACACTTACCATTTTTCTTGGGCACTACTACCAATGGGGATACCCAATAACTGTCAGAGATAGGATAGATAAAATTAACTTTCAACAGTTTTTGTAATTCCTCTCTAACAATATCCTGGAGCATGGTGTTCATTCGTCTCTGCGGTTGCCTCACTGGTTTGATAGTACTATCGGTATAAATATGGTGAGTTCATGTTTCAGGGTGAATCCCATGCATATCGGTGTAGTCCTAAGCAAATGCTTTCTGGTATTTTCTCAATAATTGAATCAATTTCTCTTGCTGAGATGAGTCTAGGTGAGTGCCAATATTCAGAGTTTTTCCTGGACTAATCTCTATGGTCTTACTTTGTGTGTTTGTGATGGATTGAATGGGAAAAATATTGTGGAATGTTGTTTGCAAAGATTGAATGGTGCATGTTTCCTGAAAATTTTGGGCTAAAAGTTCATCTGCAGCATGATATTGGTCATTTCTCAAATTTTCGGAAATATCAGGTTGAGAAAGGAACAATTCTACCAAATCAACATTATTATGTTCTTGAAAATCATAGATTTGGTTGATGCTAAAAACATATTGTACTTCTTCTTTGTCATTGTATTTATCGTCAAGCCATAAATTGTGTGCTACTGCTGGTGATTGTGCTGATGGGTAAAGAGTGAGTTTTTTTCTTTCAGTGCCTCGTGAAATGATCATATTACCCGATCGACATCCTATGAATGCATCAGTAGTTGCTAACCATGGTCTACCAAGGATGATAGGGTGCCCTCCTAAATTGGATTTGGGTTGAAGAACTAAAAAGTCCACTGGATACTCCCAAGAGTCCAGTGAAACAATTATGTCCTCCAAAATCCCTTCAGGAATCACTTTAGACCTATCAGCGAGTTCTAGAACAATTGTTGTGTGTTGCAAATTTGTGAGCTGGAGTGTTTTCATGGTTTCAAGAGTCATGACATTTATTGCGGCCCCAAGATCTATTAAGGTGTTTGGAATATGTATGTTGTTAATGATTGTAGTGACTCTGGGAATACCAGGATCAACATACTTTTCCATTGAGATGGTGTTTGTCATAAGGCCAGCTAAATGTCCAATAACATGAATGGTTTGTGGATCAACCCTTTCCCTAGTGGGCTTCTTAAGGCACAGTTCTTTGATTGCTTTAGTATATATGGGAATGTCTTTTATGGTTTGTAGTAGTGGAATTTTTATATAGACATTCTTGAGCTCGTCTAAAACATCAAACTGTGGTATGGACATTGGAAGTTTTGTTTGGACCAATCGGTCTGGAAAAGGTGGTGGATGCAATGGTTGCATCTATTTATTTTTGGTGTCATCATTTTGTTTTCTTTGATTTGCAGTTTCATTTTCATTTTCTTCATTTTCTTCTTGTTTATCAGCTGTTGGAGATTCTTTGTGAAGTACCTTACCAGACCTCAAATTGATATTTTGCAAGGGTAATGTGGGATATGAGGTTCCCTCATCTACATTGTAGGCTGGCCTCTCTGCTCTTTTATTTGGATTTGGTACAGGTTGAGCAGGGATTTGAGTAGGTCTGGGAGGTTGTGAGTTAGATGGAAGTTGTAATTGTGTTGGATTTATTGGTGGAGGAGCAGGCAATGCTTGTTGAGTGGGTTGAGGTTGATGTGGGTAAACAACTTGTTGCTGAGGATATTGCTGATATGATTGAGGATATGGCGAGTATGGCTAATGATATTGTTGATATGGCTGCGAATATAGTTGGTACGATTGAGGATATGAATGATATTGTTGAGAGTATTGCTGAGATGGTCTCCATTGTTGTTGGGGGTAATTTTGGTGCTGCCATGGCATGGGTACATTCCATGAATTCTGAGCATACATCTGATCATGTACAGGAAATTGCAAATTCTGATTTGGGAACATACCTTGAGGTGCTGGTTTTGGCTGCCATGGTCTCTTTGTGCCCATGTAATACACATTTTCCATATCTGCATTCGCTGCCACATTACAATTCTGCAAAACCTTGACTTTAGAGCAATGAAATATATCATGATTTTCAGTACAAAAGGCACAAACTTGAATGTTTTCTAATGGGTAGTCTTTTAAGGCATGTTTCTTCTAGCATTTTGGGCAAAAGATAGCCATCATCTGATCTTCCTCTTCTTGTCTCTTCTTAGCTTTTAGAGTGTCAATTTGGGTTCCTAAGGTAGTCAACAGATCTATTTTGAATTCTTCTAACAGGTTCCCTATTTCAGCCCTTTTGACACTTGCGGAAGCAGATTTTGTGGCTTTGGATGATATGGTTCTTTTTCCAATTTTAGCTTTGCTCCTTGAATATTTTTCACATAACTCGGCAATTTCTTCAAAAGGTAAAGTAGAAATATCACCTTTGCCCATCAAGTTAAGATCATCTAAGTATTCCTCTCGAATGCCTTTCAAGAATATTGTTCGAATCAAATCAAGAGGCATGGTTTGGTGTTTGGATTTTTGTAAATTGTAAACAAACCGTTCTAAGTATTCCTCTAAATTTTCATCCTCTTGTTGGTTCATCCTAAAGATATCATCTTTGGAATCTTTCGATCTATAATAAGGTTGGTATTTCTTTAGGAATATTCTTCTCATGCCATCCAATCAGTTATCGCATGTTCACCAAGCCCCATGAACCATCTTAATGTTGATGCTTTTAATGTTGCTGGGAAGAGTCTAAGCCTATGGGCATCATCTATGTAACCATATGTTCGACATACAATGTCAAACTCAAACAAGAATGAATCTGGGTCTTCTGAAGCCATGCCATAAAAGTTTGGTAGCACAGATGGAGGTATGTTTTTCATTTTTATTTCATCATCTTCTTGTGGTTCTTGAATAGGAAATTTAAAGGTTGACTCTTCCTCGTCTCTTCGACCTTGATTTGGTACTGATCCATCTCCTTCCTCAGCCATTTTGATAGGTTCCTCTGTTTCTTGTTCAGTGTCACTTGTTTCAAAGAGAAGATTAAATAAAGATTGTTGAGTCATTGTGCTACTTTCTCCTTGCATAGAGGATCCAAGGAAGTGTTTCTTCTGTGATTTGTGTGCTAATAGAATTTGCCTCTCGATGAATGTGAGTCTTTGCCTTGATTTTTGTTTATCCTCTAATTCTTGTATGGTGACTTCCTCAGCTGGTGTTGTGTGTTCAATGTTTCCTAAAGGGTCTGCTCCTGATGGTAGGTTTTTATGAATTTACCTTTATTATCTCTAGATCTAGGCATAAGTAATCATGACTTCTAAATCTATGTTTTTGCTTGTTTTGTTTATTAATTTTTTTTTTCGAAATCCTCTAACTACGCCTCCCCGGCAACGGCGCCAAAATGTAGTGACCAACCTAGGGTGTTAGATTAGCCTAAATTTATTATCGACTAGGGTAAGTAAACTTCGAGGCATGCGTCTAAAATCTATAGACATAAAGGATTCCTAACTAAGTGTTCATTGTGGTAGGTTACAATAATTCTTTACGGAAGGTTAAGATATGTTCCCTATCACCTTAACACTCAGGTCACTCAACTCATCTAACTGTCCTAAAGACACTGTGTATTGCTAGACCAAGATTTTAATCCCCTTACAAGGATGCTGTGCACAAAAGCTCTGTCTAGTTAACACTCAGCATTCATGAAAGATCAAAAGCATATTACAAATTTAAATACACGTAAACAGAGTCTATGAGGATGCTTTAAAAATATAATGATGGATCAGATCTCTTACAAGATATGGTTCAATGATCTTAACGATAAATCCTTTAAGCTATCACCATAAACATCATTCGTAAAGATTGCTCATTAAATCAACAAAATTATAAGCATAACTCTAATCACTATGCATGCTATTCAATATTCAAGAGCTGTTAATGAAATGAAAATGACAGAATACCCGTCCACGTAGGGCCCATCCGTGTTTCAATGGCACACTGGAATATTCTCAAGCAACTAAGGTATTAACGCATGAAAAATGTAGTGACCAACCTAGGGTGCTAGATTAGGCTAAATTTATTATCGACCAGGGTAAGTAAACTTCGAGGCATGCATCTAAAATCTATAAACATAAAGGATTCCTAACTAAGTGTTCATTGTGGTAGGTTACAGTACTTCTTTACGGAAGGTTAAGATATGTTCCCTATCACCTTGACACTCAGGTCACTCAACTCATCTAACTGTCCTAAAGACACTGTGTATTGCTAGACCGAGATTTTAATCCCCTTACAAGGATGCTGTGCACAAAAGCTCTGTCTAGTTAACACTCAGCATTCATGAAAGATCAAAAGCATATTACAAATTTAAATACATGTAAACAGAGTCTATGAGGATGCTTTAAAAATATAACGATGGATCAGATCTCTTACAAGATATGGTTCAATGATCTTAATGATAAAACCTTTAAGCTATCACCATAAACATCATTCGTAAAGATTGCTAATTAAATCAACAAAATTATAAGCATAACTCTAATCACTATGCATGCTATTCAATATTCAAGAGCTGCTAATGAAATGAAAATGACAGTATACCCGTCCATGCAGGGCCCGTCCGCGTTTCAATGGTACACTGGAATACACTCAAGCAACTAAGGTATTAACACATGAACAATGTTATAATAAAACCGTGACTGTAATCGAGTTTTGGTATTAAGTTCTGAAGATCATACAAAAGCTCTGTTCTCAAAATGATATACAGAGATCACCAACCATGTAACTGTAACTATATCCATGTTTTTAAAAACAATTAATACACGGTTTTCATTTGGATTGAATGTACATTCACTATGCAGCGGTTTCCGCTTTTACTATGGAATGATTTTTGGGTCATTTCCATTCTAAACCAATTTCCAAAAAGAAACAAAATGAAACCGATTTGGGAAACCTATGGCTGTTGCTATCTTTGCCACCAAAAGGTTGGGGCTTTCACCAGCGTTGACCGCATAACCAGGAGTGTTTGATTTTCTGTAGGATCGATGTTTCTCCATGCTTGTACATTCTAGTTTTCATTCCTATCCCTTGCTTTAGCTTTCCTGTCATGCCACGTGTTAGATGATGAACCATTTACAGGATGTTGTGACTTCCTGTAACCTTTTTATTAAAAATTCCTAATTTCTAACATAAAAACTCATAAATTAACTTTAATGCAAACTAACAACTATAATACTGTTAACTAATGAATTTCAAGGAATATAAGGGATCTATGGAGGAGAAAGGTAGACAAATGATGATGTTTTTAAAAGGAAAATATGGTCATGGAATGGTACCAACACCAACAAACATGTCGTGACGATGAGTGGGTTGAACGAAGGGATCACATGCAAAAGGACAGGTTCACCAACAGATGAATGAACGATGCATGCAAAGGGATGTGCTCGCGAATGGATGATCATGCAAATATGTATTCACGGACAAACGGGCGAGCAAACCTGATGTGCTCACCAAAAGATGAATGGATGAACATGCACTTTCGCGAATAGATGAGCTTGTCAAGCCTTCCAACATGCAAGAAAGGAATAACATGCCAGAGCTTCATCAAGCGAACCAAAGACCATCGAAGACTCTGCATACTTCGCCATGTAGAGGTGAGTATGTGATACATCATGAAGACATCCATCACCCAACAACACTGTAGGTCAACATGCATTCCAGAAGCAACACAAATGTACCAACACAGTCATGTCGCCCACATCTCTACTATGGGATATGTTGCCAATCAATGTAATGCAACATGGAAGTCAAAGAGACCTACTTGTTGAACAAAGATTCATGTAAGTCAAAATGTCATGGAAGTCAAACATTCATGAGGGTAGTCGAGTAGCCACAAGGGTCAGTTTCACCCTTGGCTATAAATACCCACTCATTTGTACATGGAAAGGACTTTTCACCTCAGCTCCTCCCACATAGCAAGAGAGTTTGTAATCTTTTCTTTGAGGAGTAAGTAGTGGCTCCAACGCCCCAAACTCGGGGTTAGTGATGTATGGTGTAACGATGTGTTTTGGAACTTTCGCTTAGGTCAGAAGCCTGCTAACAGGCCATTACATTTTAACACATGTATTGTAATTGTTTTAAGACTAATCTTTAATACTTGTGATACATGTTGCTTTAACATGTGTTCTACATCTGAACTATTTCACTTGTTGTAATACATAATATATTAATGGAAATGCGTTGTATACGCTGTTAACACTGTCTCGCCCGTGTAGACTACTCTCCTGGACACCAGACATACCTTTCACATAAAATTTGTTGTAACAATCATTGCACTCATTCAAACTCATCCGTTGAGTGTTGTACATGTTATCTTACCTTGTGTGTTGTGACTACCACATCTGTGCGGACTGCTCCTCTGGAAGCCGTGCACATCCTGTTGTGGTGTGTGTTCCTAGACGAGTTGGGACTTCATCCCAACAAACTTGGGAATCACTCCCACCCTCTCCCTCTACAGTGAAAGAACCATTGACACAAGTGACACTTACACTCACCAGGCACGCGAAACTCGCTTCTCGAAGACAAAGCCTACCACTCTCATGTGCTGACAAGCAAGAGTTGAAGCAAATCCTTAAGACAATGGAAACTGGGTCATCATACTGGATGAGACTCCCACACCAAATGGTGTGAGGTCTAATTGGGATTTCATACTGGGTGATCCCCTGAGTAATGGTGGGCCCAACACCATCAACATTTATGGCACTAGAAGGAGGGAAGTCAGTTGTACATGGCTTAAATTCCCCTCACACTCATTCATCAATCATCTGGTTAAGGCCATAACTCGCACTCCCTCTCACATACATGCGACTTTGCAGTTGGTTACTCCTCACCTCCCAAAATTGAACATGAGATTTCATATCAACACCTTTGCTCCATCTGTCCCATCACTCACCAACTCATGAAAGTAGTTAGACTGATCCCAGGCATATAACATCTTCCACACACATCTAGGAAGCCAAAATCCACTCCCACAAGAGTTGTTGTATCATCGGTGGAAGAAGCAATCCTTGCCACTCTTGAAGGTCTAGAAGAAGATATTGAATATGGGGAGGAACTTCCAATATTCTGGCAAGGCGAACAATGCACTCTTATGATCTTGGATCGAACTCCGGTATAGGAGGGGGAGGGGAAGGTAGCAAAGGAGGTGGAGGTAGTGACGAACCAACAGACTCCAAAGGAGAGGAAGAGGACGAAGTAGAAGAAGAGATGGCTGACCCAAATATTGAGTGGATGACTTAGGGACCATTGACTCTCCTGTTGTTCTGCACAAGATGCCAAAACGAGCGAAGAGAATGAACATCAAGTTCAACCCTAACAGCACAGTGAAGGAAGAAGACCACTTAGACAACTTCTACCTACAACTATAGACCCTTGAGGTACATTATGATGATGTAGCTTGTAGATTGTTCCCATGCACCGTGGACGGTCACACAACTGCTTGGTATCACAACCTTCCACCCAACTCAATACAAAACTGGGGTGCTTTCAAACTTATGTTCCTTCAAATGTTTTATGATGAAAAGACCCCAAGCATGCTACTCAAAGAATTGGGAAGCCTCAACATGGAGGGAAAAGAGAAAATGAAAGACTTCAATCAGAGGTTTACACGTATTTTGAAAAAGTTTCCAGTGGAAAGTAAACCTCATGACTCCATCACTATTTACTGCTACACATTCGCACTGCCAACCAACATTGCGCAGTTCATTAAGCGATTTGCGAAACCAACACTCTTGGAAAGTTGCGAAGAGGCTATTGCTATTGAAAAGGACTTATGCACAATCGGAGACATCAAGGATGATGAATCAACGAAGGACTCCAAGGATGCGAGTAAGCCGCAAGAAACGATGAGCAAGGGTAGAGACAAGGAAGTAACCGATATTGAGACCCTCACTCACCTTGTCAAGAACATGACCACGGAAGTGTCCAAGCTCAAGCAACAAAAAATAGACACATTTGCAGGAAGTCATCTACCCAGACAGAGATAGGAAAATAGTTCATCAATCAGATCATCAAGAAACACCTGGTTCACTTCAAAAATTATGCAGAAGCCTATTTTCCAACTTGAACAGTGTGCAAATCCTAAGTTCAGTTCCTTCCACAAAGAGTATCACATCGAGAACTCTTGTTTGGATTGAAGGGAGTTGTTAGCATTGTCTACAATCATACACTCGATGTGGAAGGTGATATGCAAGAGTAGTCGAAAGACACTGAAGATGACGAATAGGTTGCATCGAATGAAACATCAAGTTTTGGGCATGTGGTGAATGCATACCAGTGCTTACAAGTAATTTCGAAGACGAACACCAAGAAGCAGCCCCAAAAGCAAAATGATCGTTACAATATTAGGAGAAAAGGGGATCGCCCTACACGTGGGGAAATGCAAGAGAAGGTGAGACTATTGATAAAGAAGGCTTATCCACCATCCACCCTAAAGCAGCAAAAACAAAGCAAGTCCGGGAAGACAGTGGCAGATAAGAGTACATCCATGAGTGGCAAGTTGCAAAACACTCCGTCGGACGACATGGAAATTTGTTCCACCCTGAACACCTTGGTGAGTCGACCACCTCTAGACTACAACATAGTTGATGACATGAAGAAAAATCGAGCAAACATCAGTTTATTCGAGTTAGCCAAATTCCAGAGTCATTGAGACATCCTGCTACATGCATTGGGACGGACAACAATGGACAATGCAACCTCTACCAGCAAGGGAGGAAGAACACCTCCCGGATCACTTTCCACTATGCTCAATACACTCTGGATGGAAGAAGCAAAATCAGGCTACCCCCCATTCCTACTTTCATTCGAAGTTTTTAACTACAATGTTCACAACTTCTTCGTTGATTCTGGCGCAACAACCAACGTCATGCCACTCTCCATTACTAAGAATATCAATGCACAATGGAGCGAAACATCCGCAAGAATCATCCAGCTTGAACAAACATCAATACCAGCCATTGGTGAATTGTGAGACATGATCATCTGACTATCTCATGACAGTCGAGTCCACAATGCATCAACATAGTTATTATGGACATATTGGAAGCATATGGCCTGTTACTCAACAGAGACTGGTCTAACAAGCTAGATGGATATTTTGCTACTGACTAGTCTCACATGTGGCTTCCATACAATGGAAAATGCAACCAAATCTAGGTGTTATCCGAGAGGTATATGAAACAAAATGTCACTCCCCTTAACAGTGAGAACGGACCGTTGGCCTTCACAGATGTCATGTTTGGCAACTACCTCCCAGAAACAACATTGGAGTGTTATCTTGCATAGCTAGCTCCAATCTCATCAGACACGCAGTTGGGACTCCTTCCTTGCCCAATAGATGGTAATGAAACTTGTACAATTTATTTTAGCGATAGTAGCATTAATAGTAGCAACAGTAGTAGTAGTAGTACTAGCATGCTAAATGGTCCACGTACAGGTGAGTTGTAGGCCATGAGCCTTGACGAATCAGAAACACATGATGGCTCAAGGATTGAGTCTATCTTAGTCATCTAAAACAACAAACAATGCATGATTTTAGGCTTCTTAGAGTTCGAGTGCACAAACAACACTGCTGAGTATGAAGCACTCATGTTGAACATACAAAGGACTATTGTTACTAACGAACAACGCAACTTGAGAATCTATCGTGATATGAAAATAGCCAATATTGGTACAAGCTACACACCACAATAGCGAAAAAACTTTGACCGCTTGACTAAATGGTACCAGGATGGGTCTACATGGGCAGATGATGACCTGAGTACATACTAAATGCAAGCAATCCAACATGGGATTCCAGCTAAAGGAGGAGATAAGCTATTGTAGTAAAGGCCAAGTAACACATACATGTTGCTTACACTCCTTATACAAAAAAAATTGACTAACATTTTGGATGATTGTATTACTTACAAAGTTCATCATCATACTTGGCTTTCTAATTTAAACTCCGCACGTAAGAAATCTGGGAAAATCCATTTATGAATTTACTTTAGAAACTTGAACCCTTCCCAGAATAAAAACCGTTGGAAAATACTAAGACGGGGGGGGGGGGTGAATCAGTATTCCTTAGCAATTAGCACTTTTAAATATTTTCAGAGCGTTAGTTAATCTTCAAGTATCATTAATGTTTATGCAATAACAATAGTGAATAAAAGAACACAAGAGGCACATAATTTTTAGGTGGAAAACCCCCTTCGGGTCAAAAACCACCGAACACCTTTCTAATAATTCTTTAATCTTCAACTCCAATTGAAAAGAAAGCTCCAACTTCCTAGAATCTAGAAAAGCATTTTTCTCCAGCTCCCACTGGATGGATGCTCCAATGCCCGAGATTCTTCAGTAGTCAACTAAACGGATTCCCCAACGCCCAATGAGCTACAATGCACCCTAGCACCACCCTACCACCCTATCACTACAAGAAAAAGGGTTATTGGTGAGGGTCATGCCTATTTCAGATCTTTAAGGTTCGTCACCAATGTCGCATATGGTGACGATCTTTAAAAAAACGTTGTTGTAAGTGTATATAGTGATGGTCCTTTAAGGTTTGTCACCAAAGCCATTTTCAATGACACTTTTGGTGAGGGTCGTTAAAGGCCTGTCACTAATTCTCTCTTTGGTGACACTTTTGGTGAGGGTAATTAAAGGCCCATCACTAATTCTCTCTTTGGTGACACTTCTAGTGACGATCTTTTATTGGCTGTCACCAATGATCTTTTTGGTTACTTTTGGTGATGGTCAATAAATTTTCATCATCATTGATCATTCCAATGAGTTTTTTATGATGGTTCATGCCTATGATGGACCTTTAAGCTCCGTCACCAATGTTGCATATGGTGACGGTCTTTAAAAAATCATTGTTGTAAGTGTATATAGTGATGGTCCTTTAAGGTTTGTCACCAAAGCCATTTTCAATGACACTTTTGGTGAGGGTCGTTAAAGGCCCATCACTAATTCTCTCTTTGGTGACACTTTTGGTGAGGGATGTTAAAGGCCCATCACTAATTCTCTTTTTGGTGACACTTCTAGTGACGATCTTTTATTGACCCTCACCAATGCTCTTTTTAGTTAGTTTTGGTGGCAGTCAAAAAATGTTCATCGTCATTAATCATTCCAATGAGTTTTGGATGACGTTATGTACCTGTTACTATATTTTTTGTCAAAAGATAACGATTTAATACCATTGTTGTGGAGTATTTTTCATTATGTGTCCAAGGTCATAGTGGTTATAATAGTCAGTCAACTTGTTAAGAAGTAATTAGTGTGTATCATTTCCCTCAAGTCATAAGAATATAGTTTTCCTATGATTCAACACATTATTCATCTCTATTAGGTTTATTATCTAGCAAACTTCATTTAAATAAAGTTCCACTAGTGTGTGTAGGAACTATATTATTTAATACATTATCAAACTTTGTGAATTCTATTAATGAGAGAGACCTAGCACTCTTCAACACTCATGGCACACCTTAACATGCTTTGGAAGAGTACACTAACATTCCTTGGTACCTCGCATGTCTTGGAACATCTTTGTACCTGGAATATATTTGTACATAGAACATCTTGCCATGAGTAGGATGCCCAAGCACATGTTGGCATGCCCTAACATAGCATAGAACTCCCCTATCATGTGTTGGCATGCCCTGTAGTCCCTTCGCATCCCCTGGAACACCTTGGCATAATATTGCATTGATAAACATTAACACTTGGCACACATTGGCACTTGGCATGTATTGGAACATATTATTAGTGTGCCTAGCATGCCCCTTTCGAAAAAGATAAATTCCCGACTTATTAACCCTCTTATGTCTTCATTTCCTTGCATTTTAGCTTGGTTATTCCTTTTGTTGCCTTGAAACTCCTTAACCCATATTGGCGTACTTTGGCACCATGCACATCCTAGCATGTCTTAGCACCTGACATGCCTTGGCACTATTTGGCACATGTTAGCACACCTCGGAACTACCTAGCACACTCTAGCACTTCTTGACATTCCCTGATATTCCCTGGCATGCCTTACTTGTGCTTAGCATATATTGTCACACCCTCCTTCACATGACAACTAGCACTCATTGACACTCCCTAACACACCCTCATATTCATTCACTTCCATGCATTTTGACCTAGTGATCCCTTGTGTTTTCCTAGTACTCCCTAACACTCCTCAGCATGCATTGGCACTCTCTAGCACACTCGATATGCTTTGCCACTTCATAGCATGCATCACACTCCCTGACGCACATTGGCACTTGGCACGTGTTGGCACTTGGCAGGTCTTAGCATGTCTAGCATGCATTGAGATGACTTGGTATGCTTTGGCAAGGTTTAATATTAAAGTTATTTGAGATCAATTATTGGAAACTAGATGAGAAGAAATGGAGGAATATTTGGCACTTAGAATGCATTGACACTTGGCACTTGGCACCTAGTGTTGGTGTGCCTAGCATGCCCCTCATGGAAAAGGTAAATGGATGACTTATTAACCCTATTATGTGCTCATTTCCTTGTAGTTTAACTTCTTCCTCCCTTTTTTTTCTTAACAATCCTTGGTATGCATTATCACACCCTTGTACATCTTGGCATGCCTTATCACTTGGCACATTTTATCTTGTTTGACATGTCTTCATACTATTTGGCACATGTTAGCATGCTCTAGCATTCCCTAACACACCTTGGCAGTCATGACCTCACAACTAGCATTACATTTTTCCATTACTTGGGAACCTTACATTCACTAGAACACCTTGGCACTTCCTAGTTTTCATGATCTCTGTTATCCTCCACAATGTCCTAGGCTAATGAGGACATCGACGGAGGTAACCACAGACCAAGATTTTAGTTTGGTAGCTAGCCCTACCAAACCAGAGAGGGCTCTCTCTATGAATTCACAGCTAATAGATGATTGGAATGTAAATTATTTTAGGCTAGATAGCTAGGCTCAGGTGGGTTTTGGAAAATTTAGGGTTTTGTTGTTGGATAAGGGAGAAAAACCAGGTAGCTAGGTCAGAGGATCAAAGGGTTACAACAAAAAAGATATAAAGGAGAAAGGTAGCATTACTTTTGTGATGGATCTTATGGTTTTTCGGTGTAGTGTAGTGTTTAGAAGAAGCAAAAGGTATTAATGAGCATGAAACATGAATTCATTAAGCAAGAAAGAAAGTAACACATAATGATTTTTCCATCAAAACATAGCTTTATGCAAAGAATTTTGTTTATAAACTGTAAGGAAAACCATTGAAGAAATGATGAATGTTAAGAGAATATGAATATCTTTCATATAAAGCTATAACAGAGAAAAAATAATGTCACAAACTTACTGCACATGAATTCCTAGATAATAGTTGCAAACTGTGTCCTTCGATTTCCATAAAATGTCGAAGTACAAGCTACAATAGTTCTCTCCTATGAAATCCAACCCATTCTATCACTGAGAAACTGGTACATAAATACCAAAACAACATCTCCCCCCTCTCAGGGGTCGAATCCATGACTCTAGGAACTATTCCATGAGGTATTCTAACCAAACCCTAATGTCTAGGGAAGTTAAAAACAACTTCTACAATTAACTTTGAATCCAACCTCTCTCATAAATGAGGTCAAATTTACATAAAAACAACTTACAAAGAATAACCACCCATTATTTACATTTACTTTTACCCCTCACATTCATCTTCTTCACCCTTTTGAATTTTACCAAAGTCAAACTAGGAATTACAAAAAATTACACAATGAAAATTTTACAAAAATCTTAGAAATTTTCAGGTGTGCAGCGAGTTGTTGGAGGCCATCTTTGAGTGCCTTTCTGAAGTCCAAATCCAGATCTAAAGCCTTTTATGTAAATATTGGAGAGTGTATATTTCTTTAGAGTATTTTGTCACTCAAAATGACCCATTTTGGGTTGAGATATGGCCATTCTCCCAAGGAGTCTCCAGGTGCGCAACGAAATGGAAAAGAAGGGGCAGAAAGGTGATTTTTGGCCTCTTTTTTGAAAATTTCTCAAAAAATGAGCCCTAGACCAGGAAAGTGGGAAAATGGATTTTGAAAGGGGGTCATAATATTTCCAAAAATGTTGATTTTCCATCATTTGGATCCCTGAGGAAGAAGTGCAGCGTAAGCTTGTTGTGCTCCTACACAGAAAATTGCCAAAAAATTGCAAGTCTACACGAGTCTGCACCAAAACACAAAATTTTCTCCAAATCCTCCCAAAATTTGTCTAGAGATGCCTGATGAGGTATGTTATGCAATAATGGATGCATCAGCAAGAAAATCTAACTTACCCTTCTCCTCTTGGTTGATTAGGGTTTCCTTGAGATTTTCCTTCAATTGCTTGATTTTGACCTTGGCAACCTGATTCCTTGTGTAATAATGGATGGAAATTTTCTTTTGAAACTTGTTATCCATGTTGGCCTTCTCAAGGAGCTTCTAAAGGTGGCAATTTACTTTTTCAAGCCAAAACTCCCTATCCTCATTTATTTCCATGGCAATCCTCTCTTCAAAGGTCAATTCTTCCATTGGTGGCTTTTGTTCTCTTTCCCTTTGAAGTGCCTTCCTAGGACCCATTGTCCTTGGTCTCTTCCTTGACACATGTCCTTCATGCTTCTCAATGTCCTCATGGTCCACCACTACCTTTCCTTTCATCTTTTGTTTCTTGGCTTTGAATTGCTCTTTCTTCATGAATAGTTGTTTTGCCTTAAGTTGACTATTTTCTTGCTCAAGGAATGAAATGATGAATTTGGCCCTTTCCAAATTTTCCTTGAGCTTCATGATCTGATAATCCTTATCTTTGATGACTTGTTGCAGGTTTTAATGCTCATCATGTGCCTCCAAGTCAACTAGGTCAAAATTATGCTCAATGGGATCCTCATTATGCAAAGAAGCCTCATGATGTGATGGTGATCCATGTTCTGCTGATGTAGTAGGCTTGGCCTCTTCCTTAATTTGAGTAGCAAACACAAGGCTTCTACCTCTATGATATGTCTTGGTCACCTCAGGCCTAGGTTCCTTGGAAACCTCATCTTGTTTTATTGATGACCCCACCTTCATGGGTTGTATTAACATGGTTTGGTGCTAGCTTGGTTAAGTGGTTATATGTGTTTTCAATGCTGCCTTAATGAAGGTGTCCCATGTCATGTTATTCTCTTTCAACTGATGGAGTACTATAACCTTTATCAGGCTATGGTGAAAGAGGTCGGGATAATGCACTTTGTCTTTCAATTATACCCTTTCAAACATTTTGGTTAGGCTCCTATACAAGTAGCTGGACAAATTTAGAGTGGCAGTTGTAAAGTGCATGAGCAGTCTTATGTGGTATTGATATAGCCTAGAAAATCTACCCTCACATGTGAAGGACTTCATGACGGCCTTCATCAATGGTGCATATCTCTCCAACAAGTATCTAAATGGGAAAACATATGAGTGAGCTCCTTTGTATTGTGATTTCAAGTAGGTTTTGTACTATTCTAGGCCTAGGTTCATGCCTTTGAACTAGTTTTCACCATGGTTTGGTATGCTTGTAGCTTGAGAGATGACATTCACTAAAAAATGAAATCATTCCTTGCAATGGTGATCTTGTCTTCCTTCAAGGTGAGGGAAAATATACCTGTGATATGCTCATGGTAACCTACTTCCTGTACTCTTTGAAAAAACCCTAAACAATTGACATCTTCAAAGCATTTCATAACAAATAGGGAGGAGGTGATTTCATTCCAATTAGAGGGCTCAAGCCTCAATATCTTTCCCCCTTTGTTGTACTTCCTCTTCTCTGATAGTGATGATTCAGGCTCCATACTTAAAACCTGAGGTGAAAGGCAAGCAAAAATAGTGAAATTTTCTACGATGAGGGAATGAGGTGGTATGATGGACTTAGGAGTTGCCTAAATTTGTAAGAAAATTTAGGAGGGTAGGGTATGATGCGTGTGAGTAGGGGAAAAGGAATTTTGGGAAATGAGTGAGGGGAGGGGGTGGAAAAGGCCAAAACACAGGCCTATCTTAGAAAGAGATGGGGTAGATTAGGTTTTAGAGGAAAATGATAGAAAATGAGGGGATACGGTTTTGTGATGGATGGAAATGGTGTATTAGCTACAAACAGAGGTGTAGTGACAAGGAATCTAGGGTTTGGGGAAACAACTCATCATTTGATGATCTGTTGATGGTGCTAGACCCACCAACATGTCAAGGGGATCTCCTCGATAAGAAGTCCCAATTGTTCAGTTGAGCCTCTATGGAGTCCAAGGTAGTCGGGACCTCTATGTGGCCTTGGGAGCGATCTGGAGATATGGATGCCTTTGCATTAGAGTGGCGGCTCTTGGTTGACACCGAGCCTGAGCTAGGTATGTCTTGTGGCAGACGATTCTCCATACGGTGACCGACTCCTCCTCTGTGGGCACAACCTCGCTACTGCGGCATGCAGTTGACTCCTCCTCCACCCGTTACATGAACCTGGCTTCCCAGAGCAACCCACCACACCAATCGAATATGAACTAAACATAGAAAAACATGGCTTACCTCCCCTGTGTCGAAGTTCTCAAATTTCCCAGTGCAATTCCTGTGCACCTCCCCACTATCTGTTGGCGAGCTGGGTGGCGCATTGTAGGTCATGAAGGTAGACCAACCACTCCCAGGGAAGAGCCACACCCCACGTTCTCCACCTAACTACTGCTCCAGAGGAGCAATTCCTTGCCGAAAGAAGACCCAGAGTGAGGCAAGGGAAGCAAGAGCCCACCACCCACTCACACCAGCCCTAGGACTACAATTCCCATCGTTGTAGTTTGTCCTGTGCTCTCTCGGATCCCACGACCAAAGAGCTTGCTAGTTCCAGTCCCCCACATACCCTTCAATCTCGAACCCATCCTGCACCATCGTCCCAAGCCTCTGCCTGAGCCAGGATGCCAATACCTCACTTCTCTCCCTCACCCAACACTCCCTCCTCATCACCCACCCTCTGTAAATGACCACCCTACTATCTCCTTCCTACATTAAGTAACACTTGTGGGAGAGCCAGACTCCCAATAGCCATTAAGTTGGGCATGCTGTGCATGGAGGCCCAACTGGCTCCATGCTCCAACCCACAACCACCTATCTCCTTGATTGGAAACCCCCATCGAGGTCTTTTAGATCCTTATGTAATGGTTTTTGAAGATCATGCATTTCCCTAGGGTCCAAGTCCACTTTGGTACGAATGTTTGGCCAAGCTGCCCTGAATTTTTTATGTGGTGGGTTCGCCCCACAGTTGGTCAACCAGTCTGTGACTTTATTGCCTTCATGGAGTACATAACTGGTACTGATGTATCCAAATTTTGTTAGGGCTTTCTGGATGCGAGAAAGTTGAGATTCCAGTCTCCAGCTCCTTGCCACCTTTTGGGGGGAAGATCCATTGATGATCTTTTGTACCATAGCTATGATGAGGCGTGAGTCCCCCACTATTTTGATTCTTCGATATTGAAGCTTGGAGACTAGGCTTAGGCCCACTTCCAATCCTGTCAGCTAAGCCATGTTATTCATTTTTATACCACAGAAGCTAGAGTAAGCTACCCTTGGGGAGCCTACTGAGTCACGAATGATGCCATCGAAACCTATTAGTCCAAGATTACCCTTGGAAGCACCGTTGAAATTAATCTGGAGGCAACTATCAGTGGTGGGGGAGGAATGAAGAGGGGGAGAGGGCAAGGGAAGTCGCGAGATAGGCATGCTCGGGTAGATCAAAGCAAATGAGAGGTTCAGATGGGCAAGAATCCGGGCTTTCGATGGGTCAGGGTTCCAGTCATCAGGGGACCATGATTCAGAAAGGATGGATTCCTGGATATTTGACATCGTCAAGCTCCATATGTGCACGCTAGATGGATTTTTTCCATTGAACAAGACCCGATTCCTTTTTTTCCAAGTGTTCCATAGAATTAGACATAAGGTTAACCATGAGGCTCGGTTCACCACCGGATTGGAGAATTGGTTAGTCTGCCAGTTCTCAAGGAGATCGTGGATGTCATCTAGATGGGTATCTATTGGGCCAAACAGGTTGGAGGTATGATTCCAAACTTCACATGTTATGGGGCAATCTCCAAAGAGATGGGAAAGGGATTCTTCTACTTGCTTGCATAGGATACATATTGATGGGCCAACAAAACCCATTTTTTGGAGGCAATCCCAGGTAAGAATCTGCTTGTGGCCCACTAGCTAGAGGAAGTGAGCAACCTTGGGCCATAGGTTGCTTCTCCAAATGTGTCGACAGAAGAGGTGATTCGATTGAGCCTGACCATTAGCCTATATGAGATATGCTTCTTTCACTTAAAAGGTTCTTGTCATCGAACAAACCCATCTTATTTTGTTCATCTCCTGGGATATATGGACCTGACATTGAGAGAGATAAGTCCATAGGCATGCATTGACCTCCCGTGAGATCACTCTTGGCCAATTAGCACCATATTTCCATCTTTGTCATCTGTGGTGTTCCACATCTTCCATCCAGTAATCCGATATGCAGAGGGCCGAGATTGAGTGGAAGAGGGGTATCAGGTTAGAAAGTGATTGATCTTGAGCAAGTCGGGGGAGATGCTTCCAGGAGTCCTACCAGAAGAGGGAGGATTTCCCATTCCTTACTTCCCAGAAGAAGTAGTCTCGAATTATATCATTGTTATTATTAGCACGATTCCATATTGTAGATCCAGTGCTTGTAAGAGGTTCGCGAAGGCAGGCTTCCTGCAATTTTCCTTGTCCATATTTCTGAGACTAGATCGTCTTCTAGAGTTCATTCCCTCCTTGTATCCACCACCACCAGAGATTTTCTCTAAGGGTGTCACTCAAGACATCTAGATCGCGTAAACCGAGCCCTCCCATGGTCTTTGGGAGATAAAGTTTATGCTAGGCTACTAATGGCCACTTCTGTTCCATGGTTGCCCCACTCCAAAGGAATCTTCTAAATGTAGCAGCCAACTCAACATAGATGCTCTTAGGGGCCAGGAGGGCAGATAGTTGATATAATGACATAGCTTGCAGAGCATATTTCACCAGGGTGGCCCTCCCTGTCAGGTTGAGAACATGGAAGGTCTAGGTCGATACTTTTTGGAGAGCTTATTGCAGAGGTCTTTCCAGGGGGCAATGTGGAGGGGGTTGACAATGAGGGGGACCCAAAAATATTTAGAAGGGAGATATCTAATTGAAAAACCCATAGCTCAGGCAAGACAAGCTTGGACAGGCTTGGGAGTGTGAAAGAAATAACCCTTGGTCCCTGTCACACACTCTTATTCATTGCTTTTTGTGCATTTGAAACTAGTTCTCCCTTGTGTTTCCTTGGCACTCCTAAACACTTTCTGGCATGCATTGGCACACCTTGGCACTTGGCACATCTTGGCATGCTTCCCTAGACTCTAGCAATCCTTAACACTACCTAGCATACCTTGTCACTCCCTCCTTAGCACACCCTAAACGCACTGACACTTCCTATCACAAACTCTTATTCATTCATTTCCATGCATTAATTTGACCTAGTTCTCCCTTGTGTTTCCCTAGAACTCCCTAACACTTCCTAGCATGTGTTGGCACACCCTAACACCTGGCACATCTTGGACGCATGCTGCCCAGACACTCTAGCATGCCTTAGCACTGCCTAGCATACCATGTCACTCCATCCTTACCACACCTTGACCTCATTGACACTCCCTGTCACTCACTCTTATTCATTCATTTTCATGAATTTTGACCTAGTGCTCCATTGAGTTTCCCTAGCAATCACTAGCACTCCTTACCACACATACGCACACCTTGGAACTTGGTACATCTTGGCATGTTTCCCTAGCACTCTAGCATGCCTTGGAACTGCATAACATACCTTGTCACTCCCTCCTTAGCACAATTGGAACTTGCTAACACTCCATATCACACACTCTTATTCATTCATTTCAATGCAATTGAAACTGGTCCTCCCTTTTGTTTCCTTGGCACTCTCTAACACTCCCTAGAATGTGTTGACACCACAAACTAACACTTGACACATATTGGAATGCCTTAACACTTGGGATGTATTGGCATGCCTAACATTCCTTGGAATTGTCTAGCATGTGTTAGCACTTCTTGGCATTCCCTGGCACACCTTGTCACTCCCTAGTTGTCATGCCCTTATAGATAGCCTTACTTTTTTTGTGACTAGGGAACCCAACCAAGTCATTGAAAAATAGTGTTTTTCCTAGTCCAAAGTCTCCCTTTGTCTGAAATTGCTTTGTCCAGCCCCTTATCGCAATTGTAGGCTTACCTCCTGCAAGTCCTATTATAAAATTATCCTAACACACTTGGTCCTTGGGACACTTGGAATTCACCAACACTCCCTGGAACACACTCTTATTTGTTCATTTACATGCATTTTTACCTAGTTCTTCCTTATGATTCCCTGACACTCCCTAACACTCAAAATGCATTGGCACTGCCTGGAATTTGTTAGCACACCATTTCATTCCTTTTCATTCCCTGACACTCCTTAGCTATCATGCCCTCATAACTACCCTTACTATATTTCACAACTTGAGAACCCAAACAAATCCTACCTCGACTACAACATCTTGACCAAGTTACAGTTACTACTACTAGACTATTCTTTGTTCACCTAAGAACTTCCTATAACTCCTCTTACAATACTCATGTCGAATCTAAAATCATAAAACTTGACAAGTTACAAAGATAAGACTCACATCCAACCATGGTCATAAAACAACTAAGAAACATAGTTTACATTTTGACATGTTAGCACGTATAACAATCCCTTGGCACTATGTGGCACATGGTATCATTCCCTACATTCCTTAACATGCTTTGGCACTCCCTAACACCTATCACACCTAGAACTCACTGACACTCCCCATCACACTCTTATTCATTCATTTCCATGCATTTGAAACTAGTGCTCCCTTGTGTTTCCCTCACACTTGGCCCTAACAAACGCTAGAATGTGTTGGCACCACACCTTGATGCCTGACACATCTTTGCATGCCTTAGAACTTAGCATGTATTGGCATGAAAAACATGCCTTGGAACTATCTAGCATGTGTTAGTACTTCATGGAATTCCCTGGAACACCTTGGCACTCCCTAGTTGTCATGCCCTCATAGATAGACTTACATTTTTTGCAACTTGGGAACCCAACCAAGTCATTGGAAAAACAATTTTGTGCCCAACCCAAAGTCTCCCTTTCTCTGCAATTTCTTTTTCCACACCTTATCACAACCATAGGCTTTCCTCTTGCAAGTCCTATTCCAAACTTCTCCTAAAACACTTCATCCTTTGGAAACCTAGAATTTGTTAACAATCCTTGACACACACTCTTATTCGTTCATTTCCAAGCATTTTGACCTAGTTCTCCCTTGTGTTCCCTTGGAACTGCCTAACACTCCTCAACTTGAATTGACATTTTCCAACATGTGTTAGTATGCATTTTCATTCCTTGGCATGTCCTGACCCTCTCTAGCTATCATGCCCTCACACTACCCTTAATTTTTTTTAGACTTGGGAACCCAACCAAGTCCTGCCTCGACTACAAAAACTTGACCAAGTTACAATTACTACAACTATACTATGTCGTGTTCACCTAAGAACTACCTATAACTCATCTCAAATTACTCATGTCCACTCTTAACTCACCCCACTTAGCAAGTTACCAAGTCAAGGTTCATGTCCAACCGTGGCCATAAAACAACTAAGAAACATAGTTTACATTTTGACATGCCATAGAACCATGTACGTCTAACAATCCCTTAGCACTATGTGGCACATGTTAGCATCCCCTACATTACTTGGAATTCTTTGGCACTTCCTAGCACACCCTACCACTCCTTGACATGACCTGGAACTCTACCAAGCCTTGGCACTTCCTAGGATATAACCTTGTCACTCCCTCCTTAACACACTTGGAACTCATTGACACTCCCTATCACACACTCTCATATGTTCATTTCCATGCATTTTGAACTAATTTTCTCTTGTTTTTCAATAGCACTCCCTGGCATGCATTGGAACACCATGGAACCTGGAACATCTTGGCATGTCGCCTTCAAACTCTAACATTCCTTCACACTACCTAACATACCTTGTCACTTCCTCCTTAGCACACCTAGAACTCACTAACACTCCCTATCACACACTCTTATTGATTCATTTCCATGCATTTGAAACTAACGCTCCCTTGTGTTTCCTAGCACTCCATAACACTTCCTGGCATGCATTAGCATGCCCTAGCACATAACACATTTGGCATGTTTCTTTGACCTCTAACATGCCTTAACACTACCTAACAAACCTTGTCACTCCATTTTTAGCACACTTAGACCTCATTCACACTTTCTATCACAAACTCTTATTCATTCATTTGCATGCAATAATTTGACCTAGCATTCTCTTGTGTTTCCTTGGCACTCCCTAACAATTCCTAGCACATGTTGGTACATCTTGGGGGCATGTCACCCTGCCACTCTAGCATGACTTAGTGATTCCTAACATACCATGCCACTCACTCCTTAGCACACCTAGAACTCACTGAAACTCCTTGTCACACAGTCTTATTCATTGATTTCCATGCAATTTTACCTAGTGCTCCCTTGTGTTTCCCTATCACTCACTAACACTTCCTAGCACATGTTGGCACTCGTTGGACACATGCCACCTTGGCACTCTAGCATGACTTAGCATTGCCTAGCATACCACATCACTCCTTCCTTAGCACACATGGAACTCACTGACACTCCCTGTCACACACTCTTATTCATTCATTTCCATGCATTTTGACCTAGTTCTCCCTTGTGTTTCCCTGACACTCCCTAACACTCCTTAGCATGCATTGGCACACCCTAGCACTTGGCACATCTTGGTATGCTTCCCTATCACTCTAACATGCCTTGACACTGCCTAACATACCTTGTCACTCCCTCCTTAGCACACTTGGAACTTGTTGACACTTCATTTCCATGCATTCGAAACTAGTGCTCCCTTGTGTTTCCCTGATACTTGGCCCTCACACTCCCTATCATGCATTCGCACCACACCCTGGCACCTGACACATCTTGGCATGCCTTAGAACTTGACTTGTCTTGGCATGCCTATCATGCCTTGGAACTGTCTAGCATGTGTTAGTACTTTCTAGCTTTCCCTGGAACACCTTGGTACTCCCTAGCTATCATGCCATCATAGATAACCTTACCTTTTTTGCGACTTGGGAACCAACCAAGTCATTGGAAAAACAATGTTGTGCCCAACCCAAAGTCTTTGTTTGTCTAAAACTTCTTTGTCTAGGCCCTTATTGTAACCATAGGCTTTCCTCCTACAAGTGTTATTTTGACCTTATCCTAACACACTTTATCCTTGAGACACCTGGAATTCGTTGACACTCCTTGGCACACACCCTTATTTGTTCATTTCCATGCATTTTGACCTAGTTCTCCCTTGTCATGTTATGGCACTTCCTAACACTCCTCAACATGCATTGCCACTGTCTCACATGCATTAGCATTTCTTTTCATTCCTTGGCATGCCTTGGCACTCCTTAGCTATCATTCCCTTACAACTACCCTCACTTTTTTTGGGACTTGGGAACCCAATCAAGTCTTGCCTTGACTACAACAACTTGACCAAGTTACGACTACTACAACTAGACTATGACTTGTTCACCTAAGAACTGACTATAACTCATCTTAGGCTACTGTGAATATATTCTTGGACCATTACAATGTTTTATAGTATTATACTTCCCTTTACAAAACCCACTTTTCTCTTCTGGGTTAATTTTTCTTGAGTGAACTTTCAAATGGTTGCTAATGATTTTTTTCAAGACCTTATATGAAATATTGCATAATGACACTAAATGGCACGTATCAAAACCAACAAGATCCATTTATTTCTCTAATAGTGTAATACAAGATGCGTTTATCACCTCATCTGTAGATGCCCCATTTATTATGAGATTCAAGGGATGTTCTATTGTCTTTATCCACATAAATGCTTTAAATAAACTCACATTGGCCATGAGTGGTGAGTCTAGGAGTGAATGTGTGAAACTATTAAAATTGATTCATGTTTAATTTCCTTTTACATCGTGAGGTTGTTCTCGAGTAAGGTTGATGCATCATCACAAGGGAGCATGACACATTTTTGTGGGGGAGCGATTAAAGTTGTAACACAATTCAAGTGATATACACCTCCAATGTAAATGTCATTATTATATGCTTATGTTAGGTTATTAGAGAGGTTATTTATAGACAATACATTTAGTGTACTTGGAATTCATCTTTTCATTGCCTCGACTGTAAGATGGATTTGTACTAGGTACACTTCATGCAAATGAGCGGGGGTGTTAGTTTTTAACCCACATATGCACCAAAGCATTAGATGTTGCTCTTAGATTCCCCTTGTTGTGTTTGAAGTGGGTTTACATTAGCATTAAGTTGAAACTAATCATCATGATCTTCCTCTTCTCAATAACATCTGCTAGCTTTTCCATATACATGAGATAGAGTTAGAGGTTCACCTCATATGTAGAAGCCGCATTTATTATGAGATCCAAGGGACATTATATTGTCTCTATCAAGATTTGGATGGCTCATTGTCTACATTATTTCAATACATGTCTAGCTATTTTTATGAGGGAGGTTCTTGGATTTAGATATTTATATAATGCCTTATGTGACCTTCCCCATTTGAACTCTTTTAAGGGGGTCACCTCCTTCCATGTTGCCTTGCCTACTTAGGGCCAAACTTGACAAACCAAGATTCAAACTTCTTCAACTATCAAATTGGTGAGGCCTCATACCTCATCTTGGCCTTAATGGGACATATTTCTTCAAAGAGACTTATGAGGATTTCCCATTGTAAATTGTAGGTTGGATGTCATAGGACCTATTACCCCCCTTTATATATGGGTTTTTAGAGGAAATTTATAAATTTTCATTGTCATCTTAGCCTCTGGAATTATTTTCACATTGATCATTTTCTAGCTGAGGTATATGCATCTATATGTAACTCATGGATTTATCATTGGCTCAATCACACCTTTCCTTGGCCATCTAGGACCCTAGGTGTAGGAAGAGGTTGCTTTAGCTACCACATTTAGCTTGATATGTATGATCCATGTGTATATGATATCTTGAATGTGTATTATTTTTATTGTGATCACTTAAGAAATCTATTCTAACTCTTAATGCTTTGCCTATAAATTCTAAGTTGGATTGTCCCATGGTGTTTCATAATTTTACTCAAAGAAGTGTGTCATCTTGATGGTTTGGGAATATACTTGGTGATTTGAGTAGGTGCTACACATCAATATTATTGTACCCCTTATTTCCCTTAGTCAAATTTTATCCCATGTCATTCTATAGGATATTCATTCATTTTCCTCGGGTGAGACCTTTATGATTAAGCATTCATAGATTTGTGGCAAATTACTTCCCCTTTTGTCATTTTTTATGAAAGAAAAGAAAAAAATGAAAGCTAAAATAATTAAAGATACACTAATATGATGTATCTAAGTCTAAACTCGAAGGTTGAAGTGCAAATGCATGTAAATTTTATATCTATGAGTTGTTCCAAACTAATGAAAAACTCATTCCCTAAGTCCTAGATATAAGAAAAAGGTGAAGAAAGGAAAATTAGGCCCGATGAATGGTAACCCATGACAATGAAACCCAAGATCTCAAAATGACAACTGCAACTATTTCAAATTGTTTCCTTTGAATAATAAATGAGTGGTGTGATGAAGGAAGTATCCCAAGTAAAAATCAACTAGTCTTAGATGAATTCCAAAATTCTTGAAATATAATAGCGAGAAAGTGTGGCCTTTGGGTAATATCTTGGGAAATAAGCCACATTCTCTAGTTCAAAGAACATCCTTGAATCCCATTTATTTCTTTTTCTGCCAACATCAATCCAATAAAACAACGATAAAACCTAGTGTTTATGATATAAAATAAGTTTGGGATGGAGAGCCATGTTGAATGCATGGAGGCTTGAAATGCCAAATGCAACACAAGTGGGCAGATGTTGCATTTATCTTGAATGTTTATGTAATAAAATTTTGTTGTGAGGGAAATCACACAAAGTAAAGGAGAGAGGACAAGAGTAGGGTTGAACAACAAATGAACCACATAGGCATTAAGAAGAACACCTTGGAGTGAGGAGATTCCCTTTCATTGAGAATTATTATGTTTACAAAACTCATCAAATGCATGGATGAGGGTCACATGCTAAGTGTCGTGGGGGAGGGAAAGTAATTAGCACCCTTGGGTGGCTCTAATGCAAAGAGTTAGACATAATCCACATTAGATGTGAGTGCGGATCAATACAATATCACTAATTTACCATTCCATTGATTATTCTCCAAATATGGGCTAAGCGTCTTGTAGCCTTGAGGGTTAGTTTAAGTAGCCATGAGTAAGATGTGAGATCTGTCTCCCCATTTTGGTGAGGTTAGATGTTCAATTCTCTTGGTCCTCTAGGGGCAAGATGCTTGGAAGTTAGGCAGTGATGATCTACCTAAATTACCATCCATCAAAGATGGTGAAGTCTATGGAATTTTCCCATGCATATATATATATATATATATATATATATATATATATATATATATATATATATATCTATATATATATATATATATATATATATATATATATATATATATATATATATATATATATATATATATATATATATATATATATAGATAAAAGAAGGCCACACATAAAGTGGGTGATCTCCTTGTGGTTTCACCCCATTGACACAATCATTTATGTCACACAAGACCCAACCTACTTTGTTGGAATACTATTGTTAAAGGAAAAACATAGGAACTTGGTGGAGAAGAAGCAAAACTCCTTGTCATTGGAGGGTCATATTTTGATCACATGAAGGATAATCAATGCTTGTGGGAATATTTGGCATTAGGATACAATGTTAGAGGTATCATTTGTATGAGAGCTCAATATCTTCTTATTGGGAGGAGATATATGCAATAGTGTAGAGATGACATAAACATATATATATATATATATATATATATATATATATATATATATATATATATATATATATATATGTGTGTGTGTAAAAGAAGGCCACACATAAAGTGGGTGCTCTCCTTGTGGTTTCACCCCATTGACACAATCATTTATGTCACACAAGGCCCAACCTACTTTGTTCGAAGACTATTGTTGAAGGAAAAACATAGGAACTTGGTGGAGAAGAAGCAAAACTCCTTGTCATTGGAGGGATATATTTTGATCACATGAAAGACAATCAATGCTTGTGGGAATATTTGGCATTAGGATACAATGTTAGAGGTCTCATTTGTATGAGAGCTCAATATCTTCTTATTAGGAGGAGATATATGCAATTGTGTAGAGATGACATAAACACAATGAGATAACTTAATTGCGAAAACTCTAATATATAATGTAATACACACCTTTTATAAACAAAAATAAATAAATATTTATTATTCTCAATATAAATATATTATTATTCTAATTTGATTTAAATTAAATCCTTAAATTTATCCACACATATTATTAATTACACCAAACACATTTTAAAATTAAATAAATGATCATATATAACTAATCATATAGAAATAATTTATCCCTCAAAAAAAAATTAAAAATTAGAATTTTATCCCTCCAAAAATAAAAATAAAAATTAGAAGTCAAAATGATTTACCACTTCACTTTGAAAAATTACTAAATTTTATGTCTTAGTGAAGTCCTTTTAATTTTTTGATAATTTACTTTTTAGTGAAGAATAGGGAACGAAGCTAGGGTTTAGAATAGGGAGCAACAGGAGGAGCGAGTTGGTAACAATGGAGGGGCCAAGAGGAGGGAGTTCCACTCCCTCCTGTAGTAAATTTGTTTCAAATAGAAGTAGGGAAACAAGTTTAAATGGATTCAGGAAACCCTCGGAGGCTGGACAAAAGAAGACAGACTCAAAAGAACTAGAAAGCAACAAATCTGATGAACACGAAGAAACTCACGGGGCGGTCAGAAGGGAGGAGAGACCAGAGGACAGTAGTCAGAAAAATTTGTACAAATTTGTATCAGGACCCTATAAACCCAAGTCAATGATGAAACCCTGGGTGGTTCTGAATGATCCTGTACTGCAGGTGCACAGAGATCACATGGTGACATATGCTATTATATGCAAGTTTATGGGTATATGGCCTACAAAGAAGAATCTGTACACATGGATAAAAAACAATTGGAAACCAAAGGGAGATATAACTCTGCATCTAGGGTCCAAGGGTTTCTTCACAGTGGTTTTCACCAGCCTAGAGGACAAAGACAGAGTGTTTGAAGGAGGACCCTATTTCTATGTTGTTGCAGGACTATATATGTGACCCCGGGTAATAAAATTTGTCCTGCAGCGTGAAATGTTCACATCGGTCCCGGTATGGATCAGACTTTACTCCATACCTTTAGATTATTGGCTGCCTGAATCCTTAAAAGCTATAGGAAATAAATTAGGACATTTTCTAAAAATATCAGAGGCAAATCTGCAAGGTAAATATACCTCCTTCGCATGAATATGTGTGGAAATGGATCTATCGGGAGCACTCATGGATGAAGTTGTCCTAGAAGTTTATGATGAGGAATGGGTACAAGAAGTGGACTATGAACATATCCCTTTTAGATGTCGAAAATGTCATGAACATGGGCACCTATTTAGAGATTTCCCACAAAACAAAAGGGAGGATAATCCGAGAACCAACACAGGCAAAGATCCTGAAGGATTCACCAAGATGGGAGGTAGAGGGAAAGGAGGGGGAAGAAGGTACTAGAAGAAACAGAGTGAAAAAATGCTATCAAGTTGCAATAGTTTTGAAATTTTAGAAGAAGAAGGGGGGAACATTGGAAAGGTCATTACACTAGACAACCATCCTATAGAGAAGGAAAAGGAGGACAGCATGGAAATAATACAGGAAAACAATGAACAACAAGAAACCATATCAAGCAACATGGAACTAAGCAGGGACCAGGAGATGACCCCAAGTGAAGTTGGGACAGAGGACCGAGAACTACAAGAGATTCCTGAGAGGGAGAATCTTGATCTAGAAAAATTCTTAAACCAGGGAACCAACAAAGGGATAGACTCCCTACCATAAGAGGAGTTTGACAGAGTACAACAACTCTTCCTTTGGAGATCTCAGACAAAAGCCTTAGGAATCAAAAGAAGCCATGGTAGCCAGGAACACAGAGGGGTCAAATCAATGGAGGAAATATCAGGACACTCGGCCAAAAACTCAAGCAAGAAAAGAGGAAGAAAAAGACAAAATGAGCTATTAACAAAGTGTGGAAAGCTCATGCTCAACTCAAGTAATATGAAATATCTCACCAGTTACTCATTTAAAAACCCATCATTATGAAGCTCACAACCTAGAATATCAGGGGTCTAGGAGGTAAAAGGAAATAGAGGAATCTCAACAACAGATTAAAAGAAGAAAAACCAGATATGTGTTCATATAGGAAACAAAATGTTCCATAGATAAAATCTGGGAGATACATAACAAATGGCTCAGTATATGAGCACCTGGAAGTCAAAGCCAATAACACAGCGGGTGGGATTCTTACTTTTTGGAATCCTCAGAAATTTGACATTTTGGATGCTTACCTTTCAATGGTTATCCAACCTTTGGGTGATAAGGAAATCTATATGGTCACAAATGTCTATGGTCCTCAAAAACTTGAAGACAAACTCAAGCTTCTCACTTCACTAGAGGAGCTAAGGGAAAGACACCTAGTAATGCCCTGGATTCTAGGTGGAAATTTCAACATGATCAAATCTCTCATGGAAAAAAAAGAGGAACTAGAGTAATAGGAAGAGACTCTATTGCTTTCCAGAACTTCCTAAACAACTTGAGGCTACTAGACTTGGAAAAAGCAAATGGAACCTTCACATGGAAAAATAAGAGGGGAGGAGCTTCCCAAGTTGCCTCAAAACTAGATAGATTCATCATCTCAGAGAACCTCTTCCTCTCTAGACCTAACTTGAATGCTTTTATCCTTCCTTTTGGAGGATCGGACCACTGGCCTATTCAGTTAGAAGCTTCTTTTATTGGCACTCTGAGGAACAAACCTTTCAGGTTCGAAAATGTTTGGCTTACTCACCCTGACTTCATCTCCAATATTGATAAATGGTGGAAGGAAGATTTACCCATTCAAGGCATGAAAATGTTCCTTCTACAAAAGAGACTTAAACACATTAAGATCAAACTCAAAGATTGGAACAAAAGTGAGTTTGGCAACATTTTTAAAGCCAAAAGAGAAGTGGAACAAGAGTTACAGAAAATTAACCAAATTCTTATCAAGAAAGGCTTTACTAATGGTAGGAAATTGCAAGCTGACTCTCTTCAACATGTTGTGGTCACCAACAACCCCCCCCTCTTTGCTCGATATTAGCAATAACATCGAGCAAAGGGAGGGACCCTGAAAGAATAATCCCAAAAATAATTTTTAAATTTTTGTATTTTTCTCCCTAAGGCTTAAATCGCATCGCAAGGGAAGGCTGAAGCATTACCCAAGCACGGAAAACAAAACTGCGAAAGAGCGATGCGAAATTCATCGCATCGCATGCATCCCAAGCGCTCTCTAAAAAGAAGACCTTCAAGAAATTCCGATCGCCGATATGCGACATCGCACATCGCAAACGTCGCACTAGGCGGCATAAACCATTGAATAAAATCTGCGATCAGCGATCTGCGATGACAGCGATCTGCGATTTGCGATATCGGCGAACCGCGATCTGCGATCTGCGATCTGCGATATGAAAAGACTCATCGCACGAATTCTCCGACATACCCGATAGACCCAAGATTAAGCGCGCGCCTTAAAGGAAATTAATGACCGCATGCTTGAGTATCAAGGAATGATTGCATCGCATTTTTCGAAGAGTCAAGTCATGATGAATGTCAGGATTATGCATTCATTAGAGTTTAATGCTTTCATGTCAATCTTTTCATTTCCCTTCTTCTTTGCGTAGACTGCAAGACACGCAACTAATATAAATCTATATGCAGGAAATATCTAAAGGAAAAGGGAAAGCGCCAATCAGACAGCAGAGAGAAGATTCCTCCACAAATGGATGCCGCATGCAGCAAGACCGCGGATTCCAGACTATAAGCCAACCGGCACTGATGAAATTAGACTATCCAGGACTCAGAGTCAAAGGCGCACAAAAGCAGCGTGTTCACAAAAGATCTTGAAGCTCAGGCTTGGTAAAGCAGAGGAAGAAGCGCATGAGAAGGAAGACGCTCCAGAAAAGCCTGGAACAAAGAGCGAAAACAATTCTCGAAACAGGGGATTGTCCATACAGCGCGACTCCTAACCCACTCAGTCATTCGCACGACCGGAAACCGGAATAGCAACAGCAAAATCAGTTCGAGAAGAACCTGGGTTGTGCTAAGTATACACGCGGCGAATACACCCAGCTAGAGAAAGGTTTTCGAAAATATCTTCTGGTCTGTCAGAAGGAAGTGCCAGCTCTTATTATTTCCACTTTTATCTCCCGAGCGAAAGAAGAAGGCGGCCAGCCGACTGTTCCCAGGAAAACGTAGCGCTGTTGACAGCACTAAAGAGAATATACAGAAACGGTCAGAAATTAGATTTAAAATTTTAGAAATAAATTTGCTTTTAGTAAAGGGCGGTCATTTGAAGCCGATTCCCTAATTTCGTGTAATTAAGATTAATTAGTTAGTAGTATTTAACCCTTCTCATGGCATTTGGAGAAGGGTCCGGAAATCTGTCAAAAAACTTGTCCTCAGAACATGCACTTCTGCACCCTCAGAGGAGGTTTTTGATGAATGGATGGATCGAGATTTATTTATGTTTGCATTTTAATGTCTGTTACTGATGTTTCACTTCTGTACTCTTAGCAGATATTAGAACAAGTACGAATAAATCATTATTGCTTGAAGTTTATTAGTGAAATCAGTCATAAATGGTACTATCTCTTGACTAAATTCTACTAGTATCCCTAAAGTAATACACAGCTGAGTTCTTTATATGTTACTGTATGAATGTCTATATTACCATTTGGCACTTCTGTACGGTGGGGTCATTTATTTATGCTTGACATATAGAAAACTGATTATGCGATATGCTGTTCACAACTACTCTGCCTAACTTCTTATGCAGAATGGTTTATCTTTATCGATTTATATTCTGATAACAGTTGAATGATCTTTATTACCAGCTGTTGTTTGAAATCTTTCTAGATCGCATAATAAAAGAAAACACCCCAGGTTAGCGTAGACTAGATGTACTGTTTCTCTTCATTAAATTACATTAGCATAGAGTTAGTTTAGCAGTTAAGATTAAGACTAGTTTAGAGAAACCTTTAGATTAATACCATCAAACTCTACACACACACGCACACCCTTCACATTAGGAAACTGGTCCCATTACCCCCAGTCAGACCCGCTACTCCAAACGGGCAAGGAGCCGCCAACCAAGTTCCGGACCGGGTGGGTATCCCCCTTGTTGTCGACCCGACTTCGGGGCCCTCAACATTTCTGGCGCTAGAAGGAGGGCAGAGCTATGAATGGCACATAATTCAAAATCCAAATACCATTCTGAGAGCAAATTACCCTCACCAACTTCCCGACTTCCCCGGTACGACTAATCTCGGAACTAGAAGTCGCTCGGACATCCACCGCTGCTATACATACTGATACATCAGACCAACTTATTATCGATCCCCCTGAAGTTCAAACTTTGATCCGTAAACTCCAGGGATTCTCTATTTTTACCCAGAAGTCTAATAAATCTAAAGGCAGCCTGACTTCGCAGTACAATCCTGCTCATCCCCTGACCCGATTGAAGAGTGAAAAGTTTGGCGTCCAGCCAATTGAAATCCCTCTCCCCACTAGGAAAAGAGCAAGGAAAGCACTCCCAGAGTCTGACAGAGAGACTCTTTCATCCACTTCGTCCATTTCAACTCCCTCTCCGCGAAGTCAACCACCCACATCTCCACCTCAAGTCACTCATCCATCTTCCACAACCCTTCCTCCGCAATCGTCGAAGATCATAACATCTCCATCTTCTCAACATCAAAGACCATCTCCTACGCTTTTGTTGACTAGCAACTCAGCGATGGCCCAATCTCCATGGAATAATCCTAGGGCGGTTCTAATGCCTCCACCCCTAAGTCCAATACCTGCCCATCCCGAGAAATGGCTACCAAAGTTCAATCCAGAAACAGGAATGCTAGCTGAAGAACATATCAATAATTTCATGCTTTCTGTTAATCTCAATGGAGTTACCAACGAAGATGCCGTGGTCCGACTTTTCCCCTATACAATGCAAGGAACAGCCGGGTCATGGTACTTTTCGCTGCCCTCCGGATCTATCACCAGCTGGGACATTTTTCAAAATCAATTTCTCACCAAATTCGGTGATGATAGATCGACAGCGACACTGATCAACGATTTATCCAATCTTAAAGCTGAGGATAGGGAACCCATTAAGGATTTTAACTTACGATTCAAAAAGATCCTCAACAAAATCCCCGCTGCTTCTCAACCCAGCGAGGAAGTAAGATGTGAGTGGTACATCACGGCCTTACCTTCAAACTTGGCCATCTTCGTAGATAGGGCGAGCAAGACAACCTTAGTCGAAAATTTGGCTGAGGCGTTAGCAGTTGAAAGACGCGTAGTAGCCCTAGAAAAGAGATCTACAATCGAAGAGCGTAAATCTAAGAAAATCTCTTTCAAAGAAGACACCAAGAAGAAGCAAACGAAAGATCCTTTCGACATGGAAGGACTACAAAAGGTATTAAAGGCCATGTCTAATGAGATGATTGACATAAGAAAACAAGTAGCAGAATCGTCCCCAAGAAAGCCTTTTAGGAATTTCAAAAGAAACCCTCCCATGGAGACGAAGCCACCCAACGTGGTCTCAAATGTGGAATCTAAAGAAGAAGAAGAGGAGAGCACCATCGAAACGCAGACCGACGATGAAGAAGTGGTGGAACTGCAAGGAATGTGGGATTTCATCCTCCCACAAGAGGAAGATCAAGAAGCACTTCCGGTTAGCACACGAAGCAGAAATCAACTTGATCCTCCCCAGAATACCCCAAAACAGAAGGGCGCAAGCCCTGCAGCAAAAGAAAAGGTTGCACCAAAGAAAACAATTGCTAAAACGACCTCATTTAGCCCAGTCCAATCAGAGCAATCACCTCCATCAAAGACACTAATAGTGTCGGATGAAATGGAGTATAACATCATCAATGACATGAAAAAGACTAGGGCTAATATCACTCTGTACGAGTTGAGCAAATTAAAACACCAACAGAAAATCATGATGAAAGAGTTACACGTCGTACCTACTACACCTTTACCTACAGCTGTAGCTTCCCATAATATAGGAAGACCTCCAATCAACACGATCAATAAAATCGATCCAAATGACATCGCTCTGATTGGAGGGAGATCTAGATCTCATACTCCTCCTTTCCTCCTCACTTATGAAATCTTTAACAGAAACGTGCACAACTGCTTGGTCGATTCTGGTGCTTCAACCAATATTCTACCCAAGTCAATATGTGCCAAACTTAATGTTCAACCGCAAAAATCCGCAGTGCGCATAGTTCAACTTGATCGATCGCAAGTCGAAGTGATAGGCGAACTTAATCAAGTGACCATAAGACTGTCATCTAACCCCAAGGTATGTCAGGTTATCGACATTCTAGTGGCTGACATCCCTGAATTTTATGGTCTGATTCTTAGCAGGGACTGGTCCGAGAAACTCCACGGATACTTTTCAACCGACTGGTCGCACATGTGGTTACCCTTCAACGGGAAACCAAATCAAATAAAGATTGAACGGGAATTGCACCAAAAATACATAGTGACGGATTTGGAAGGAGAGAACGAAGCCATAGCATAAAACAACAACATCATAGGCAACTACTCGGTAGACTCTTTCCTCGAAAATTTCAATGCTCACATATCACCATATTTAGAAAATTCAGTTTTGTCCCAAGTTGAAAACTTTTCCCAGACTGATGATTCAAAATGTGTTAGTTTCTTAGATAACCCTGTAAATACTTCTTTATTTTGGAAATTATATTTTGATGGCTCTAAATCCAACGAGGGAGCGGGAGCAGGATGCGTTTTGATTAGCCCAGACGGAAATAAGACCATGCTCACATGCAGACTGGAGTTCGATTGCACGAACAACACAACGGAATACGAAGCCTTGGTGCAAGGCCTATACAAAGCAATCGGCTGCAACTGTCAAATATCTTCAAGTCTTTGGAGATTCTGAGATCGTCGTCAAACAGGTACGTAACACCATACACTGCCTGTCTAATCATTTAAAGCACTATCAATCTTTAGTACAAGATCTCACTACACATTTTACAGCGTTCAATATTTCGTCAATCCCGAGACTTCACAATGCAAACGCAGACCTGTTAGCTAACGTAGCCTCCAGACTCATCCCCTCCGAAGACTTTAGTCCAGATAGGTTTTCGATAGAATTGATTTTTAAACCATCTATCCCTGAAAACATCACCAACTGGAGAGTATTCAACGACGACCCAGACATCGTAAGTTTCCTCACCTCCGAAGGATCCTACTCAAACCAGATAATCGACGAAGACTGTCATGATCACCAGATACAACAAAATAGCACTGATAATGCTATACCCAAATCGGTGGTCAAACTAGAAGACTTATACGACTTGAAAAGTAGGTTCAAAAGGTCAGCTAACGCCAAACTCTATAGTTCAAATCTGAACTACGAATCAGTGAACCTAGGAACCGATGAGAAGCCGCAAAACGCTAATCTAGGTCAAGGCCTAGCTCCTGAAGAAAAATCAGCATATATCCATCTTCTACGACAGTACAAAAACGTCTTTGCCTGGAATTACGATGAGCTGAAGACTTATAACACTTCTATCATTCAACACACTATCCCTATGATTGACAACGAGAAACCTGTCCAACAGAAGCTCAGAAAAATCCACCCCAACTTGGAAAATCAGATAAAAACTGAGCTGAATAAATTGTTGAGAGCCAGAATAATCTTCCCGGTCAGACATTCCAAATGGGTATCCAACATGGTACCTGTTAGGAAGAAAAACAGAGATATTAGAATCTGCATCGACTTCCGGAATCTTAACAAAGCCTGTCAAAAAGACAATTTTCCCCTCCCACCTATGGAGCAAATATTATAGGCAGTCGCAGGCTCAGAGTTAATGTCTTTCCTGGACGGATTTTCAGGATATAATCAAGTGTTGGTACACCCAGATGATCAGTTAAAAACCACCTTCCGAACTAAAGGGGTACCTACGCGTATCGGAAAATGCCGTTCGGTCTGATCAACGCCGGCGCCACTTTTCAGAGAGCCATGGACATTGCGTTTAAAGGTTTAGTCAATAAATCGGTAGTGATCTACCTGGATGATATAACTGTATACTCCAAGAACCGAAACGACCACCTCAAAGATTTGAAGCAAATCTTTCAAAGATGTTTAAGGTATGGGATCTCGCTTAACCCGAAGAAATCTTTTTTTGCGTTGAGTGAAGGAAAATTGCTAGGATTCATAGTGTCCAAATCTGGCATTCACATTGAACCTGACAGAATCAAAGAAATTTCCGAGATATCCATGCCTCATAACAAAAAGACCATGCAATCTTTCCTAGGACAGATCAATTTTGTGAAAGGATTTGTCCCAGGTTTTTCACGTATTATTTCTCCTTTACAAAAAATGATAAAAAAGAATTCAAACTTTAAATGGGGTCTAGACGAGCACGAAGCATTTAACTTAATCAAACAAGCGATCATCAACGCTCCATCTCTAGCAACCCCAAATTTTTCAGAGCCCTTTGTCTTATACACGTTTGCCTCAGAGAATTCATATGTTGCGATCTTGACTCAAGCGAATCAAGAAAAGGTAGAAGCTCCGATCGCATTCTTTAGCTCAAACTTACAAGGTGCTGAGCTGAAATATTCGGACGTAGAGAAACAGGCATACGTCGTTTTCAAAGCAATTAAATATTTCAGACCTTTCTTGCTAAAGGCCCATACCAAGGTCATAGTACCATTCCCAGCAGTAAGAAACCTCCTAATACAGAAAGATGTGGGCGAAAAGAGAGCGAATTGGATCACCGCCTTGCACAATACGACCTGGAGATCAAGCCGGCACACATCGTAAGAGGCCAAGGCTTCTGCAAGATGTTAGCTGGAGCATCGCAAATCCCCGAAAAATCATCTGAAGAAGTACACGCGTATGAGGTAAGCCTAAACGACGCACAATCATTATATGCTGACACCATTTATTTCCTGAAAAACGGGCATGCTCCATTTCACTTGGATCACATCAAGAAGAGAGCCCTGAGATTAAAAGCTAAACAATACCAGCTCGTAAATGATGTCCTGTTTAAAAGGAATTATGATTCTGTGCTTCTTAGATGTCTTGAGAAAACTGAAGCCGAAAAGGTTTTGCAGGAACTCCACGATGGACCAGCAGGTGGACACTATGCTGGAGAAGCCACCGCACACAAAATCTTACGTGCAGGATACTACTGGCCCACGCTGTTCAAAGACTCGTACCATCACGTAAGGAAATGCCAAGTCTGCCAAACTGCTACAGGAAAACAAAAGAAGTCATCCATGCCACTACAGCCGGTTAACATCGAGCAGCCGTTCAGCCAATGGGGCCTGGACATAATAGGTGAGATCGTTCCTCACTCCTCTAAACAGCATAGGTATATCCTCACGGCAACTGACTATTTTACTAAATGGGTAGAGGCAGTTCCTCTCAAGGCAGCTAATTCTGAAAACATTATTGAATTCATAGATCAGTTTATCATTAATAGGTTTGGATTGCCAACGGCCTTAATATTTGATAATGCTTCATATTTTTCTGGAAATACCATGACTGAGTTCGCTCTCAAAAGAGGGTTCAAACTGAAGTATTCTGCCAACTACTATCCGCAAGGTAATGGGCTGGCTGAATCAACGAACAAGAACCTAATCAGGATTATCAAAAAGACAGTCGACCAAAACCAAAAGAATTGGCATAAAGCACTGGTAAACGCCTTATGGGCAGACAGAATTACAAAGAAAGCCTCTATCGGCACTTCTCCCTTTAATTTAGTTTACGGGAGAGAAGTAGTTCTTCCTACTCACTTAGCCATTCCCTCCTTGTCCTTAGTACAATACATTGATGAAGTATCTACTTCTCCCTTACAGCTAAGGCAAATGGAAATAATCAAGCTAGAAGAACAACGAGAACAGGCCAAGAAAACACATGCTCACCACCAAGCGCTGATAAAATCCTCTTTTGATTCGAACATAATGACCAGAAAAAACTTTCAGATGGGAGACTTAGTTTTGAAATGGGATAAGGCTCACGAAGAAAAGGGCAAACATACGAAATTCCAGAAGCTATGGCTTGGTCCTTTTCAGATCGTAGAGGTCATAGGCCCGTCGACTTTTGTGTTGCAGGACTTGACAGGCAGGAGAGATTCTCTGCCTGTGAATGGACAAATCCTCAAAATGTATTTTCCATAGAAGGTCATCCTTCTATTTTTGTAGGATAATTTTAGTTTTATTTTTTTTTAGTTTTTATTTCTTATAAATAAGGTTGGTTGTGAATGATCATAAATTATATTCATGAAGAAACATACCATTTCTCTATCAGATTTTGATTTCACTTGTATAAATAGTAAAACTTTTCGAAAAAATCTGACTTTTATTATTGACAGATAGAGTTAACTTTAGCCTGAATATGATGTTAGTTTCAACTTCACAAAGAAATCTGGGATGAAAGTAACTTTTGGCAAAAAATTGTTTTATGCCAACGCAATGAAAAGTATCATCAATAGCAAAATAATTATTCTCTGCAAAACTGCTGTTCTTAAACTCTATTATTGTCGTCCAGAGCTTTCTTAAGGAAAAACAATGACTTCCTCCCTGTTAAAGAAATCGCAGCATCCAGAGAAACAATCCAAGAAAACACTATATCTCAAAGAATGAGAGGTCTCATCACGAGCCGGCTTATCATGATCACAGATATTATAACTTGCTGACTTTGCCACTACTGTCTACCAAAACAGGGCAACGACTCAAGATTGTTGCAATCAAAAGACAAGGGGTCTCATCACGAGCCAGCTTGTTCAGCAAAAGTGTAAATCAAGTGAATGACTGTGTCATAATTTGGCCACCAAACCAAGACACTGTTCTTTAGAGAATAAAAAATCAAAAAAGAAAGAAAAAGTGTCAAAAGGATTTTTCTCTGGTATGTTGTAAATAACCTTAAACAGGAAAAAGGATCATTGTTGGATAACATGGTAACCTTGTCGAGGCTATGGACGCTTGCGGGCAGCAGAGGCTCTACCTACGACAAATGAGCATATTTTACAAAGCCAGTACGCAGAGAAGACCTTATTTTGTCTTTGAAAAGCACTGAGTAATGTCTAGGTGTGAATACAAGAAATAACCCAGAGGGAGCAAACAATCGGAATGAAATAAAAGTTGTGACGAAACATCATTGACGGGATAAGGGGTAATACTCTATCTGTCCATAACAAAATTTAGGCATAAGAAAATTTTTTCTGTTTTGGAAGTGAAAATGCAATAGAACAAGCAGAGATAACTGGTTCTTCACAGTGAATTGCCATTGTTGTGGTCACCAACAAACCCCCCCTCTTTGCTCGATATTAGCAATAACATCGAGCAAAGGGAGGGACCCTGAAAGAATAATCCCAAAAATATTTTTTAAATTTTTGTATTTTTCTCCCTAAGGCTTAAATCGCATCGCAAGGGAAGGCTGAAGCATTACCCAAGCACGGAAAACAAAACTGCGAAAGAGCGATGCGAAATTCATCGCATCGCATGCATCCCAAGCGCTCTCTAAAAAGAAGACCTTCAAGAAATGCCGATCGCCGATATGCGACATCGCACATCGCAAACGTCGCACTAGGCGGCATAAACCATTGAATAAAATATGCGATCAGCGATCTGCGATGACAGCGATCTGCGATTTGCGATATCGGCGAACCGCGATCTGCGATCTGCGATATGAAAAGACTCATCGCACGAATTCTCCGACATACCCGATAGACCCAAGATTAAGCGCGCGCCTTAAAGGAAATTAATGACCGCATGCTTGAGTATCAAGGAATGATTGCATCGCATTTTTCGAAGAGTCAAGTCATGATGAATGTCAGGATTATGCATTCATTAGAGTTTAATGCTTTCATGTCAATCTTTTCATTTCCCTTCTTCTTTGCGTAGACTGCAAGACACACAACTAATATAAATCTATATGCAGGAAATATCTAAAGGAAAAGGGAAAGCGCCAATCAGACAGCAGAGAGAAGATGCCTCCACAAATGGATGCCGCATGCAGCAAGACCGCGGATTCAAGACTATAAGCCAACCGGCACTGATGAAATTAGACTATCCAGGACTCAGAGTCAAAGGCGCACAAAAGCAGCGTGTTCACAAAAGATCCTGAAGCTCAGGCTTGGTAAAGCAGAGGAAGAAGCGCATGAGAAGGAAGACGCTCCAGAAAAGCCTGGAACAAAGAGCGGAAACAATTCTCGAAACAGGGGATTGTCCATACAGCGCGACTCCTAACCCACTCAGTCATTCGCACGACCGGAAACCGGAATAGCAACAGCAAAATCAGTTCGAGAAGAACCTGGGTTGTGCTAAGTATACACGCGGCGAATACACCCAGCTAGAGAAAGGTTTTCGAAAATATCTTCTGGTCTGTCAGAAGGAAGTGCCAGCTCTTGTTATTTCCACTTTTATCTCCCGAGCGAAAGAAGAAGGCGGCTAGCCGACTGTTCCCAGGAAAACGTAGCGCTGTTGATAGCACTAAAGAGAATATACAGAAATGGTCAGAAATTAGATTTAAAATTTTAGAAATAAATTTGCTTTTAGTAAAGGGCGGTCATTTGAAGCCGATTCCCTAATTTCGTGTAATTTAGATTAATTAGTTAGTAGTATTTAACCCTTCTCATGGCATTTGGAGAAGGGTCCGGAAATCTGTCAAAAAACTTGTCCTCAGAACATGCACTTCTGCACCCTCAGAGGAGGTTTTTGATGAATGGATGGATCGAGATTTATTTATGTTTGCATTTTAATGTCTGTTACTGATGTTGCACTTCTGTACTCTTAGCAGATATTATAACAAGTACGAATAAATCATTATTGCTTGAAGTTTATTAGTGAAATCAGTCATAAATGGTACTTTTATCTCTTGACTAAATTATGCTAGTATCCCTAAAGTAATACACAGCTGAGTTCTTTATATGACTGTATGAATGTCTGTATTACCATTTGGCACTTCTGTACGGTGGGGTCATTTATTTATGCTTGACATATAGAAAACTGATTATGCGATATGCTGTTCACAACTACTCTGCCTAACTTCTTATGCAGAATGGTTTATCTTTATTGATTTATATTCTGATAACATTTGAATGATCTTTATTACTAGCTATTGTTTGAAATCTTTCGAGATCACATAATAAAAGAAAACATCCCGGGTTAGCGTAGACTAGATGTACTGTTTCTCTTCATTAAATTACATTAGCATAGAGTTAGTTTAGCAGTTAAGATTAAGACTAGTTTAGAGAAACCTTTAGATTAATACCATCAAACTCTACACACACACGCACACCCTTCACATTGGGAAACTGGTCCCATTACCCCCAGTCAGACCCGCTACTCCAAACGGGCAAGGAGCCGCCAACCAGGTTCCGGACCGGGTGGGTATCCCCCTTGTTGTCGACCCGACTTCGGGGCCCTCAACACAACAGTAATGGGACATCGGATGTCAACAGGAAGAAATCTTCTAGAAGCAGAAATCAAGAGTGCAATGGCTTAAAGAAGGAGAAAGAAATACAAATTTTTTCCACAAATCAACCATGGAACATCGAGCTCATAATTGAATCACAAAGCTCATAGATCCTCAAGGGAAAGAGCTAAGCACACACAAAGATATGGAATCCATTCTGGTACAACATTTTTAAAGCATAACAGAGGAGCCTATCTTAGACAGATCGCTAGCTATTAAAATATTTATGCAGCACATTCCAAAACTGGTGACCAGGGAAGATAATTTTAATCTCAACTGACCAGTGACAGAAGAGGAGGTAAAAGAAGTAATAAAAGAGATGCACAATGGGAAAACTTCTGGACCGAATGGTTTCAATGTTGACTTCTTCAAGGCAAGCTGGGAAATAGTCAAATAGGACATATTGGAGGTGGTGGAGGATTCAAGAATTTCAAAAAAAATCCTAAAAGCACTAAATGCCTCCTTCATAGCCCTAATTCCTAAACAGGATAAAGCAATGAATCGAGATCAATTCAGACCCATAGCCCTCTGTAATGTAATATACAAAATCATCTCAAAAGTTATTGCAAACAAACTCAAGCCCCTTCTTCCAACTCTCATGTTGGAGGAGCAAACTGGATATGTAGAAGGAAGGAAAATTCTCAATAACATCATTCAAGCTCACGAAATAGTGCACTCTCTCAAGAATAATAAGCAAGCAGGTATGATCATACAACTAGACCTAGCGAAAGCTTATGACAAGCTAAGCTGGTCATACATCAAAGAAGTTCTAAAAGCATATGGCTTTGACCAGAATTGGATAAGATGGGTTATGGCTTTGGGAACATTTGCTAGCTTTCCTATCCTTCTCAATGGTTCTCCATCTAGATCCTTTCGGCCCTCGAGGGGTCTCAAGCAAGGAGATCCACTCTCTCCCTTTCTCTTTATCCTTATGATGGAAGGATTAGGCAAAGCAATCATTTCTACCAAAGAGGAAGGCACAATCTAGGGTCTCAAGCTTACCCAGGACGGAGACTCTCTGACTCATCAGCAATTTGTAGATGACACCATGCTACAGGGCATACCAACAGTCAAAGAAGCCAAAGCTTTCAAACAAATTCTGCAAGATTTTTCTTTGGTAGCTAGTACAGAGGTAAGTCTCACAAAATCAAAAGTATTTTTTTTCAATACTAATATTTCCATTCAGAGAAATCTCTCCAGAATTCTCAGCTTTCAGAGAGACCATCTTCCCTCCAAATATCTGGGAATACCTCTCACTGACAAACCTCTGAGCAAGGAAGTTTGGGAGCCATTGACTAATAAACTGAAGGACAAAATCAGCAAATGGACAAGTAGATCTTTAAATCTAGCAGGCAGGCTCGTTCTCACAAAGGCAGTCCTGCAATCTATTCCAATCTACATGTTTTCGGCTCTTCCTATCCCTAAAGGAGTAGCACAACAAATCAAGAACATTCAAAGATATTTTCTTTGGGGAAAAGGAGAGGAAAAAAAGAAATGGGCTCTGGTAGCTTGGGACAAACTTTGCAAACCCAAACCTCATGGGGGTCTAGGTCTCCATGACCCGAAAACTCTCAAAAAAGTTTTGGGGGCCAAACTTTGGTGGAGATGGCTGAAGGAATCAAGCAACCCATGGGCCAAGCTCCGAAAACAGAAATATACAAAGGACTAGCAAGAATGGGACTTGATCAGAACGACTGGACATATCCGAGGCTCTCATATTTGGAACAATGCTTGGGAGAATAGAGCATTAGTTCAGAAACATAGCTTCTGGGAGATTGAAAATGTGAACCTAGCTTGGTTTTGGGAGAACAACTGGCAGCAGGAACCCAACTTAAGTAGAGAAGGACTGGACATTCTCAAAGAGGACATTGTCAACAAAGGACTAAAAAAGGTCAGCGACTTTTGGGATAAGACAAGGAACAATGATAAATGGAGAACATGGAAAGTACCAGTTTACAGTGAAGAGACTCCTCTGAAGACCCAGGCTGAAGCTCTTGCTACAATCCTGGAAAAGAGGAAAATTTTGATCTCTACTTTCACAGATCAACTTAGATGGGGAAGAATCAGTGAGGGCAACTTCAACCTCAAAGAGACCAAAGAAATTGCCACTGGTCACAATTTTGCAAACTCGGATAAAATTTGGAAGGACCTATGGAAGCACCCTCACTGGATGAAAATCAAGCTGTTTATGTGGATGGTACATCACAAAAAGATTTTGACTTGGGAAAATCTTAGAAAGAAAGGTTTTGTGGGACCATCCAGATGCCAGTTATGTGGTATTCAGGAAGAAATGAGGGATCACCTTCTCAACCTCTATACCTTCACCTCAACCTTATGGAACTGGGTTGCCTCTATCTTCAGGAAAACTGACAGGGATGAAAATGACATCTCCAAAACCTTAAAGAATTGGAGGAAAAAACTTTTTGAGAATGAGACAGTCAACACAACCTGGACATTGATACCAGACTTTTTAATCTGGAATGTCTGGAAATAACGCAATAATAGAATTTTCAATGATAAATCTGGCTCACCCCAAAACATAATAGCTTAGCTCCTAAGGTAACTCAAAGAAACTATAAACACCATTCAGAAGCAACCTCTTGAGAATCCTCCAATACACCAGGAGGCTTGCATTCTTCTGCTTTTGGGTCTACAAAAGCTTGTCCCCCAGGGCACAATTCGGATTGCAACACACTCTACAATGAGGTAAGATCACTGGCAACCGCCCCCTCCCTAGCTACTTGAAATTCAATACAGATGGAGCCTCGAAAGGAAACCCAGGGGTTGCGGGTTATGGAGGAGCTATAAGAGATGACAAGGGGAATATAATAGTCATCTTCCACAGTCATTTAGGGAATGCTACCAACAATATGGTGGAACTAATGGCCATAGAGCAGTGCTTAGAGATTCTAAGAGATCTCAATATGACAAACACTATAATAGAAGCTGACTCTGAATTAACAATTAATTCAATAAAAAAACAACAAATGGCTCTACACCAGAGAAAGTCTCAAATCACTGGCGACTTTTGTAGGTCTATCATCGTATTCAGTCACATCTAAGAATCCTGAGAACCCTAAGTTTCGTTCATGTACGCAGAAATGCCAACAGATTGGCGGACCAGCTGGCAAATGAAGGGGTGCTCTGTAAAAATGATCACAGTGTATACAGGTGGGAGCTAACACCTGCAGGGAATTTGCGAGAGGAATCCCATAGTCTAGCATGCGCAAACAATGAGCATTATCACAGTATGAAGGAGAAGCAACAATTGGGAAATTAAGCGAATGGAGGATGAGGGTTCATCAAGTAGAAGACCTTAGCATCAGCGTGACAGAAGCTTTCAAATGGATGGAAGAATGTGGAGAAAGAGCAGTTTTCTTTCTCAAAGAAAACAAAGGTCAAACGGTTTAGTGGTTTATCAGGCGTCCCCAAGATCCCAAGTGATTTTTCATGGTTTGCCTCCGATGCCATTCATCAATCACCACGTGGCGACAGGCGAAGAGAGAAAACCACCTATATCGCGCAGGTTTTCCTCGAGCTTCTTCTCCGCCCGATATTCTCCTAAAACGTCAGATTCAGTGGGTGAAGATCTACGACCTCAGTTCATTGAGCTTGTTGGATGCATTATACTCTGAGCTTATCATGATCATCGTGGTGGCTCGTGGGTTTCGGATGTCAAAGTAGATCGGGATTTATCTCCTGGACGAACCCGATGGAACCCTTGAATTGGGTTTAATTTCCCTTCAAGTCTGTGGTTTTGTCATTTTGTAGGCATATTGTGTTGTCGTTGATCTTTAGATTCAGATCCTACAGCCGTAGGCGTTCACAGAGTTTTGTGAGACCGAGGCCTGATTTTTGAGGCTTGGCGGTCACTGGCTGCTCCCATTGACTTTTGTGCCGGGGCTTGTAACATAGTTTTGTAACTTTTAGTCAATGAATGAGAAGAAAACACTCTTGCTTTAGCAAAAAAAAGATTTACCGCTTGACTCTACCCTATTTACAAAATTTCACCACCATTACCTAACCATGTGTTACCATGACACAATCGTCAAGAGCGGGAAACAAAACATTTTAAAACCATTACCTCAGTGCAAAATCAGCTAAGGGTGGGAAACAAAGTGGTTTCAAGTTTAAAACATGACTTTTCTATCATATTCAGAGTCTACAAAGAAAAAAACCAGAGAATTTTGGCTTCTTACTCATTTCAAAGACATTGTGAGTAGTTCAATAGAGTTTTGGTCCAACTCGTTACCCATAACCAGCGTAACTAGCTTCTGCAATAAAACCCTGATACGATCTCCCATATCTACAATTGCTTCACTGAATACATGATCGCGGCACAAGGCTTCTATGGATGTATGCAGCTACCTGTTTGGATTTGAATTCACGAGAATGAGAGTGTGCTGTAGAGGTTAGGGTTTATTTTTTCAAATCTACATACATGAACAAGACAAAATTACTAGTCTTCTGTGATTTGGAGGTGTTGCAAAACCAGGAGCCACATAGAGAATCTGTGGGCAATGTTAATTTTATTTCATAAATTCAGAAGCTAATGTAGACTATGGGAGCCCACGATTTTTCTCTGAAGGACATTTTCAGGTCCAATCGCCACAGTACCATCAAGTTATTTGGCGCTCTCATCAATTTCTGGTGCTACAGGTGAGATGGATATTGTATGTTACGAGATGTGTATTGACATTTTTTCTTTGTACTCAAGGAAAATACTTATTATAGGTAGGCAGAAAATACTTGTTATGGGTAGGCCAGACAATAATAGAATGCAACAACAAGCTTGAAAATGAATTACTGATAGAAGAGATGAACATCGAGGTTTTTCTGCCCAAATTCTCTTATGCAAAATAATTGGTTTGCTTCAAATATTTTTTTGTAAATTTAATTAGCTTAGATTTGCATATTTTTATTTATTTTTTTATGGATCTAAACTGGAACGATAATTAAAAGAAATTGAGGCAGAGTGACAATCAAAGCAACTTCTAACTTAAGCACTACACGCTGAAATTAAGAAGCTGCAAATGGATTTCAGCGTCTTTGGGAAACAAGGCACGATAAAGAAAACAGTTCTTCAAAGTAGGATTGGGCAAATTATCGTAACTCCATCTCAATGGCTCGAACAACTCCTCATTAACATGAGGATATAAACTCAGAAAATTTGGATCCCCTGTTTGCATCTGCTTTAAAGCAAGTTTCCAATCATCCACAGGTCTTCTCCTCAATGTAGCGGCTAGTACTCGTATGGCTAGGGGCAAACCTTTACATTCATCTGCAATTTGTCTCCATGTATTGCCTTCAAAAGCTATCTTGCAAAACGAATCGGCAGCTTCGTCGAGGAATAGGGTTTGTACTTTCATGGACTCTTGTGCACCCATTTCTCCAGCCTGGCGAGCAGAAAATACAATCTTGCTTCCCTGCTTATTGACAAACGCCATGCCCAATTGATTAATATCGAAGAATCTCTGTAAATCATCTAAGAACACAAGAACTTTCTTGTCCCTCAGAGAAGCAGACAATGATGTCTTCCTATAATCAACATCATTATAGCTTGGTAATTCATGCTTGATTTCATGAACAGTACAACTCTGCAAGTCGGCCAAATTAGGGAATTGACCAACTTTAACCCAAATCACAAAATCAAAGCCTCCTCTATTAACCTTGAAAACGTTGTATGTTCTTTTTAGCAATGTTGTTTTACCAACCCCTCCCATTCCATATATACAAATTAAGTGAACGACCCGCTCTCCCGTAGCTTCTCAGAGTTAATCTTAGACCCTGCCAATTGAGTGGTTGGCTCCACCTGCAAGAGTATTGTATATTGTTGTTGCGGTGTAGAGACACTAGCATCTGAATACAGAGACTGAACTGTATCATTAAGGAGACCCTTAAACAGCTCATCGGAAGTTTTTTTCCAGGCTTTTATCAGTTTTGAGACTTTACACTTGGAAGGGTCGCAATCAGTACATTTCCAAGGCTTTAATGAGTTAGTGATGAGCGTAATTCCTTTACCAATTTCAGCTTTCGTCTCATCAAGCTGAGATTTCAGCAACCGCGACGGTGTAATTCCTTTACCCATTTCAGCTTTCGTCTCATCAAGCTGAGATATCAGCAACCACGGTGGCATAATTCCTTTACCAATTTCAGCTTTCGTCTCATCAAGCCGAGATTTCACCAACCACGGTGGCGTAATTCCTTTACCAATTTCAACTTTCGTCTCATCAATCCAAGGTTTCAACAACCACGGCGGTGTCTTTTTTTGAGCTCAGAATTGATCATTTATATGCTCTATGAGCACTGAATAAACAACAATCTGATTTGCAGGTTGAAGTGCATGATCTCTGGGAGAAAATTAGCTAGTATAATAATAAGGTAAAATCTTGGATTTTGTGGGCTCTTTTCCTTTTGCAGAATTTAGAACTTGGAAAACCTAACTTGGATTGCAATGTCATGCATTTTTTAATTTTAAAAACCTTTAAATCTATTATCCTTTGGTTGAATGCTATCACCCAATACCCAATACTTACGAGCTTTTGGATTTCTCCGTTGTATCATTATTTCTACTTGACTTGCCAACTATAAATACCTCTCATTTATACTAGGAATCGATCAAGTAGATATTGCTTCTCACCTAACAGTGCTTGGTTTCTCAAAACATGATATGTTTGCACATGTTGAATACGTCAATACAAATGTATAATCAACACTGCCTTAGAGACCACCAAACTATGCCTCTTAGACCACGGTGCCTCCACTCTTGTTTGCACATGTTAAATACCTAAATACAAATGTATAATCAATACTGCCATAGAGACCACCAAACTATGCCTCTTAGACCACGATGCCTCCACTCTAGCTTCCCCTATCTCTATTTCTACTAAATCCCAAAAGTAACAAATCTCTAATATGATGAAAACCTGTATACTCTCTCTAGAAACTGACCATGGACAATTTTACTGAAGCATCTTGCATCTAAACTCTTGTTTAAACCAACCTTTGACTCAATGAAAATTGTCTCTGAAATCATACTTTGAACACTAGCCTAATGAAATGTGCTAGCCCTAAACCCTCCAGTATAACATGGAGAAAATATGGGGGTTAACAAGAGGGTAGACATGAAAGGATTGAGATGATTTAGGGAGGAAAATAATTGGTACCAAAGTAAAATATTATTGATAGCAACAGATTAAATGTGTACAAAAAATGATCCATACTGCAAATCAAAAGATACATATAATTATGATAATGGTACATTCTTTCTTGCAATAAATAACAATATGATTATACTGATGAAATCTTTAATTAGCAAGGGGATATTACAATTTTCTCTCCCTCCCGAGATAGGTAAGCATAGGCAACATATCAACCTTAGTGCCAAACTCTATAGAATCCATATATTTTTTATACAAACTCATTTTGGTTGCAAATTTTGCCACTATATCAATTTTAGACTCTGTCAACTCTATAAGGTAGAAATTGGTTGATGCACCATTAAAGTCTTCCATACATTACCTTTTCCATAAAAACCTGTGAGTGAAATAGTGCTTTATATTTCCTTGCCATTTTGTTTGACAATCAATAAATCTCCTCAAATTGCCACCTTCTAGCTAATGTGACCAAGCATGAAGTTTGTTTATTGTAAATTGGTCCATACCCACAACACTCAACGAGATATACAACTTTAAAATACATGTTTCACTATTTCATTTGTTTAAAATGTAAGAAAACCATTGGTTAACCCTATTTTAATATTTTATGAATTGCACTGGCAACAAGGGACTGATTGATTACAAACTAGCCTAAAATTTGGGACTTGAAAGATGTTATGACTTCAATATGGTTTGACACTATTTTATCCATCTGTCATTCTTGTCCTAAATTGTCTGAATCTTGCTAATTCTTCCTACTATCTGGAGGTAACTCATATCCTTTAATGTACTTTGTTGGTTGCATAGTAAAGAAGTGCTTGCCATATGCTATCACCAATCCTGTTGATTAGGTCTTCTCACCTCTACTTGTATATTAAAGATACGAGATTTTAGAATAATAACTTACAAAACTCCAATATAGTAGTGTTTCCATAGATATAAAGCATGGGGAGTAAATTTCAAGTTATATTTTCGACTAAGAACCCTTCTTCCTATTCCATAGTCTCATTGAGTCTTAACCCCTTCCTAGAGAATGTTTTGGTTAGAATTAGGAAGATATCCTAACTATCATTGAAGTGAGGGAAAGGTTCAAATATGGCTCACTTCCAACTCCCAAAAGGTTTCTTTGCCTTTTAAATTTCCAGGACAACTTCCTTGAAACAATATGCTAAGCATACCAAATTATCGCAAATATTTGCAATTCTGGCAATATAAAGGATCTAGCTTATCTAAAATGTCAAAAGCCCTAATGATACTGACTGCATGTACATCTGTCTCTAAATGGTGTCTAACTAAAGTTGTTGAGGAGCCTTTCCATTGATTTCCCTTGTCATGCATTCACTATTGCTGAAATTGTTGTCGATATTCTAATTGACTTTTAAGTTTGGGGAAGGTCCAAATAGATATTGCAACTAAATCTCAATTGTGTCTTGGGCAAACAACTTTAAATTTCTAATACATCTGCCTGGAAACAATCTACTAAGTATTCTAGTTTCTTGCAAGTATTAGCAATCTTGAAAATTTAAAGATATTTAAGGTATTAGACTCAAAAGGTCCCTTGATTTTGGGTAAAGTAATAGGCATCTCTAAAGGATAGTTTAACTAAAACTTGCCATGGATATAGGTTCTACAAGCTCTGCGGAGGATGAAGGGAGCATCAAATGGTAAGAACAGGCATGAAAAAATGCCACTAGAAATAAAATCCATCTTTAATCAGCTCACAAATGATGCCATGAAACTAATGGATGGTGGTGATTTCAGTGAAGTAAATGATTTTCATTTTGACTGTCAGCCTTGGAATTGCCTTGTTAGGTTTTAGATAGTATGGGTTTATCTAGTGTGTACTAGTTTTCTCTGGTGTTATGCATGTGTTTCTTGTGCTCAACCTTATTTTGGTAGTCATACGTTGATTTTTCTTACATGATATTCCATCTGCATATTTTTTTTATAGGGCATCAAAATCAATTTTGTACATGTCTGCATTTTCTGTAATATAATGTTTAGATGTGATAGTGGAGGCTACTTATAGTTAATTGGTGTTGGATTACTATTCTCTAGATTCCTTTGCTCATATGTTTAAGCCTTGGTGTCTCATAAATGTAGATGTATATCAAGAGAGAAAGGATGCATTTGAATGAGAAGCTGGTAAGTAATGTCACATATTGTTCCCCCCAATAAGTCCATGTCACCTATTGTCCCTCCCAAAAGGGATAGAAGCAAACTTGTCCTATTGTTTCAGTTACAACACTTCAGGTCTAGGAAGTTGGAGTTTTTACAAGGGATCAGTTTCCCCTTTGCTAGTAATTAGGCTTCAATTCAATCATATTCCTTTGATTTTTGTCATCCATTCAACTTGTTTACCTTCCACAACTTTTCCTGTGCTTGCCTTTAGTTTATTTGAAACTAATTTGCTTTTATGAAACCAATATTTATGTTGAATTAGATTTATCTTATTTTTAGTAGCTTTTGTTACCTTGTATAATTTGTCTTACAACCAAATTGGTAAAATCAAGTGCATGGGGGACTATATGGTGATGTATATCGTGGTTTTTACTCTTGTAATATTTGCTCACATATTTGAAAAGAACAATGCAAAATTTGTCCAATTTTTTGCAAGAGGTCACCAATTATTGTCTTCTTTCCCACGCTGAGTCAATCATTTGAAGACCCAACTACGTGGTGTATGATACACCAACAGAAAAACTATTGTATATCCTAATAAAATACTAAAAATCAAACTGTAAGGTTAAAATTTGTGTTACCATGATATGTATTAGCCAAAATTTTGAAAACCCAGTATCTGGAAATGGCAAGGATACATCAAGTACAAAAAATGTATTAATATTTTTAAAATTAAAAAAAGATATTAAGAGTTTTGAATTAAAACCATTCATGAATCACAAGATCTAAACTAAAGTCATTAGGTAATTTATAAATTTGAATATGAATGTTGACTTGAAGTTTGATGAGCTATGCAATACACTCTTACAGTAGGACAAATGGAAGAAATAGATCTGTAGAAATAGTGAGACAGAGGGTTTAGAGCAGATCTTTGCAACCAGTGTCAATGGGAAAGGAAAATGGTTAAAAAAGAAAGGTGAATGTAATGGTGAAGATGCAACTAGAAGTTAGAATAACATATGCCACTATAGCAAGGTGGGCCATATGAAGAAACATTGCAAAAAGAGGATGGCTGATAAAAAAAATGGTGAGAGAGGGCCTCAGTAGAAGGCTTATGTTGGGATCTCATAGCCCTTCCTCTAGGGAAGAAACCCATTGGTGGAAAATGGGTATACAAGGCCAAGGGAAATGTAGATGGCACACTTAACAAGCACAAGGTTGGGTTGGTCGCAAAATGGTACTGTTAGCAAGAGGGCATTGACTATGAGTAGAAATTTTCTCCTACAACAAAGATGAGCACCACCCAATTAGTTCTAGCCATGGAAGCATAGTTTGGTTGGAAGATCCATCAGATGGACGTGAAGAGTGCCTTCCATCAGATGGAGATTTCAAGAAGAGGTGTATATGCATCAATGAGAGGAGTCTTGGGTTCCAGTGGAGGAGCATCTTGTTTGCAGATTGCAGAAGACTATATATAGTGTAAAGTAGACACCTTGGGCATGGTACATTAAGGTTGACAGATACTTCGATGAATAGGGTTCCAACAAAGTCCTTCAGATTCTAATTTGTATGTCAAAAGTGTTGGTAACGATATCATTCTACTGGTCATTTATGTAGGTGACATTATTATTACAACTAGTAAGGTTAGTGCTATTAAACAAATGAATTCTAATATGAAAGATTTTGACATGATTGAGATAGGCCTCCTACATTACTGTCTAGGTGTAGAAGTTTGGAAAACAGGGAGCAAACTTTTTGTCTCACAAAAAGAAAAATGCTATAATTTTACTTGACAGGTTTAGAAGTGAAAAATCTCATCTACACCTATGGAGATAGGGCTGAAACTTTTAGTTAAGACTGACTCTAAAGTAGTTAATGAATCAATTTTCAGGCAACTAGTGGGGATTGTGATATATCTTGTTGCCAGTAGACTAGATTTGAGTTATTCCGTGAACTTCATTTCTAGATTCATGATAGCATCAAATGTAGATATTTGGACTATAGTGAAGTGAGTGTTGAGATATGTGAAAGAGATAATTGAATATAGAAGAAGAAAAGACCCTAGGTTGTGTTGGAATAGAATACTAGATTGGGTAGTTTGTGTGGATGATAGAAAATCAACTTCTCGATATGTATTCAAGCTTGGCGTGGGTGTAGTCACATAGGCTGGCAATAATGCAACATGCATTAGTTCCTTCATTGACAAAAATAGAATATCTAGGATCAATGAAAGGAAAATTTGAGGTAGTTTGGCTGAGGAGGATGATTTCAGAAATGGTGTCGCAGAAAAATCCAACACCCCTATTTTGTCACAATCAATGGGTGCTCATATTATCCAACTATCATGTTTCCCATGAGCGTACCAAGCATGTTGAGATTCACTACCTCTTCATCAGACACCTTATAGAGGATGGATCTATTGAATTGCATAATTGTACCACAAAGGATCAGACTACAGAGATTTTCAACGAGTATTTGGGTTCCAATAAACTTGATGTAGTTAGCAGATTGACCAGTAAGAGAGGGTGTTAAAATAAATATTAGGTTATAATAGTCAATTAGATATTAGACATGGGCATTAATAAAGTCAATTTCTACTTTAGGCTATTTTATACTTTTATTCTTTATTTCACTTTAGTGTATTTTTTGGTCTATCCCACATTCATAAAGTGGATTTGACTTGACTAGCTTGTAGCCCTTTATATCATTATTAATGCAATCTTGATTTTCTTTACATGTTCTTGTTCTTGTTACACTGAAGATGTGGTGATAATTAGATACCCAAAACTTGTATAGAGCAGTGGCAAAAACATGTATGGCTATTGAGTCAATTGTTATGTGCCCTAGATATCAAACAACTTTTTGCAAATTTATGACAAAAGTCACAAATCAATGCAAATGTTGTGTAGCCATTGATAATAGGATGACAGCCACTATAGAAACGTCCTTGTTAGGGCACATTGTTAGACCTAGACTAAAGTTGATGTAGGGAAGAAATAAAAAACATCTGCATGTCCTTATATTTGCAGATGCACGAAGATGTGTGCAACCCATTATTGTTGTTTTTACATATATTCAATGGTTGATGAATTAATTCCATTGTTTTTTTGTTGGAGTTATTTATTTGTTTTAAGAAATTATTGATGAATTTTGTTCATTAATGATCAAGACTATATTAGGGATGAAGTATCTAGTTTGCCTACCTACCAAAAAACCTTGAGAGCTGCCAAAACACTATCCAATTTTGTTCTAGAAAGCATTTTGAAGATTTAATTCTTAAAATTATGTGCATGTTAGAATTTACCTTGTGATTAGTGAAAACCAATAGACTTCCAGTTTTAATTAATTAACTCAATTAGGTTTTGAGGCAAATGGTACATGAGTTGGAATTCTTATCTTGATAGATTGTCCAACTTAATTCCACTAAATCCTTTTATTGATGGAAAGAGATGGCAATTGAATAGAGTGGAAAGATTGTTTTGATGAGTTTATGGAAATATGCCCTTCAAAATGATGAAAATGAGAGTATGATGGAGAACCAACAAGGACCTAGACCTAGAGATGAAGAAATTTGAAGATATGACATGTAACTGGGAACTTGGTTACCATCCTAGACAGCCAACAATCACTATGGCTGGTTACCCAGGTGCCTCAGTGGATGGTGGTAGATCAGTATGTGGTCTTAAGAAATTTTTTAGTCATCCTTGTAAAATTTGGATTTATTTTACTAGGGGAGATTGGGGGGATTTGAGTAATGATAAAATGTGTTATTCAGTGTTGGGGCATGGAGGGGTGGTGGTAGAGTGGTAACACTCAAAATTTTTGTTTCAGTAATATTTTCCACTTTATATGTGACCAACTTAATGTTAGATGTTTTAGTTAGATGTGAGGTGGTTAAACCATCCTACTCACTAGTGTTAATATATGAATATGTCACCTAGGTGTTTTAAGTCAATTATTATTTATCCTCTCTACACCATTCCCTATGTAAATCATGCACCTTAATATTGTAGAAATAACTGCCAAGCAGACTTCTCTAAAATTTTGCTGACATCAGCGACTGCTTTTTGTATACATCTTTATGTTTTTCTCCCCTCCATGCTTACATATAAAATTTAATATTTAGCGGTCTTATTCTAGGAACTTGAAAGGTACAATTATTTTGGAAACCATTCTTGAGAAAAGAGAGAATTTTGTTACAAATTCATACTATGGAAAGTGTAAAATATATTCCTGCTGAAATTTTTACTGCAGACATATTTATGAAACACGGGGGCTTTTGCATGCAATATGTTACTGTCTTTTCCTAAATTTTCAATTATTTAAGAAGGAAGATGTAGCCATATGCTCTAATCACTTACATGCACGCCAAATTGCAATGCATGGATATGATATGATTAGTAGCATCATAATGTCATATCTGTACAACTATATTTTTAGTTTTATCTTATTTGCATTCTCTACTTCACCCATACACAGGGGAATATGAACTGGTGCTTTAAAATATTACATTTCCATTCTGATATACTAGGGATTTACGTTTGCAATTTTGATCTTCTTATGCTTCTTTATGTATTATCCATCCGTGCAGTGATTGTGTTGCTCTAGTTGATAAATTTCTTTTTCCAATAGTTAAAAAAAAGGAAAATACCACTGTAAAATTGCTAGTCAAGTATAATTGTTTATTTCCTTGGAAACTATGTAGGTGCTTGATAAGGATGGTGGGTTTTTTTCAAAAGGTAAGATTGGCAGAGGAATTGGGTGGCAAATCCATGGGGTGCCCTATCATAGTGGAGAGTATGAGTCAACCCCGACAATTGCTTGTAGAGGTCATTTAAATTCTTAGATTAACAAGGTTTTTATATCCACTCAATAACTCATTTTTGTTATTTTGAGACATGGTTTAACATTGTCATGATATTTTGTGTTGATTTTCACCAATATTGTAGATGCTTTGTAAGGAGTGGGGGCTCTTCCTTGAAATAGATAACATCATTCGATGCTTGGGGCATATGATTTTAAAGGGAATCATGGAAGCTGGCAGTGAGAAGATCTGGGCGCGCTTTGTTGTTGAGGTAATGCCATGGTTGCAAATAATATAATTAATTCTTAGACCTTTGATTCCATGTAAAGCTTACTCTTTTATTTTTGTTTGGTTGCTTGAGCTGACCCTAGACTTCAAGAATTAGCATTTGGATTTATAATAAGAACAATGTATGCAATTTATTTTAAGCTTGAGAGTGTTTCTAGAGTTGGAGAAAAGTGCCAAACCAAAGAAATTGCTACAGTTGATGCTTAATAACTAACAGTTGGAGATTGTTATTGAGAATTTGATAATGTATTTTTGTAGACCATAAGATACTTTAGATATAAATCTCTATATTTCACCATATGTTCTCACGTATGTTTTGGCATATAAAATTATGAGGGCACCCTAGCCTGATTTTTCGTGTTGTGTAATTTGGCAGTTTCATGGTATTTTTGCACAATAGTGACTTCTTAGATTGGAAGTGAAACTCTAACAATGTAAAAAGATCAATATTGTTCTAAGAACCACAAAGATATTTTAAAATCTCAATTTTTATCTTTAGTGAGCCCTGGACATGCATGTTACTAAAGACTATTTGCATTTAGCCAAATATGAGGTAAATCAATGAAATTGTTTTGGGAGACTTAGTACCCTCACTCAAAGATGTAAATTAGAATTATGGAAGTGTAGGAAGATGCACAAGGAGAAATAATATAACACTATATTTTATGGCTTCTCCATAGGTACATGTGCAGGAGGTTGTGTGCAATCAGGTCAGGCTGTAATGCAGATTTTAACTTGAGAAATGCGATTTTTCCACTTGGCATGCAATTTTGACACTTTGGAGTGCATTCTAAGTATGGAATATGATGTTTCATGGGATATAGGATAGCCCCTTTTCCTTATCATCCATTAGGTTTGCAATTTATGATCATGGCATACATTTTTTAATGCAAGTGGACATTTTGGCACTATGAAAATAATAGATAGAAAGAAAATTTGGTCTTATAGAAAGAATATTTTAGCCCATGGGAGTATAAATCAAGGTAGGAGATGGTGTCAGTGAGAAATATGAGTAGGTTTCCCGTTAGATGTGGCATGACAAAAAGTCATCATAAAGGTTAACTTGGCAAATTACCCATTCCAAAGACCTCCAAGTATGGGATTAGTGATCAAGTTTGACTTTGTCAAACTCAAAGATGACATATTGCATGGTAGGATACTTAATGGTTTGGGAACTTTCTTTTAACAATTAAGGCCCAGAAGGAGAATTGTCATATTTGACACTGTAAAAAAGATTAATGTTGAGGGTTGCAAATTACTTCCTTGATCACCAATTGGATGAGAGGAATGATGATCATCTTTGACTTGATCAAAGGGATAATATGTATTTATTGGAAAATAAACGTTGATTTTTCCAAATGGTCAAGGTTAGAAATTAGATAATCATTTTATACTTTGTCAAAACAATCTACATTGAGGATATTGTAAAATCTGTAAGGCGCAGATTTTTTGGGGTTTAAACCTCCAAAATTTGCAATAAGACAAAAAATTATCTCTAACGGCAGTGAAACATATGGGTAGCCATGGTTGTACCATTCATCCTTTTCCATTTTCTATAGATCAGGCATATATGTTAATGTGTTGCAACTAGAAGTTGTTATTGATTAGTTTGTATCTATATTTCATGCAGTGTAATTATTTCCCTTTATACTTTTGCGTAAAGCAAGAGTAGGAGTCATGATTCGTTGTGTATCCTCTGCTAATCTTTGTAAGTTTAAAACAGTCCAAGATATCATGTTTAGACTACTCTGTTAAGAAGCTTTGGTTAATCAAACTCTTGGTTGTTTTTCTTACATGGTCCATTGATGATTATGGTTTGAAGTGAAAGTTAATTCATCCTAAACAATTTTATTCCACATTAATATAGAAATTTTGTTGATTTGAGTTAGATGATATATTCTTATAATTAGAATTCCCTACTGAAAATATCCATCATTTGCAATAACTTTGGCATCTATGTGCAAGTAAAGGAATCCATCACCCAATGAGAAATGACTAGTCCTAATTGAGATCCATCTTATTAGTCATTGATATATTCAAAACCTTGTTCTGTGATCTAAAATATTGCATTTGAACTCAAATTTGCATATCAGAAACGATGGGAAACCACCCTATAGCTAGAAAGCCTCTAGCTATGAATATGAATTCAAATTGGGACCAACCTTTAAAAGGTTGCTTAGCTGTTGTAAACTCTATGACCAATCCTAGTTAACATGTTTAACTTCATACCTGAGACAAAATGTGGAGAGAGATCTTCAATTAGGGTAACCTCTGAATTGGAAGACATGAGTTGCCTATTTATATTATGGTACAAGTTTTTGATTCAAAGAGATGAGTTTTCAAAAATTTATATCCCGGTGGAGAGCATAGTCACAAGACATGGACCCAAGAAACATTGGGCAAAGTCTAAAAAAGAAGACCGATTTGGATTCCCCAATAGAAAATTGGCATAAAATTCCATAATTAAAATAAATTCTAAAATAGTGGTTTTCCCAGTTGGTAAAAGTGAGATGTTGAAATTTCCCATATTAGTGTTCAAGCCTCTTTGATGACAAAATTGCATTTGTGCTTATGGATGTAGCAACACAAAAAACAATGGCTGGAGTCAGATGCAAGTTCTGAGCATCTTTTGGCAGAATAAATGCCCCTCACTCACAATCTCTTAGTGGATACTATTGGTTTTGATTTGTCTTTCTTATCTAGCCACATTGTGGTAAGAGGAGGCTAGTTTAGATTCTCTCTTCGAGACATACAAAAAGGGAAAATTTGTCAAAATATGTTAGAGTAGTCATCTCTATCAAACTTCTTTTTCAAAATTCAGGGTCAAGCTTGTTGACTAGCTCAGGAAAACATAATTAAGCTCATTACATCTTGGCCAAAATTGACAAGATTTGACTAAGCTTGGCCCAAACTCAAACAAATCAGACATTTAGAAACAAATTTGGGAACTCTTACTTTAATGTTGGATTGTAAGCATAGAGTGTAGCACAAAACCCTAATGCCATACATAGATGATTTATTCTAGAGGACAATAGACAAGAGGTTAGGATTTTCTTCCTTTTTACTAAAGAAGTGAATGCCATTTTATCAAGTGCATAATCAATCATGTTGGGTTCTTTTTTTTCCTCTAATCTTTGAGTACATGTGGACACATGTTCAATTAGTAGATTTCGTTGCTTGTTGTCTTTTTGCTTATCATCTTTATTTTGCCCACCCAAATCTTATTCTCTATGGATCTTTTCGTTATCCCCTAGATCTATTCTATAAAGGTAGAGGGGGGATATTTTAAAATATGTAATTAGGTTTGGTCTTCGTAAATATGAAATGTAATCTTGATTCTTTTATGTTGTAAAAATAAAAGAAAAATTATTATTATTATTGTAGCATGGGTTTCATGCTCAAGGTCATTTTATTTATAGTCAAGCACCCATTGAGTGCTTCTAGGGTTTTTCATGAAGTCAAGAAGTCAATAGAGTCATTTTCACATGAAAAAGACCCCATTGGGCATCTTGTAACATGTCAAAAGAATTATTTTTGTGTATAAAGTGTCAAAATACCCCTCCAAGACCAAGTCGATCTGGCAGCTAAGAAGTCGACCTCATTAGGGCATGTACTCCTCCTTGGAAGCTTATATATTTTTCCCTCCACCCACTTTTCATAACTTCCATAACAATTAGGTAGGGACTTGCAACTTCGATGTTTCTTTGCTTGTTTAGTAAAATATTGCGAAAACTTTAATTTATTAGAAGTTGTAGAATTTACAATTTATGATCTTTCAAGGTCTAATTTTTAAAAGTCTAATTATTTAAAGGGTGCTAGCTCAATGGAAGAGCACCTGCTTTACAAGCAGGAGGTTGGTGGTTCAATTCCATCATGCCCTGATATCCATATGGAATGGCGACGATTAATTTTTGGTGACGGAGGCTCTTTTGACCATCACCAATGAGCTTATGGTGACGTTTTTTGACCCTCACCAAAATATGAAATGGTGACGGTCAATGAATTCCACGATATATACGCATCAATAATGACGACCATGAAAGGTTCGTAACCATAAATCGTTGTTGTTGATAATAAATGGTGACGATCATTGTCCGTCATTATAGCCATTATTCGTGACAGACCTTGAATGTCACCACAACACCTATACTTTTGACAATGCAGCTTTTGGTGATGGCCAATGAACGTTGCCATATATATGTACCAATAGTGACGGCCATGAAAGATCCATCACAATAAATTGTTGTTGTTCATATGATGACAGTCACTATCCGTCATTATAATCAATATTAGTGACGAACCTTGAACGTCACCATAACACCTATACTTTTGGCGACGCCACCTTTGGTGACGTTCAATTTTTAGTGACCAAGGTTATGGCCCGTCACCATTTCTCATATGAAATGGTGACGGTCGCTATCCGTCATTATTAATTATTATTGGTGACAAACTTTGAATGTCACCACAACACCTATACTTTATGCGATGCCACCTTTGGTGACATTCAATTTTTGGTGACCGAGGCTTTGGCCTGTCACCATTTATCATATGAAATGGTGACGGTCGCTATCCATCATTATAAATCATTATTGGTGACGAACTTTGAATGTCACCACAACACCTATACTTTTGGCGATGCCACCTTTGGTGACGAAGGCTCTTTTGACCGTCACCAATGAGGTTATGGTGACATTTCTCGCCCCTCACCAATGTCATTTTTTCTTGTAGTGGATGGAAATAGTTTCAAATTCTGCTCATCATTTGTGTATTCATAGGTTCAACATATAACAACAAACTCATATAGGAAAGTGTCGAGATATTCTGTGGTTAGCCATGGAAATGAGGAAGGGAAGAGGGGCTTATATTTTTCATCTTAGTGTCCCCATTGGTTTCCCTGATGGGGAAGGCACCCTCAACTCTCTCTCTATTCCCTCTGTCATTTATGTTTTCAGCCATTGGCTCGGTAGGAATGGGTTCTTCTTCTTCTTCTTCCCCTATAGGTTCTTCAAATATGTCTGGTTTCTCACCTAAGGGTTCCTCTAGTTCACAGCCACCGAAGAAGAGGGAAGGTTGGCTGTTTGATGTAGTGGGGGTATTTGGAAAAAATTTCCCTAAGTTATCCCTATTCCTACGAGGCATGAAAGGAAATGTTTTTGGTTTGGTTTTGTGTTTTTTTCAAACTTTGGGAAGTACTTTGCAGAACTGAAATTGCAGATTGAATGAAAACTACTAACTGAATGAAAAACTAATTGATGAATTGAAATCTTACTTGCAAAATGGAAATAAAATCAAAGAATGGAGAATGAAAAAGGAAGCAACTAAATTACTTTTATAGAAATGAAACTAATGGCAAAATATTAGAAATAAGAAATAGAATAAAGAAAGTGGTAATCACATATTACTCATACACCTCCTCGGTAACAGTGCCAAAAAGTGATGAGCACCAATATTGCATCAAGAATGCTGCAACTCTTGGGCTACCAACTTTACTTTATCAACCCGAGGTTCGTACAAACTTGGAGGTGACAGTGTTGTATAGACAAGTAAAAGTGATTGTTCTGCCTTTTGTCACTATTTAGCTAGCAAGAGACCAATCCATACTTCTATGGATTCAGAAGAAGCTTGGTTCTTTGATGAAAGAAATAGAAATCTACTCTAAGAGAGAGTTGATCTACTATAACAATGAAAAATACTGAAATTCAATGCTAAGGCACACCATTTCCTAATTAACTCCTAAGAGCTATGCTTTGCAATAATGCTAAAGTAACATGAAAAAAATGTTATTGTCCTAAGAATGGAAGTTAAAAACATCAAGCATCATTGTTATGCATGTAAAGGATTGTAATAAATTTGTTTTGTCTTTTTCTGTTTTCATGAAAAATCAAGTGTGCAAGCTAATCTCTTTTGGTGATGTGGCAAGTGGTTTAGGGATGTTGGTGGATGGCTGGGAGGTTCAGAAGATTTTTGGAAGGTTTGGGAGACCCTTGGGTGACCTTGGGTGGCTTCCTAGAGGTTTTCCCTCAATTCAGCCTCAAAACAAGACACTACATGAAAACCTACAAGATGTACTAAAAACCTATAGAATACAGCTAAGAGAAAAACGATGGGTGTTGGAGGTGATGGAAGGATTATGGAAGGTGGTTGATGGGTGGAATGGAGTGAGAAAAGGCCTAGGATCACTCAGAACCCAAAACCAAGTTTAGGAGATGTTTGGATTCACTCAACATGCTGGGGGGAATTTATATGTAAAATGATGAAATTGGTGAAGGTCTCAATGAAAACAAGGAATGCCTATGGGTGGATGAAGTTGGAAGGTGGTTGCTTGCTATGAGATCTTTTTCTACTTCTAAAGCACCTGCTCTGCATCAAACATGTGTAATTTCCAAAGAGTCATCTAAACAAGAAGAATTCTCATGAGTTAGAAAAACAAAATTTAATGAATTAACTGTCTACCTTATGCATGAGGAAATTATTGAATAAAATGGAATCATGGATGAGATCTACTGCAAGAATGAAGATAGAAGAGATGGAAATGAAATCCTACACTTGCAAAATTGATCAAATGTTGGTTCAAGTACAGTAAACTCTAAATTTGATGAAAGAAATGGAAATCTGTCTTTTTGGGGCTACATAAGGGTCTTTTCCTCAAATCATGATCCCAGAAGGAAGAAGTGAGGCCAGGACACCTACTAACATCTTTGTGGTCCTTCTTTTATCCCTTCTAACCTGCGACTGAAGTAAGGCACAAATGGAATCAAACAATAAAAAATTAATCAAATCTACACTACCTACAATGAAATACTTCTAAAGACAGTTTAACCATGAATCTATGAAACTAATCTAAACATACATATACAAGAAGAGGAGCCTTTGATTCTAGGGTTGGGCCCTAACCCAAGAGCTTCAGCCCTCTGAGTTAACTCAGTACTAGATCAAGAAAAATCTCATTCTTATTACTGTTGGGTTCCTATACCAGTAGGAGTCATAATTTTTGAATGGCTGAGATTAAACCTGTAATATGTACATACCTTTGCTTTCTGCAAATGTTTTCCATATTCAAGAAATTAAAAAATGTAAAGAGGGTATGTCCTAAAAGAAAAATCAAAGGACAAAAAGAATAAAAAGGGTCAGAAAAGATGAAAAATATGAACCCCAAGAAAGAAAAGACCATGAAAGTGTGCAAGTCAAAATGCCACTACTATTTAATTTTTGTATCAAATAAATGATTATGTGTAGTTTGTAGCCTATGCCACAATCTATGATATTCAAAATGTTTAAACTTGGCTATTTCATGTTTTCAATTTCATGCTTATAGTTAGAGAATGAAAATTTGACCAAACAGTGTAATCTTGGCAGCTAATTAGATTAGGTAGAGTGAATAAAAGGAGCTCAACTATTTAATCTGAGCCCTTGGATGTAATAAGGTTAGACATAGTTAGATTACTATTGTAAAATAAAATAAAAATGTTTTGATATGGGTTTTCTAGCTTAAGTACACCCTAATAAAGAGAAGTGAAAATGGTAGGATGAATAGATGGGTAAGTAGTAGAAAGGTTGCAGAATTGTGATGATTGTTAGACAAAAGCATATTTATCACCCTCATCATGAAAAATCCAACTATTAATGAGAAATTAGATATGCATCAAGTCCACAAAGTCAATTGATTAAATTCCCTCACTCATTACACCTTTCACTTAACTAATTTCCAATGAAAAGTCTTAAGTACCCAAAATCTTAAGTCAAAGGGGCTTAGAGCATTTCTCTAACTTTTGGAGGGACCAGATCCTTGGCGCGATGACTTATAGGTCCTAAGTACTAAAATCCCCCCCACAAACATTACCCCCCTTCACTCTCCCTCATTTTCCCAAACAAATCCCTTTTCTTAAGATAAAACACCATTTTTCCTAAGGAAAAGCAATTACTACCATGTAAACCCTTTTTCCTAAAAAATCCTCAAAAATACTTTAAGCCTAAGTCATAATGTTTTTATGTGAAAAGCGAGTAAGTTTCAAATAAACATTATACTTAGCGCTAACCCATTTTCCGGAATGTTCATATTAACTTCTAATTTTAATTATATTTATTAACTCCTAAAATTTCCCTTTTCCCCTATGTATTTAATAAATACCTTTAATATTAATACCCTGTCCCCAAAGTTTGAAATATAAACTTTATAAATACTCGAACCTAACAAACCACCAAGTTAATTGCCCATCGCCCCCCCCCCACTACCATCCGTGCATTTTCATCGACCGATCGCCACCTAATCTTCCCCCTTCAAATCCAACAATCCATGTTGATTTCGCATGTGCCCGAAACCTGAACATTACCTGCCCGAAATTTTTTGTTTTTTCTTGGGCCCCCGATGTGACATGGTGCCGGATGAATGGAATCGGGTGGCCTCCCCCCAAAACCACCCAGCGCTCATAAGCGGTGTGAAAAAACCCGCTTACCACTGCCCACTAAACACCAAACTATCACATCACCCTACTAACTGCCAGAAGTATCATTATTCCCCAAACACCTGCCAAATGTTGACTTTGTTAATAAAGCCAAAAAACTCATAATCTTTGTTTTATCATGAAAATAAAGTTCTAGACCTTCATGCATGCAATTGCACGACGTCCAACCACCAACCTACCTCCAGACGCCAACCTGAAGAAGCCATTGAACTCACAGTCCACCCTCCAGTTCACACAGACTATCTGCAACTCTGCATAATCACCCGCCGACCTGTTCAGAGTCAATATTCCCAAAATTCTAGGTATTTATCCAAATTCACTGGAAACCTTGTCTCATTTATGAACCAGTTACTTGCATTGCTTGGAATCAATAAGAAATTAAGTGAAAGAACTGCACAGGGACCCAAGACTACTTTGTATTGGAACCCATTTTCCCTAATTGATTGAAAACCCCTTTTTCCCCATTCTTAAATCCACAAGAACTAAGAATGTCTGCCCCTATTGCCATGGATGTTAGGCCAATTACTACTCCTCACTTGGACCTAGACCACCCTCCCATTGTTGATAAAGATTTCCAAATCAAGGACACCTCTATCCTTGAATCCCCTATCAAACTGTATTGCCAATACAGGAACCAATACCTAAACCAAGCTGATAAAATAGGTCTGTGGGAATCTGATTTGCCCAAGTATCAACTCCTTGAAGTGCACATTTTCCCTGAAATCATTCATTATTTCCATGCAAACTACATTCCCAGTCAAAGAGCAGTGATGTCCCCCGACCAAACCATACTTTTCACCATCACTGCCGAGTCAATCAATGAAATGATGCAATTAAAACTAGGGCAGAACTTAACCCCTATTTCAATTGGAGACCTACTAGACAAATTTCCCAATCTTACCACTACCAAGATTGCTAAAATGCTTCAGACCTTCATCAGGGTGGGAAAGCATGTCCCAACAGAATCTCCTCCATATGTGGCTACCATATTTTCCTCATTTGGTCAGGATATAGTAGCAATGATCTCTTGCGTTTTAGGCTATACCACCAGTGGGTACATAGATGAAATCATTTTAGCCTTCATGTCCATTTTTACTCCATGATAGCCCCCTGCTGTCATGTATGATTTTTCCAAGTACATAGTTGATAGGATGCATGAAATTTTTTTGAGAGTGAGTATTGAAAGAGTGTTTAAGTATTCTTTAGTTTTGTACCACCTTTTCTTATACTATAAAGCTGACAAGTTCCCATTCACTCTCCAAAAGCTTGACACTAAAGGTCATCCTAGGTCAGTAATTTTTTGGACTCCTTTAATACATAAGTATGATTCTCCATATCCATACACAGATTTCATTAATATTTTTGTATATCCAGTAGTGACTATGTTGTTAGGAAGTCCTCCTCCAAGAATCAGTTTAGACATCAGGAGGATCCTATAGCTGTCAAAACAACACAAAGTGGGAGATTGGTACTTGTACCAAAATCACACAGAAATCAGGATCTATGGCTGTGAGTTGGCCCCATATAAACTTCCCAGATACCTCCCAATGAGGTTATTTGCTCTAGAGTACTACAGGCAGATAATCAACTCAGATGAGGTACATTTTGTTAAAGCCAAAAAGAAGGCCCAGCTCAGAATCAAAGATCAACTAGGCCCCTTTGTGTGCAATAGCAGAGAAGTTGGAAGAGAAGTAGAACAAATCCTTCAAAGACTCAAACTAAAATAAAGCTTCACGTGGAGATATGACCTCTGTGATTTCATATGCAATAGAAGACAGAAAAACAAGATGGCTCCCTACATTCACCACCGAATCCCTGAAATAGAGAAATATGCAAATCAGTTGGAATGGGTGGAGAATACTCTAGTTGACAGAGATAGCACTGAAGTTGCTATTGATAATGCACTAATTGATCTAGAGAAAAGGCTTGATGAAGGTTCTTTCCTGTAGGTTCCAGGAGAATCTCAAGCACGAGGAGAATCACAGCCACATAGTGAACAACATACAGAAGGAGAGTCTCAGGTGCAAGAAGAGTCAGAACAACCAGGCTTATCAGAAGAACTGACTCAAACAGGTACACCGTAGCCCAATATGAGTACTCCCCCTAACTTGCAAACTCCTCTAAATGAGGAGAATAACCTCAAAAGGAATAAGGAGGAGGCCACTACATCAGGCAGAGCAACCATACAAACATATGCAGAAACCAACCTATTCAAAAGGTAGAGGTTAAATCTTGTTTCAGAGCAAAAGTTCATAGAAGAAACAGTGGGGGCTACTAGTACAAAGAAAGAAAGAAGCAGGCTTGCTACTCCTTTTGGGGGCACACCAGAACCTTCCACATCTCATACTCAGATGTTGGAAAGGCAACAAAGTGTTGAAGTGTCCTCATTTAGGATGCTAGTAGACAAAGATCAAGATATCAGAGAAAGGTACAAGGACATCAAAGCCAGGAATGAGAGGCTAAAAGCCCAAACTTACTCACAATACTTAAAGATGGAACCTACCAACGAAACAAGGCTAATGTCAGCCTATGATGTGAAAAAATGCAAATGACATTCATGAAGCCTACCACACAACAACCAAGATCAGCAGTTGACTTCCAGAAGATAGATTTTGAAGTGTTGGCAAAGGAAATACATGCTATTGACCTAATGAGTTACACAAATAGACAGGGGAGATGATTTGCTCCACCTTGACAGGGAAAGCCAACGCAGCCTACCAATTACAAAACTCCCTGAATAATATATTAGCTCAGTTCTAATTGGAGAAGGCCTCTTCACAGGAAAAAGACACTAGAATCAAATCCTTAGAGGACTTAATCATTGAGTTGGGACATGATCCCAAAGATGTGAAGGCCACTGAAAAACTGATCAAGAAGAAGAATTATGACATAGTTGCTTTGAAGAAGCAACTCAAAATTCCACCATTGCATCATCCAAAAATAGCAAAAGTCCTGGAAACACAAAAATGACAAGAAGAGCTTATGGACTTGGTCCTAAAGCTAAATGACCAATTAAAAGAAACAGAGAAAGAATTGGACACATTGATTCAGTCCAAATAGAGTGAATCGGCCACTACCTCCATAGTTGCCATTCCCACAGTAACAACTACAGTCCCTTCAACATTGGAAGCCTCTTTAACACCAACAGCTCCACCTGTTACAACACTGCCAGTCACAATTGAGTCTACAACTGTAGGTACCTCAACAGAAAAGATAGCAGAGTTAGTGAAAGCCATGGAGAAAATGTTCATCTAGGCAACAGAGCTTAAGAGACTTAAGGATAAAGTGGCAAGCCTAGAAGCTGACTGCAAGCTTGCCCAAATACAATAGAAAGAAGAAGCACAGAAAGCCCTAAGGATGGGTGAGAAGATAAAGGTACTTGAAAAGGATTTAACTTTGCAAAAGCCACTAGGACAGACTAAAGAGATGCTTTGGGCCAATATCATTCACTCTGTCAATGATATTTGGCCATCAATTCTAGTAATATTTGAGCAAACAGAACTGGTGAAAGTGGCCACCGAAGCAATTCAAAAGATAAAGGAATACCTAGGAGACCAGCCTAAGGATGCTAATCGACTCATCAAATTCTTGAACAACAAGAATAGGCATGAACTAAATGAGCTTGGTGTGGAGGACAGAACTGAATCCATCATTAAAATAAAAAAGGTTCTTTCTAAAAGATACCTTATGCTTAACCTGGAGGAAAAATGTCATGAAATGCAGGTTGGCATTGATAGATTCATGACAAAATTTCAAATTTTGAGGGAGAAAGGCCTTCCAAGTCCCATGGCCATCCATGAAAAACTTATGACCCAATTGGACTATGTTGACAGATTAAATAAATTATCTAAGGAACAGGCAAGCACTTCAGGAGTCAAAGCATTACCAACGGGAAAGTATTATATGATACTTTAGAAAATCTATTCTTCCTAGAGCATGAGGTGAAACATTTATTTGTCATCAAACCAAAATTTGCCAAATACACTGAGGTAGACGAGATATATAGAAGGATGCTTAAGGTAAAATTACCTAAAGATGAACAGTGGGAAAAAATGACAGATTTACTATAAGTTACCACAGTAAATTTGAATGGCAACCAGATGAAACAGGTAAACAGGGTCAAAGAGTAACAGGGTAAAGAGTATCAGTTAAAAACCAAAGAAAAAGATGATTCCAGTGTACACATATCAGCCAGCCTAAAAGGGTTCAAGTTCAACTACAACAACCGGCACTACCACAATAAGAGGGACATCATGATGCAGTCTTCCATTTGTCTCTATCTTCATGCTTGAAGATATTTTTATTTTCTTAATTAAATCTCAAATTGTTATGAGATATTTTGTAATATTTTTTGTATAAATATTTCACATTTCGAAGTATTTGGTATGGATTGAAAGACATTTCTATAGACATTTTCATATCAAGTCAAAGTGCTATTGTATCAACATTGGATTGGCTTGCTAGATCAAGGAATAAGGTAAAGACATTTCACAGGATTCTTGTGTAAAGCGGAAATCAAATAAGTATTTTCTCTCATGTGTATTATTTTTTTTCCTAATGTTTATTAATAATCATATGTGTTTCTATGAAATCTGAATTGTAAACTAGGAATGATATTTCAGAACTTGCTTTAATGCACTCTATCTTGACTGTTTACCTTCTTAATGTTTTCTGCTAAACTATCTTAGTTAGGGAATTCTTAAATTCTCCCTTCTATAGTTTCCCCCTCGGTCTATAGTAAAGGATTCTTAGTTGCCCTTTACTCATGATCACCTCCTACTCTTCATCTTGATCCCAGTCTAAGGATTCTTCATTTCCCTTTCACCTTGGTTAGGACTATCTCATCCATTGAACCTGAAGATTTTCCATTTGTTTTACTAGCCTGCCCTGTGAACATTCCCTTTAGTGATCTGGTCTAGTTAAGCCATCCTTTGATTGACTCCATAGCCCAATGGCTTGAAGGCCTTGCTCCATCCATTTGTTCCTAGAATTCCACCAGCCAACCAAATTCAAAACCTTATGAACATTAAGAACTAGCCTAAAATCCCACCCAAAACAAAGTTAAATTATAAAGAGAGAGCCCTCTCTGGACTTAGGTTGGCTAGAACCTGAGTCTAAAAGATTAGGTTTGTGGTTACATCAGATTATTCCTTCTTTTGATAACTTCTAGGGAAGACTTTTGAGTGATAACAATTACCAAAATAGAAAGTTACATGAAAGTCTTCCACAAGTCTGGAGCTCGAAAATAACTAGAGTTTTTACCACAAAAATTTGAATCCTAATGAGGCTCTATGCCTCTCTACTTATACAAATGAAGTCCCCAATGAATTCCTTAAATTTAGGGAGGCTCAGCGCCCAAATTCAAGATGAACTAACTCTTTGTCTATCACTTGCTCGGCTACCTTTTGATCTTCATGACTTGGCTGCTTGCACTCCAAGCTGGTGGGATTAATGAAGGAATATTTGAATGGGGGAGGAGTAAATGAGGAGGATTTACCTCCTACAATCTCTCTCCCTTGTCCCATTTCAGACCTTAGTCTTGCCAAAATTCCTTGATTTTCTCTTTCAAACCTGCATTCAATGCATATTAGTTCACTAGGCATAATATCTCACTTTAACTCATCTCATTAAACAAAATATAATCAAAAGATGTAATAAGTTGTGAGAAGAGTTGTTTTGACTAAGTTAGGAGGTGAATTAAGGCCCATATAATTACCCAATAATGAGGCTCATCAGCGGCATAGTGTGTAAAGTGGGTGCAGTACAACTGGGCGTAGTACCTCTGCAATGAATTCTTAGCAAATTGTTATGAAGCGTAGGATGATAGCAAGGCATCTCACTATGCCTGGCTCCTACTGTTGATTGTACTCGTTGCATGGCAACTTCCAGAGGATAGTCAATTCCCTCTGTGGGATGAGGATTTACCAGAGGTATTAAAGTTCACTTTGTTGTGGGCAACGAAGGACCCGGAGAGGATCACGAAATCAAGAGTCTTCTAGATAGTTGTCAAAATGGACCTCCTAACAGTGATCAGTTAGAGGCCAAGGTTGTCTCCAACCTTGTTTGAGTAGTTGTGGGCCTTCGTGGAATTTAGGGTCAATTTTCATAATGTATCCATATGTGTGAGGCGAGATCCTAAGAAGACATGGCATAAGTTTCCATACCTAGTTACGAAGGCCGATGTATAGGAGGTTGTGGGGACATGGCCAGTGGAGTGGCGATAACCCAAAGATATTGGCACAGGTACCAGCAAAGGCGGAGATAGCTCCTCCGATCAGAAGAAGAAAGAAACTGCTACTAAAGAAGTTGCCACTAAGGCAGCTGCCAAAAAGGAGCGCGTTGCAAAGGAGTTCGCAGCAGAAGTAAAGGTGTTTTCTTCTCAACAAACTGTGGGCAAGGAAGAGTCTGAGGAGGAATAAGGTGTTGGTGAGGAGTAGAGCACCCCCTTCAAATTGCAGAAGTAGACCAAGGGGACAACTTCTAGGCCTAGGAAGAAGAAAAAATCAAACAAGAAGGCACACGTGAATCCAATGGTCCTCATTGAGGGGGGTTGGGATGAGATCAAGGATAAGGTCTGTGACACAATGATACAGTTGTGCACTAAATTTGAGCAATAGTACATGCAGACGTTGGGGAGAGTCCAGAAGGATCTGTGTGAGTTGCAGATTCAAATAGGTAGAATTCATGCGAGCATGGGATAAGGGAGTGGGGTTCAAGTGAGCCTGCAGAAAGTGAGTGAGAGCATAATGGAAACAGAACGAACTCTGGACCTCAGAGTCATTCCCTTTCCAGAAGGAACATTACACACAGAGTTAGAGGAAGATAATGCCCAACCTAGAAAGATCAAAGGTGTGGGTAAGAATTTAGCCAAACTGCCACTTCAGACCCTCCATCCTCTTCATTAGGGGGTCTCAGATGAGCTTCAAATAATAAAGAAGTGCGCATTATCGGTAATTAGCGAAGTCAAAATGAACAATGAGCACATATTCGCTGAAAAGGCACAGGATCTTAAGGAAAAAGAAGAGCTAATAGCACAAAGCTAGAGCCTCGAAACAGCAATTACACAAGCGTGTAATTCAGTATCAGAACTACACATTCCAGAGGTTGCGTCAGCTTCAAAAAAGATTCAAAAATTGGCTACTACAATGCAATAGTATAAGGATGAGGTAGGCCAAGTTACTTTTGATTTTCAGATGAATATCTCGGAACTGCAATTGAAATTGTAGTCGACTACTCTGCTAGAGGTCAGAGAGTAGTCCGGTGCAGCCATCAGAGAATACATGTCTACTTTGGAGAATGTCCTATTAGGTTGCTTAGTCTTTTTAAAAATGCAATGGAGCTATGCACTATGTTGCAGGAGAACTCAAACCTGCGGCAACTACATACATAAATCAGAGAGGCACAACAGAAATTTGATGAGATCAGGGCAACTGCGAGCACTTTGGCACCAGTCCAACACTTTGCACGCTTGCAAGAAATGAAGTTGTTGCAGGGACAAGTTGAGGAGCTGCAGCACAAAGAAGCAGTTTTGAAGGCTCAGATTCAAACATGGACAGAGGAAGGGAGCCAGATTACTCTAACAATCCAAGAAAAGCTAAATACTTTCTAGCAGATAGAAAGGACCATACACCTCATGATGGAGGTGCCAACTATAGAGAAGTTGATCGAAGAAGTGGAGTAGGCCACAGTACAGAGCACAACAGACCTTGAAGTATTGAAGCTGGAGTTCAGTGACCTCTGCAATAAAGTGGAGAAGCCAACTGAGTGAATTGAGGGTGACTCGCCATATTTTTGTTGGGGGCCTATTGGGATGGGATCCCTAGGGTCAATTTTTGTTAGTTAAGTCAATTTCTATAATATTTTTGTTAAAGAATGTAAATTCTCCGCAAAATTTGGAAGCAGAGTGCAAAGATAAGTAAGATTCAAAGGGGAATTAGTCTTATGGGTAAGTGATAGGATGGTTTTGAGACCCGCTTGTAATGAAAAGGATATATATAGTTGAGTCATAGTGTGTCTAAGAAGATAACTTTTTGTGAAGAATCATTATAAGGGCAAGGTACTAAGGCAAGAAAAGTATGTTTCCTGTACTTAGGAAAAATGGGAAGGCTCCTGCAACTGAGTGCACATATACCTTGATAAGTCTGCAAGTTGAGTGTGTGGGCCCCTATAGCTGAGTACGCGGGGAAGAGAATTCTGTAGTTGAATGCTTATTCATAATAAAGAATATTTTCAACTGAACCTGTGCATTTGTGCCTTGTTTATTGTTTCAGTTAAGTTTGTATATCTTCACGATTTATTATGACTTATGTGAATCAATGCTTTTTTATTATGTGAAAGTAGTGGATCTATATCTTTTATGCATGTTAATAATAATTTAATACCTCCACCAAGAGTTGGAAACCGTTAGATAAATCTATTGTAGTTAGTTGTTCGGAAAGGGTATATCTGTGTGACGACAGATATAGGCTAGAAGGGTTTTAGAATACACATTTACTGCACAGAACTGCTAGATCTGTAATATTTCTACATGATAAGTATAATTAAGTACCTTCACAAGGATCTGAAGGTCATTTTGATAGAGTTACAGTAGTTGACAGTCGAAAGGAATAGATATATACGAAGGTAGATATAAAACTTGAGAACCCTAGGAAACCATCACATGGGCCTCCGAATGCAGAAAAGTGGTTGTAGAATCCCCCCAATACTTCTTCAAGTGAGACTACAACCTGCGCTACGTAGGCTGTTGCTGAAAGGGCCAATAGTTAGGGCTTTTTTGGTTGGTATGAATAACTCTTAACCTAGGTCAGGCACCCTTAAGCTAACGTACCTAGTGCCCAGCGACCTTCGACTGGCCCTGCATCTTCCAAACCCACAGATTCACGACCTAGAAATGGCATTATTGGATCTATAGCTCAACAATCTGGTAGTTCTCCAGATACTTCTTTGAAATCTAAATCTACTTCGATCACTACAACTCTTGATATTGTTGATAATCCTAAGAATCTTAGTAAAGCCTTAGAGTTAATTGTTGTTCAGCCTACCACAGTAGATAAATCCTCAAAAGGAAAGAATAAGGGTAGAGGAAAAACTAAACAAGATACCCCTAAACAAGATTCCCAAAAATTGTCAGTTGACAATACACCCAAACGAAAGCCTAAATATCCTTGCCTTATTTGTGATGAAGATCATTACACTAAGGATTTCCCTCGACTAACCGAACTAAGTCATCTTCTGAAAGGAACTACAAGGATACCAGTTGTGCGAAAGGAATCTTTCCCATCTCAGTAGATGAAATTGGTAGACCAACCCCATGCTCAAACCTCTGGAAGCTCTCAATTGTTTATGAGTAGCTCAAAACGTATTTTTGTAGCCATGAGATCAAAATATTATCTATCTCCTCAGAAACCTATGGTGGAGAAAGATACCATTAATGTACCATCTTCCTCCACTCCACCCAATTTTGGTCCTCTCCACATTGAGAAACCTAGCATTGATTCCATAATCTGACGACCCCCTAAAGGTGTTCTTCGTAAATCATCTTATAATCTGAATGCACAAGCTGCCTAACACTAGAGCATTGTAGAAGAATTGGCTCAAGCACCCTCGGTGATGTCATCCTTGGAAGTGCTTCAAATGTGCATGTCATAAAGGAAGGCTTTGCTATCCATTATTGGATGAATTGATCTTGCAGATTCCAGTTTGATTACTTTTGATCATGAAAACCATGTTCTTCACTTTCCACCTCAATTTTATTTTCTCATACAAGTTGTTGTTATGGGAAAGACTACCCACCACACTATTGGTTATGAAGGAGCCTCCACATGTATCATTTCCATATCACATTGGAAAGCCATAGGTTCCCCTCCTCTCAACCAGTCTCCAAACGTGACTTTAGAAGCTTTTGATGGTTGAGGTTTCCACTGATATGGTATTCTCAACTCCTTACCCATTCAATTGGAGGGAAATATGGTAAACTTAGAAGTCAAGGTTGTTGACACTAATATCAATTACAACCTTTTACCTGGTTAGAGTTAGACTCATGCAATGTTTTGTGTGGTCTCATCTCTTTTCCGTGTACTTCATTTTCCTCACCAAGGGAAAATTGTCATTTTTGATCAATTGGCTTTCTTTTCCTCTAATTCTTCAATAGGAAATGTGCCTTATAGTGGGAAAACTAACATTCCTTATGAAAGTGTCGGATCGGGTCTTTTCAAGGAACCTACTTTAATGGAAAAAATTTCCCTTCCTCCTCCCTCTAATGTTGCCTCAATTAACATGATATTGTCTAAGTATGACCCATGGATCATCCCTAGTCCTAACCAGATTGATAATTTTGGTGATTCCATGCCACTTAGCCTAGTTGAGAAAACTTATCAAACTGTCCTTTTCGCTTCCACGGTGCATCTACAACTCATGATTTATTGAGATTTTCCCTAGACTCATATCTACAAACTTCTTGGCTCGTTTCTTCTAATTTTGAATATTCTTTGAATGAGATTTTCCTTACTGATGAAAGAATTGTTGAAGTCATGTCTCTTGAATAAACCCCTTGGAATGATATTCATCATCGCTCCTCTTTTCTTCCTAGCCTTGAATCAATTCCTACTTTTCTGGGTACTTTACTTTCCCCTGAAACCGCTACTCCATTTCAGACACCTATCTTGGTTCACGAAGTGTTGTCTGAAGGAAATTTAGGGAAAAATTCAGCAACCATGCCCATCGACATCTCGATTAAACCTGGGATTGTCAAAAACATTTTGATAGGGGCTTCTTGTTCTCCTGATGAGATTAAGATCGACATTACCCTTTTCAAAGAATTTTGTGATGTATTTTCTTGGTATTATGAAGAGATGCCTGGCATCAATCCTAGTATTGTGGTACACGAGATTCCCACTTATCTAGATGTGAAATGTGTGCAACAATGTCTTCTTCCGGTGCACCCAAGGAAGGTAGCTGCCATTAAGGGTGAAGTTGAAAAACTTCTAAAAGCCTTTATTTATCCTATCCTGTTGATAGATTAGGTTTCTAAGATTAATTTGGTAACTAAGAAACAAGGAACCATACGAGCCTGTGTGGAATATCGAGATACCATTCGAGCCTATCCAAAAGATAATCACTGTTGGCTGGTAGGGTCCTGACCGAGGTTCAGAGTTAAGTTTTCCAAACAAATCCCTACACTACTGGCCCTTTTGGCATTAATCAGTGAAGTGTGGACAGAAGTCTCACCCAAAGCAGTATGGGGGGATACTGGAACCAAGTTTTTGCACCCAAAGATAGTTATGATGTTGTTTTATGCCCTAACTCTGCCTTCGTGCAGATCAATAAGCCTTTTAGGGCTTATCGATATACTTCTCTCAATCACCCTTAGACCTTCGTGAAGGTCTACGACTGTCTTTCGCGGACCCTAAACTGGTGAAGCTACAACTTACGTGCCTCTGTAATCACTCCTAAGTTTGTTATTACCCAGATCGACTTAACTATCTGATAACTTTAACATGCATTAAGACATTTTTCATGTAAACATATATTATGAATTGCATTCACATAATAATGTAAAAGATACAGATTTGTGCATCCATACAAAATTAAATCATAAAACCATTATTCATCATAACATAATCACATTTATTCATAACAGAAGTAAAAGGGTTAAACACAGATAATTCCATAACAATCTCTTTATTAATGCTTCAGATCTTCTCACAGACTCAACTACCCTGCGCACTCAGCTACAGGGGTCTGCGCACTCAGCTGCGGACTCTACTCTAGGCCTCTATGCACACAGTTGCAAAGCCTTTCTACTCTAAGACTCTTCTCTCTTCCCTTCTAATGACCCATTACCTTCCTTCTTCGCTTATCAACTACTACCTTAGATTCTCTAGGACTCTCCCTTTTATACAATCCCATGGTCCGTGAACCATGTGTAGATCTCCAAAATCAACACAACTTATCTAAACTAAGGGCGGAAAACCCTTCTGTCTTTAGGGATCTTCATACTCCATGGCCACAAAATGTGAAGAATTTACATTTCTTTACACAAAACTCGGGCCTTCTGCCCCAAACTTGGGTGTTTAACCCAAAATTAGCCCCTAGGGGACCCATTCCCAACAATTACCCTACTCACTTTACTAACCAGATTATCGATGAATGTGAAAAGAGTGAAATTTTCTCCTTCATGAATTCTCTGGATATAATTAGATTAATATCCTTCCTGTCGATCAACACAAGATTGCCTTTATCTATCCTTGGGGGACTTTAGCCTACCAAATGCTTCCTTTTGGCCTGAAAAATGTCAGTGTAACCTTCCAACAGGCTATTTCTTATGCATTACATAATATTAAAAATATCATTCAACCATATCTTGACGATTTACCCATACACTCGGTTAAACATCAAGACCGTCCAACTCACCTTTGGGTGATTTTTCTTCATTGACGACACTACAATATCCAATTGAATCCTCATAAGTTTGTATTTTGCATTGAATCTAGTTGTAGAATTTTTGAATAATATGACACTTATTCACAGAGATTACCCCGATTATACACTATTGCGGAATACATGCATAATACATAACCTCCTCTACGTTGATCATCAATTTAGCAACATTAAAAACAATGAAACATCAATCGCATGCGCACATTAACATAGTATGTAACCCGGGGAAAGCATACACCAGAAAACCCCACACTATCTGTATATTATAATGATTTAGAACATGTAACAATACATAGTACAATACTCCTCACAAGTACTCAGTACTATCTCCACCTGTTACACACAAACTATCTCAGATCTGAATCAATCACAGGTTCAAATCTCCTCCACTGTCTGCCTGCCTCCACTGCGCAATCCTACAAGAGAATAATGATGAATGGCTGAAGCAAACTCGTATTTCCTTGGCTGAACCATGCAATCCTCATTGGCATTACTCAATCCATTGATTGTGCAAGATCTCATGCATAACTATAGTCACAACTGATAGCAATCTCAACCTCTAACACCTGTCTCCACTGAACTATCCATGCACTGAGTTAACTGATGTATTCTTTAGTTGCTTTATGAGTTAATAATTAGTGAATTAATTAAAAATTAATTCACATCACTCATCACTAGTGTATTCTGCAGTTAGACTAAATACAACTAGTTTAGCCAAGTCAAACTGAACACAACTCCATAAACTCCTCAATCAACTCCACTAAAACTCAACCACTTGAGTTCTAACTGAAGTCCACCATGTAATAGCTCAACTGACCCACAAGAAAAGTGTATTTTCTTCTGACAGCTGCATGTGACACATCTGTAGCTCAAACTGAAGTGCTCCAAGAGGATAAGATAATGTTTATAGTCCAAATATTATTATGAGACAATAATATTCGACTGTTCTATTTTTAGCCTGGTAGTCTAAAAATAGAAACCGCCCATATGTCTAAAAATAGAAGTCCATCTATTTTTACCAACATGACCAATCATCCACAAATAGTATCCTACAACTCATAGACCATGATCCATATGTCTAAAAATAGACATAGTCTAAAAATAGACTTTGCGCCAAAAATAGCCTGCAGGCCCACTTAGTGAAGGCGACTTCTTTCCACTAAGCTCCATCATCTTGTTGCATTCTCAACACTCCCTCTCAACAAGATATGGATTATCAACAACCCCTATCCTGCCTCGGTGGTATTCGAATTTGCTCCTGGTGAGTGCCTTCATCAAGATATCAGCATCCTGATCCTCCGTTGGAATGTATGAAAGTAACATGATTCTCTATTGCACACAATCTCTGATATGATGGTACCTGATGTGAATGTGCTTAGATCTATCATGAAATACTGGATTAGCCAAGAGTTTAATACAACTCTGGTTATCACAATAAATCACTGTAGGCTCCAAGCATGAACCGAACAACCCGACCAGGATCTTCCTCATCCATATAGCCTCGCATGCAGCCAAACTTGCTACCATATACTCGGCCTTTGATGAACTGAGTGCCACGGATCTCTACTTCCTGCTGTACCAAGGAACTTCTGTCAACCTAATACTGAAGACCCCTCCAGATGTGCTCTTTCTGTCCGTTGGGCTCTCTGCCCAATCTGCATTCGTGAAGCCACATAGCTTCACCTCATCCTCTTGTCTGTACCACAATCCATATCCCGATGTGCCTATGACATAACACAATACATGCTTGCATGCCTTCCAGAAGAGCTTGGTTGGCTTAACCATAGCTTGTGAAAGCTGGTTAACAGCATAGCATATATCAGGTCGTGTATTGACCAGATACATAAGCGACCCCACCAACTGTCGATAAACAGTGGCATCCACTACCTCCGCCGAAGTAGCATCCTCCTTCCTCCAACCTCCAGGAAGAGGAGTGTCAACAGGCTTGCAGCCATGCATGTTGAACTTCTCTAGTATCTCCCGAGCATACTTACCCTGAGAAACAAATAGTCCATCACTGCTTTGCCAAATTTCCAATCCCAGGAAATAATGAAGGAGGCCCAAGTCCTTCATCTCAAGCTCCTTAGCAAGATCATCCTTGCATGAAAGTATCAACAGCTCATCACCTGTTAGAATCAAATCATCTACATAAAGTACAATGATAAGAAACTTACCCTCCATCACAATCTGGTATAGGTTAGGATCTGCCTCACTCTTGGAGAATCCAAGACCGGTGAAATAACTGTCTATCTGAGTGTGCCAAGCACGTGGTGCTTGTTTCAACCCATACATCGCTCTCTTGAGCCTGCACATATGCGACTCGCTGCTGAAGATCTCGAAACCTTCGGGTTGTTCTATGTACACCTCCTCCTCAATGACTCCGTTGAGGAACACAGTCTTCACATCTATCCGATGAATGTGCCACCCCATCTGCGCTGAGAGAGCAAGAATCGTCCGTATGGAAGAATACCTTGCGACAGGTGCAAAGGTCTCCTCATAATCCATCCCCTCTATCTGTGAAAAGCCTCGGGCAACAAATATTTCCTTGTACTTCTCCACACTCCCGTCAGCTGCTTGCTTAACTTTGTAGATCCATCTCGAACCCACCACTGATTTCCCTTCCAGTCTTGGGACAATCTCCCATGCACTGTTTCTGACAATCGAATCATACTCTTCCACCATGGCATCTACCCATGCGGGATCCTCCACAACTTCCTCGAAAGAGGATGGCTCAGTCACAACAAATTTGCTCACAAGAGCCATGTATCTAGTGTACCAATCAGGTGACTGTCTCTGTCTACGTTGAGCTGTAGGTGGTCCTACAACCTTCTCTACATCTTAAGCCAGTCGCTCAGCTTTTGTCAAGCGCTTTCACCCTCTGATGGTTGGCGCTGCATGAGTGGTCTCTTCCACTCCATGAACTTTGTCCTGTGGCTTATCCATGTCCTGAAGCTCATCCTTAGGAACTAATAGCTCCTCATCTGCATGCAAGTGTGGCTCCCTCTCAAGCGAACAATTCATGGCTTTCTCCTCCTGAAATTTTATATCCCGTTGCACAACAGTCTTGCCATTGTCTGGAAAATACACATGATAGTTGTGGGGCGTATCAGTGTACCCCACAAATATCCCAACCTCTGCGGTCGGCTCCAGCTTCTTCTTGGCATCCTTCATCAAATGCATGTAAATGTTAGAACCAAAAATCCTCAAATGAGAAATATCAGGCCTCTTACCAGAATAAGCCTCCTCGGGTGTACTCATGCCAAGTATCCTGTGAGGACAACGGTTCTGTACATATACTGCTGTATTGCATGCTTCCACCCACAAGTGAAGGGGTAGGCCCTGATCATGCAACATCGCCTGTGCAGCACCCACGATCGTTTTGTTCTTCTGCTCAGCAACCCCGTTTTGCTGTGGGTTATGGGGAGCTATGAGCTCTCTTCGAATCCCTTCTGTGGTGTAGAAGTCCTTAAACTCGCCAGAGATGAATTCACCACCATTGTCACTCCTAAGAGCCTTCACCTTCTTCCCCGAATCCTTCTCAACTAGTGCTTTGAACTCACATAACTTTGAGTATGTCTCGCTCTTCTTCTGCATGAAGAAGATCCAACACTTTTGAGAGAAATCATCAACAAAGATCACATGATACCTGTGCTTTGCTGTCGAAGCTATTGAGAAAGGTCCACACACGTCTGTGTGAATTCTCTCAAGGATCATCATGGCATGACTATCCTTCTCTTGAAAGGTGGCTTTCACAAATTTTCCCAAAGTACACCCCTTGCACTAATTTGACTGCGCAAGAGTGCCTTTAGGAAGCCCAGTAGTTATCTGTTGCAGTATCTTCAAGGATCCATGGTGAAGGTGACCAAATCTCCTGTGCCACAGCTCGCCATCATCTCGGCTCACCAATCCTTTTGCCTTGCATGCCATTGCTGCGCAGCCATCTACATGCAATTGATAAAGGTTCCTGACTCGAACCCCTATCTTTCGGGTTTCTCCAGTTGTCTTACTACGCAGGAAGGCCTTTCCCTCGCTGAAAGCAACATCATATCCCTTGTCTTCTAACATCGCCACAGAGATAAGATTCTTCTTCAATCCTGGAACATGCATCACTTCCTTCAATATGAAGGGTTTACCAGACTCCCTGTCAAAGGAAATGGTACCGATACCGGTCGCACTGTATCTACCATCATCACCCATCTCAATGTGCACTCCAAGATCTTTCTCCTCCAGATCAGAAAACAAATCTCGATCTCCTGTCATGTGAAAAGACGCACCACTATCCAAGAACCATACTGATCCCATCACACTTGAGACCAAGCATGCGATCAATGAAAAATCAAGCTCAAACTGCGAGGCTAAGGCCTCTCCCGCTACAGATCCAGCAGCTTGCTTATTCTTCTTCTTCTGCGGACAATTTGTGGCATAGTGTCCGTGTTGGTGATAGTGAAAGCACTTCACCTTGGACATGTCCTGCTTCTTTCCTTTCACACAGGAATGAGAAGCTTTCTTGTTCTTCCCCTTCTTTGCTTTGGAGCAAAAGCGCAATTTTCTTCATCAAGTGCCTTTGATGAAGATCCATCCCTGGTATTCTGCCTGATCTCCTCCTGCACAAGATCTGACCAAAGTCTCTCCCATCCTGGCAATTTCTCTCGACCATTGACAGAGTCCTAATAGGAATGCCAACTCTTTGGAAGACCAGGGAGAGCCAAGCTCACCAAGTCCTCATCATCGACAGTCATCCCCACACTTCCCAGCTCATCCCTGCATTGAGTGAATTTCGTGAGATACTTGGGCATACTGTCTCCTTTCTCACACTTAATGTTTCTGAGTTTATCCTTGAGCGCCAGCTTCCTCTAACCACTCTTGCTTTAGAATAGATCTGTCAATACTTTCCACATTAAGTATGGAGAAGCCTTTCCATGCAGGCTGGACACAATGTGATCCTTCATGCCCTCCAACAAAATCCTTCGACACTTTGTTGTCTTCTTTTGCCAAGCCTCAACTTGCGCAGTATCAGTAGGCTTTGGGACATCAGCCTCTATGAACCCCTTCAACCCATTATCATCTAACATCGCCTCCATCCTTTCTTTCCATGCAATATAATTCGAGCTTCCCTCAAGAGCATACTCCAATCGCAATCCGTTGAAAGACATTTCAACTTTGACACCAAGAACACACTGCTGCAAATTCGAATTCCACCAGCTCAAAACTAAACCGCCTCTGATCTAAAATTTGTGAGAATAAGGTATTTCTCGTATAGAGATTGACTGTATGAGATTTTACCGGATATCTCACCTTCCAAAGGAAGGATGAATCTAGAGGATACCTGGCCCGATTACAGACTCTGCCTGGAGAAATAAAATGTAAACACTTTCTGAATAATAGATCTGATGATCAACAGCTCTGATACCATGTAGAAATTTTGAATAATATGACACTTATTCACAAAGATTATCCCGATTATACACTATTGTGGAATACATGCATAATACATAACCTCCTCTACGTTGATCATCAATTTAGCAGCATTAAAAACAATGAAACGTCAATTGCATGCGCACATTAACACAATATGTAACCCAGGGAAAGCATAAATCTGAAAACCCCACACTATCTGTATATTATAATGATTGAGAACATGTAACAATACATAGTACAATACTCTTCACAAGTACTCAGTACTATCTCCACATGTTACACACAAACTAGCTCAGATCTGAATCAATCACAGGTTCAAATCTCCTCCATTGTCTGCCTGCCTCCACTGCGCAATCCTGCAAGAGAATAATGATGAATGGATGAAGAAAACACATATTTCCTTGGCTGAACCACGCAATCCTCATTGGCATTACTCAATCCATTGATTGTGCAAGATCTCATGCACAACTATAGTCACAATTGATATCAATCTCAACCTCTAATACATGCCTCCACTGAACTGTCCATGCACTGAGTTAAATGATGTATTCTTTAGTTGCTTTATAAGTTAATAATTAGTGAATTAATTAAAAATTAATTCACATCACTCATCACTAGTGTATTCTGCAGTTAGACTAAATACAACTAGTTTAACCAAGTCAAATTGAACACAACTCCATCAACTCCTCAATCAATTCCACCAAAACTCAACTACTTGAGTTCTAACTGAAGTCCACCATGCAATAGCTCAACTGACCCACAAGTAAAGCGTATTTCCTTCTGACAGCTGCATATGCCACATCTATAGCTCAAACTGAAGTGCTCCAAGAGGATAAGATAATGTTTATAGTCCAAATATTATTATGAGACAATAATATTCGACTGTTCTATTTTTAGCCTGGTAGTCTAAAAATAGAAACCGTCCATATGTCTAAAAATAGAAGTCCATCTATTTTTACCAACATGACCAATCATCCACAAATAGCATCCTGCAACTCATAGACCATGATCCATATGTCTAAAAATAGACATAGTCTAAAAATAGACTTTGCGCCAAAAATAGCCTGCGGGCCCACTTAGTGAAGGCGACTTCTTTCCACTAAGCTCCATCATCTTGTTGCATTCTCAACACTAGTCATCACTTAGGCTTCATAGTCTCCAAAGAAGGTATCCACATTGATCCTCTCAAGGTGGAGGCCATTATCAGTTTTCCACCTCCATCTGCCTTACATCAACTCCAGAGTTTGCAAGGAAAGGAAAACTTTCTTTGTCGTTTCATCACAAAATATCCTCATCTTGCCAAGGTTTTTACTCTCCTTCAGAAGCAAGGAGTCCCATTCATTTGGGATGACATTTCTTAGAAGTTGGTTGATGCTTTAAAGGTCACACTCATTAGCTCACCTTTGTTGTATCCTCCGAATTACCATCACGATTATCTCTTGTACTTGGTATCCACTGACAATACCATTGGTATGGTGTCGATTTAGGATGATGACGATGAAAATGAGAATGTTATATACTACTTGAGTCGTAACCATTTTTATGCTGAGACTCGATATGCTCATGTAGAAATGTTGGCATTGGTAGCAGTTCATTTTGTCTAATGTTTTCATCACTATATTCTCTTACGCAAAATTGTAGTGATATCTAATTGCAATGCTATGACCTATATTACATATCATTAGTTTCTTGGGGGAAAATACTCTAAATGTATTGTCATCCTGCAGGATTTTGACTTGGATTTCACCAAAGCTAAGTCAAATAAATTACTTGTTTTTGATGAATTAATTTGTGACCTTCCCTCTATAAAGACGACTGTTGTATCTGATGGGCTGAATCCTAATGAATATCTCTTCCTTATTAGCACCCATGATCCATGGTATGTATATATCATCATATATCTCCAAACTCATATTGTTTGATCAAATTTATTTTTCTCTGAGGGGCGCCGAATCCCGCACCAGTCCCAACCCTAATGCATTATTAGGGATACCTTATACCACCTTGTCATGGATTCAGTCCTTTGATGGTGTCTGACGCATGAGGAATTTGAGAACTATTTGAATGACTACCATTATGGAGCCTGTGTTGGTCATATGTCAAGATATGGCATCTCTCAAAAGATCCTTCGCATTGGTTATTTTTGGCCTTCTATTTTCAAAGATTGCATTCTTGTACTCCAAAAATGTCATGCTTGCTATATTTGCAACCGGAAACAGTGAACCCCGCATGCTTCTTTACACCTAGTTATCACTGTTGGTCAATTTTCCAAATGGGGCATTGATTTTATTATTTGTAGCACTCACTCAGTCGAGGGGCATGGATACATCATCGTTGTTGTTGATTATTTCACAAAATGGGTTGAGGCAATGCCTACCTACAATGCTAGTGGTGAAACTGCAACTTTCTTTCTATTCAACCATGTCATAGCTCGGTTTGGTGTAACGCAAGACATAGTCACGAACCATGGATTTTGTTTCTGAAATCACATGATGATAGAATTCACTGCTCAGTTGGGCTTACATCATGATATCTCAACTTTGTATTATCCACAATCCAATGGCTAAGTTGAAGTTGTTAACAAAATTTTGGTCACAATGCTTCAACAAACCATTGGGATGCAAAAAAGGAATTGGAATCTCATGCTTTTTTCGACATTATGGCATATCAAACCACTTCCAAAAAGAAGACCGGATTCACACCTTTTCAATTGGTTTTTGGTCTAGAATCCACCCTACCTATCGAATGTGAAATCCCATCTTTAAAACTAGTTGTCGAATTACTCCCTCGTACTTCACCTGAGGAAGAACAGTTACTTTATTTAGAACATCTTCACGAGACTCGTTGAATTACATCATTGGTAACTGAGTCTTAGAAAAAATGGGTTAAAATTAAATATGAGAAAACTATGACCCATCATGCATATGCAGAAGGTGACTTAGTCATGTTATATGATCAGGCTAATGACAAATTAGGAGCCAGGAAATTCAAACCTATGTGGCATGGACCCTATATCATTAAATGTGTATTACAAAAGGGTGCATACAAGTTAGTTGACTATGATGGAAATTAGTTTTCTGAGCCCTGTAATGGGCTCTACCTCAAAATATAGTATGCCTAGATTTTGCATAGATACCTTGTACATTAGTGTATGTTTCATTAGTGTGTTGTCTTTTGGTGTGAATGTTAAAACTTTTTCGAACATGTTTTCCCTACTTATCGCGTATTCCATTTGGTTTGCACATGTTGATGAAATGTCTTCCTCATGTCAGTTTCGTTGATAGTGCTTTCCATAGTACACATAATCTCTCTTCCGTTGTGTGGGCACTCTATGCTCCCAATGGTGAGTTAGTGAGTTTACAGGGCATATGTCTAGGTTGTACAACTAACAATATTGTTGAATATAGTGCGATTGTCGAACTATTGTCAAAAGCTATTGCTCTAGCTATTAGGGAGTTAGTTGTTAAACTCGATGCACAACTCATTGTAGTATAGTTAAATGGGCATTATTCCATCAAAAACCCTAATATTTTAAGGATTTACCTACGTGTTCATCTCTTGGAAAGACATTTTGATTACACTACCTATCAACATATTTCGAGACATCTAAATACATTAATAGACACATTGGCAAATCATGTATTAGATAGACATCTGTGACGCATGTAAAAAGAAAAACCATCACATAGTAGGAACGGTAGATACAATAGGTAAAATATATATATATATATATATATATATATATATATATATATATATATATATATATATATATATATATATATATATATATATAGATTTTTTCAAAATGTTTGTTACATCAAAATATCAAAAAATTGTGTACAGATGGCTTCTCAAGCCTGCATAAGTGCAATAAATGGAAACTAGTGATATGGCTATCCACCGACATGGTGCTCATGGTAGCATGAAACAACTTTCATAACTTAGTTCAACAACCGACGCAGTTTGGGTCACACTCCTATGGTATGTCTCTGATACCGCAGTGGCACCTCATCAATAGATGCATACTCTGGAATACCTCTTGTCAAGGCTTCCAGGTTGCATTCCACCTCTATTATCGAATCAGCTCCCTCCTCATAGGGTGCATCCTCGATCTACTTAGCTATCCTCCTAGCTATCGGAGAAACCCATGGAGGTCTCTTTGGTCCAACATTTTCAAAACTCATAAGTCTAAAATCTCAATTCACATAAAACAAAAACATCAAAAACTTGAAAAACTTAAAAAAAATAGTTTTTACCTGCATTAGTCCATTGTGTGTTGGGTGGAAGTGGGAGGTCGAGATCTCCCTAGAAATATTTACCAGCACATGCCCAATCATCTACCATGATGAGTTGTTGTCGCAACCATCCAAAGAATGTTGGAGGAAAATACTTCTGCTGACCACCAACATGATGAGGCATCAACTTGCCCCACCTCAACAGTCATGGATCCCTAGGTCTTGGAGCCTCCACCTTTATCCAATGATAATTAAATAATGGCACATGTTCTAGGAAGAACGTCACCAAGATCGATCCATAGACAAATTGTTTCAATCTCCCTATCTTTCATTTTGTGAGTTGGTATTTCATGTTGACCAACAACCCTTCACACCAGTTAAATACTATGTGACTAAGATAGTTTATTGCATATTGGAAGTGAGACTTAATCACTTCGTGTACAACCTAATCTCTAGCTATTCGAGCCATGGTATGTAGAAACATTCTCAGTGGGAGATTTGTAATAGTTTTTATATCTATCTTCCCACTCTTTGTTTTTCAAGAGCCTGGGAAATGTCTCGCTATCAACATATTTGTACTCTCTCCCACAATACGAGAACTAGATAGCTAAATTCATTGTCCCCTTCTAGACAAACCTGTAATGAAATAGATGTCTATAATATCTATCTCAAGTTCTTGGCCTCCTATGATAGACATTTGGTAGTCTACATCCCACCATCCAACTAAATGCTACTATAATTCCATCTAGGTCCTAATCCTAGCGATATGAAAGAATTTTAGTATTCCACATGCCCGAAGGGCTACTATGCAATTTGGATCTTGGGTTGCTTCATGGTATTCTGCTTCATGACCTCTTTCCTTCCATTCAATCACCATTTTTCAGTAAATAACCTATGAAACATCCATAAACAGAGATTTTATTAGCTTCTATGGAAGATAATTTAAAAAACCATCATTAATATTGGAATATTTTCAAAAACAATTATGTCTCGGCACCAACGCGTTTGTTTCCCAATTTTTCCATGCTTCCGGTGTGATGGCACAACTGAGCTCGAGGTGAGTAGTATAGGTCCAATGAGTAAAACCTGCGCTGATCGCCATTGTTGGGAACGGATCCCCTAGGGTTAAACACCCAAGTTTTGGGGTAGAAGGCTTGGATTTTGTGTAAATAAATGTAAATTATCTACATTTTGTGGTCGCAGAGCGCGAATGTTGAAAATAGAAACAAGAAATGCTAAAAATAGCATTGATATAGATAGCATTTTAGGATACATTCCAATTCTAATTAGTCCCTAAATTAAAATTGAGAATTAAAATTCAAATTTGAGCTCAGCAGTTGTTTGTAAAATAATTAATTAATTCATCTTGAGTTAATTAGTTGGAGAAAATCAAACATGAATTCTATGTGAAGACATGCAACAGTTATTCCTTTGATTAAGGAAGGTATCCCTTAATTAAGGAGATCAGGATGAGTTGTAATTAGTTAGCTTAGTTAACTGAGTTAAGTCTAGTTAAATTAGTTCCAACAGTTTATGGAACTGATTGTGAGAGTTAGTCAATGCATGCATACATGCTACTAGTGTACTTCAGATAACTAAATATTCTCTCATAAATAACTCATGCATGTTAGTTCAGACAGAGACCCAGTTGAGATCAAAGGATGGGACAGTGTACTATCAGTTATAGGAATATTCCCATGAGGATATCTCTTGCATGTAGAAGGAATTCTTTCCTTGAGGATTTCACAGTTATTTTAGAGGTTAATGAGCAGTGTGTGAGGTAATTACACACAAGTGGCAGCTTTAGGACACAGGAGAAACTGTGCAAGGAAATAGGAGGCTTGGAGGACTGAAGGAAGGCATATGTGTTGTCTATTCTGTCTATGAGCAACAGTGAGGAATTATACTGAGAGATGGATAGCTTGTGAGCTAAAGCTTTGTGTAATCCAAAGATATTTACAATTGTATGATAATACAGAGATCAGGGTTTTTAGTTAAGGCTTTCCCAAGAGTAGTATTTTGTGTTCATGTGTGATTGATTTCTTCTTCATCTGTTATATGTGTTCTATTTGATCTTGTTCAAAATCGATTAAGCTTCTGCAAGTTTGTTGTAGAAGTAGATAAAGTATTTTGCTTTAGTTACATTGCATTATTAGGTGATCTACAGTGAGAATTTCTACATGGTATCGGAGAAAAGGTGATCAAAGCAGAGAACAATATACAAAGAAGGGAGAAGTTCGAAGTTCTTGATTGTAGAAGTTGAATTCTTATCACATCTCAAAGTTCACCAATGGCATTCAATGGTTTGAGACTCAAGTATGCCCTTGGTGGTAGCTCGAATTATATAGCTTGAAAGGATCGCATGGAAGCGGTATTAGAGGACAACGGTTTGAAGGACTTCATTGATCAAGAAGTCCCCAAGCCAACAACAGCTAATGCCAAAGAATTGGTGGAATGGAAGAAATGTGTGGCTAGAGCGAGGAGGATTCTTTTGGAGGGAGTTCAAGACCATATTGTCTCAAGTCTCCATGGGAAGGAGACATCATTTTCAATGTGGAAGACATTGAAGGATCAATATTAGAATAGTAGTGATCAGAGGAAGCTGGCACTAAAAGACAAGCTTCAGAAAATCAAGTGTGAAAAGGGCGACACGATCTCTACATATCTAAACAAGCTCACCACCTATAGGGATGAGCTTGGAAGTGTAGGAATCATGACAGCCAATGATGACATGGTGAGTCTTGCCCTCCTTGGTCTTCCTAAGAGCTAGCATAGCTACCAAGACTCAATGAATGGAAGAGAGAAAATGCCATATTGGGAATGATTGTGGTCGGATCTAATGCATGAGGAGATTAGGAGAAGCACCAGAGATGGTTCTTCATCAAAGCATGATGATGAAGAAAATCTAGCCTTCACAAGTAAGGCAAGGAAAGGGAAAGGGAAGGCTTCCCATTCCAAATCGAGTTCTTCCCATGGTGGGAAGAAGATTGACAAATCTAAAGTGCGATGCTTTAATTGTCATGAGGTGGGCCATTATGCAACAAATTGTCCATAGAAGAAATCCAAGAAGGGATCCTCGAAAGGATCAGATGGTGAGGCATTAGCTTCACAGTTTGAATTGGATTTCACCCTCATCGCATGCATGGTTTCATCGATGGTGGGTTGTGTTTGGTACCTGGACAGTGGAGCCTCATTCCACATGACCGGTGACAAGAGTTTATTCAGTACCTTGGAGGAGAAGGACCTCCAGATGCACATAGAGATGGGTGATGATGGAAAGTACCATGTTTCAGGTGAAGGCACGGTATTCTTTCAGAGGTAGCATGGAACTCCTCTCACCCTGACTGATGCAAAGTATGTGCCTAGACTGAAGAAGAACCTGGCATCCATCGTAACATTGGAAGACAAAAGCTATGATGTAGTCTTTAGTAAAGGAAAGGTGTTCCTAAGACACATCGCCACGGGTCAGACCAAGAGGATTGGGATTTGGGTAAAGAATCTTTACAAGCCAGAGGTATATGACTATGTTGCATTGAGTTCCAAAGCAGAGTTGGTGCAAAGCCAACATATTGGCGAGCTGTGGCATAGAAGATTGGGCCACTTGCACCATGAGGCCTTGAAGATCATGCAATAGATTTCTACCAGACTTCTCAAGGGTAAACTTGAGCAAGTGGACACATGCAAAGGTTGTACCTTGGGTAAGTATGAAAAATATTCCTTTCATGATCGAGATAGTCGAGTTGAAGCAATCTTGGAGTGAGTTCATACAGATGTGTGTGGACCATTCTCGATAGCCTCCACCACTAAACAAAGGTACTATGTTATTTTCATTGATGATTTTTCTCGTAGATGCTGGATCTATTTCATGCAAAAGAAGGATCAAACCTTCTCAAGGTTTTGTGAGTTCAAAGCCTTGGTTGAGAAAGAATTAGGAAAGAAGATAAGGGCCTTGCGAAGCGACAATGGTGGAGAATATGTCTCTCAAGAGATTAAGGACATATATGCAGTAGAAGGAATTAAACGGGAGTTGACGACACCCCATAACCCACAGCAGAATGAGTTGGCTGAAAGGAAGAACAGAACAATTGTGGGAGCAGCTCGGGCGATGCTGCATGACCAAGGCCTACCACTTCATTTGTGGGCTGAGGCATGCAATATAGCGGTATACTTGTAGAATAGAAGCCCGCATCACATACTTGGGATGAAGACACTAGAGGAGGCTTTCTAAGGGAAGAGACCAGATGTGAGTCACTTCAGGATCTTTGGCTCATCGGTATTTTTCCATGTGACCAAAGATGCCCAGAAGAAGCTAGAGCCAACAACAGAGTTGGGGATACTTGTGGGGTACACTGATACTCCCCACAACTATCAGATGTATTTTCCTACCAGTAAGAGGACAGTGGTTCACAGAGATCTTAAGTTTGATGAGCTGAAGGCCATGTGAGTTTCCCTTGAGAAGGAGACCAAGTTGCATGCAGAGGAGGAACCTCAGATTGATGTGGAGCAGCCACATGCAGAGGATCTAGGAGTGGAGACATCCACTCATGCAGATTCTTCTAGAGATGGGCGAAAAATCTCAAGGGAAGATGACAGATTAATGATGGACGTGAGAGAGAATGTGGGAGAGTCGTCTTCTTAGCACAGACAGAGGAGGTCACCTAAGCGGTACATTGGTTACATGGCCCTTGTTGGGGAATGTATAGAGACCAAACCATATTCCTTCGAGGAAGCAGTGCAGCAGCCAGTTTGGGTTGATGCTATGGTGGATGAGTATGACTCCATAGTTCGGAACAGTGTTTGGGATGTTGTTCCAAGACCGGAGAAGAAGTTAGTTGTGAGTTCTAGTTGGCTTTACAAGGTAAAGCAAGCAACTGATGGTAGTGTGGAGAAACATAAGGCAAGGTCTGTTGCTTGTGGTTTCTCACAAGTAAAGGGGATCGACTACGATGATAATTTTGCTCCTGTAGCAAGGTACTCATCTATCAGATCGATGTTGGCACTATCAGCACAGATGGGTTGGAAGATCCATCAGATGGATGTGAAGACTGCATTCCTTAATGGCAAGATTGAGGAAGAGGTGTACATAGAACAACTGGAAGGATTTGAAACCTTCGATCATGAGTCGCATGTGTGCTAACTCAAGAGAGCTTTGTATGGGCTGAAGCAAGCACCTCGTGCTTGGTACACTAGGATCGATAGCTATTTCACCGGGTTGGGCTTCACAAAGAGTGAAGCGGGCGCGAACCTGTACCACATTATGGTAGAAGGTAAGCAATTGATCATTGTTCTTTATGTTGATGATGTGATATTGACAAGTGATGATCAGTTGATCATGTCTTGCAAGGAGGACCTTTCAAGAGAGTTCAAGATGAAATACATGGGTCTCATGCACTACTTTCTAGGCATGGAAGTGTGGCAGAAGGATGGGGAAGTGTTTGTGTCTCAAGGCAAGTATGCCAATGAGATACTCAGGAGATTTCACATGGAGAAGTGCAAGCCCATGCAGATTCCTCTAGCAGGTAGTTGGAGGAAGGAGGATGCTACTTCAGGTGAGGTAGTAGCTGCTACTATGTATAGACAACTTGTGGGTTCATTGATGTATTTAGTGAACACAAGACCAGATTTGTGCTTTGTAGTGAACCAGCTGAGTCAAGCTTTGGTTTAGCCTACCAAGATGTTTTGGAAGGCAACTAAGCATGTGCTAAGATACCTCAGAGGCACATCTCAGTATGGATTATGGTACATATGGATAGAGGGAGTGAATCTTCAGGGCTTCACAAATGTAGATTGAGCAGAGAGTCCATCAGATCGGAAGAGAACTTTAGGAGGAATTTTAAACCTTGGTTTAGCTACAGTTTCTTGGTACAACAGGAGACAGAGGTCAGTTGCACTTAGCTCAGCAGAGGCTGAATACATGGCTACAAGCCAGGCAACATGTGAGGCCATTTGGATGCGGAAAATTCTAGTTGGGTTGTTTGATCAGAGGATGGATCCAATAGTGATCTATTGCGATAATCAAAGTTGTATCAAACTCTCTGAGAATCCAGTATTTCATGACAGGTCCAAGCACATCAATATCTAGTATCATAATCTTCGAGACTAGGTGGTGAAGAGGATCATGTTGTTGCAATATGTTTTGATTGAGGAGCAAGATGCAGACATTTTGACTAAGGCATTGTCAAAATGAAAATTCGAGTTCCACAGAGATAGGATCGGGGTGACAGATAATCCCTTTCTTGTTGAGAGGGAGTGTTGAAAACAAAACAATAAATGCTAAAAATAGCATTGCTATAGATAGCATTTCGGGATACATTCCAATTTTAATTAGTCCCTAAATTAAAATTGAGAATTAAAATTCGAATTTGGGCTTAGCAGTTGTTTGTAAAATAATTAATTAATTCATCTTGAGTTAATTAGTTGGAGTAGTCTATGTGAAGACATGCAATAGTTATTCCTTTGATTGAGGAAGTTATCCCTTAATTAAGGAGATCAGGATGAGTTGTACTTTGAGTTGTAATTAGTTAGCTCAGTTAACTGAGTTAAGTCCAATTAGATTAGTTCCAATAGTTTGTGGAACTGATTGTGAGTTCAGTTCGTCAATGCATGCATGCATGCAACTAGTGTACTTCAGATAACTAAATATTCTCTCATAAATAACTCATGCATGTCAGTTCAGATAGAGACCCAGTTGAGATGAAAGGAAGGGACAATGTACTATCAGTTGTAGGAATATTCCCATGAGGATATCTCTTGCATGTAGAAGGAATTATTTCCTTGAGGATTATGTAGTTATTTCAAAGGTTAGTGAGCAGTGTGTGAGGTAATTACACACAGGTGGTAGCTTGAGAACCCAGGAGAAACTGCAAAAGGAAATAGGAGGCTTGGAGGACTGAAGGAAGGCATATGTGTTGTCTATTCTGTCTATGAGCAGCAGTGAGGGATTGCACTGAGAGCTTGATAGCTTGTGAGCTAAAGCTTTGTGTAATCTGGAGATATTTCCACTTGTATGATAATATAGAGATCGGGGTTTTTAGCTGAGGCTTTCCCCAGAGTATTATTTTGTGTTCATGTGTGATTGATTTCTTCTTCATATGTTATATGTGTTCTATTTGATCTTGGTCAAAATCTATTGAGCTTTCGCAAGTTTGTTGTAGAAGTAGATCAAGTATTTTGCTTTAGTTACATTGCATTATCAGGTGACCTAGAGTGAGAATTTCTATAGCGAAGATGTATAAAGATAGAAGGGTTTTCTTCCCTTAGTTTAGATAAGTAGTGTTAGTTTTAAAGATCTACCCATGGCTTGCGGACCATGGGATTGTATAAAAGGGAGAGTCTTAGAGAGTCTAAGGCAGCAGTTGATGAGCAAGAATGAGTGTAATGGGTCTTTAGAAGTGAAGAGCGAAGAGTCTTAGAGTAGAAGGGAGGCTTTGTAGCTGTGTGCACAGAGGCCTAGAGTAGAGTCTATAGCTGAGTGCGTGGACACCTGGAGCTGTGTGCGCAGGGTAGTTTGAGTCTATAAGAAGATATGAAGCATTGATAAAGATATTGTTTTGGAAATATTTGTGTTTTGTCCCTTTTACTTCTATTATGAATAAATATGATTATATTATGATGAATAATGGGTTTATGATTTAATGTTGTGTTGATGCGTGAATTTGTATGTTTTACATTGTTATATGAACACAATTCATAGTATCTGTTTACGCGAAGAATATCTTAATGCATGTTAAAGTTATCAGATGCTTAAGCTGATTTGGGTAATAACAGAATTAGGAGTGATTGAAGAGGCACGTAAGTTGTAGACTCACCTGATTAGGGTCCGCGAAAGACAGTCGTAGAACTTTGCAAAGGTCTAAGGGTGATTAAGAGAAGTATATCGATAAGCCCTAAAAGGCTTATCGATATGCATGAAGGTAGAGTTAGGGCATAAAATGACATCATAACCATCTCTGGGTGCGGAAACTTGGTTCCAGCATCCCTCATACTACTTTGGGTGAGACTTTAGTCTGCGCTTCGCGGATTGATGCCGAAAGGGCCAGTAGTGTAGGGATTTGTTTGGTAAACTTAACTCTAAACTTGGGTTAGGACCCATTAAGCCAGTTCCATTGTCAGGACCAGGATCTCCATAATGAGATCTGTGATGTCGTATCATCGGAATCCCACTAAGAAAGAAATCAAAACCTGGTTGGATAGAAAGATCCACAAGTTCGTGGCATAAGAAAACAAGAATCCATGATTGAAGAAAGAATAGTGGTTGGACAGATACCTATACACAGAAATACATGAAATATTCTTTTGTTCCTTCAAGGTTGAGTTATAAGAGTGGATCGCGAAGTTGGCAGATGGCCAATGAAGGTGGAGGCTTGATAATCCGATTGTTTGGACACCAGAGTTAGTAAGGAGATTGGAAGCCTTTGAAGATAAGATTATGTGCACTGTCGACCATTAGCTTGACCGATTCATAAGAGGATTTGTGACGGAGTTTGCGATCGATATCTCTGTCAGCTACAGCGAAGCAGAGTGCCACTTCTTCAACGGAAAATGAGGTAAGTATTTAAAATCGCTGAATACTTAGATTAAGATTCTCTTGTGTGAACAATGGGTTATACGGTTACCTTGATTTTTGGAGGTACGGTAAGCGGAAAGCATTTCAGGGATGGAGGAAGAAAAGGTCATGAGTATAGCTTGCTGATCAGACCACCTTTGAGTGATGATGAAGGAGAATGCAGACTTCTCCCCTGAAAGCTAGTCAGTTGATAAGACAAGGGTTCCTGTGAATACCTACACCACCTCCACCCTCATCCCATCCATCTACACTGCCTCCATCCTCACCTCCATCGCTCACCCCATAACCCACACCATCGCCACCTCCATTGTTCAATATGTAAAGCTTTATAAAAATACCAATATCCATGGGCATAGGGAATGAAGATCTGGACCAGTTCTGGTTTGTCGCAAAGGTTATATGGGAAACCCATGGTATCACGGATGACCAAATGAAGAAATCCACACTGGTTAGTGCTCTGTAGGACCGCACCCTAACGTGGTACATTAAGTATAATATTGATAGCCCAGCATCTACATTGGTTGATATCCAAGCCATGCTAAACAGAGAATTCACTAGACCTAAGTCTCAAGCACAGTTGATTGCAGGAGTCAAGGAGATCATGATGAAGTCAGGGGAGACGCCCTAGGATTTGGACCAAAGACTAAAGTCTACAATCCATGAAGCCAGCATGACCCTAAATGATGGGCAACACCATAAATGGTTTGCGGCCTTGCTCCTACCCCACCTAAGGGTTGTGCTATCACAACAGAAGACTGGGATCCAGGTAGAAGCTCTGGAAATCGCGATGAGGTTGCATGAGACACCAATGTAGGATGCTAATCTGGGGGTTTAGAAGATTCATGCATAGTTGAAAAACACTTGTCTCAAAATGCAAAGTCTGAAGCAAGATAGAACAAATTGGCTAGAGGCATGCGAAGAAGTTTGGTGCATAAAATTCAAGGGTCAGGGGCATGACAAGGATCATTGTCCAGCCTTCGCGAACTATGTTGTAGAAAGAGGACCAATGCCTCTACGACTGGAGGCCACAACAGGGCCAAGTGCAGGGTTTGCACCATGGTGTGCTATATGCCAGGTGGCTCAGAAACATGCGACTGACAATTTCCATTTGTTGCAGAAATTCGTGCAGACACCGCAATACCTATTTTGCAATTTCTGTCAATTAGTAGGCCATGACGAGCGTAATTGTCGAAGTTATGAAGTGATGATGGACTAGACACCTGCATACAGGGTGTAGAAAGAAACGTGGCCTTGAGACCAATGCGTTGGGGGAACGCAATGTGAGTATCAGGGGTGCGGTCGAGGCTGAGGTGGAGGAGGGCCTAGAAGAGGCTGAGGGCAGCTGATTTGTTACAATTACAGAGGCTCAGGACACTATGCGAGGGATTTTTTGAATCCGACATGATTGTAATGCCGCTACTATACTCAGTTTGACTATGCGACTAAGGATTTCCCAATATTATTGGCTAAGATTCGCAAAAAGGGGGCGCAGCCTATGCAACTGATGTAGAACCTCCAGATGATGAGGGTTGAGCCCCGTGAGGAAGACTCTAAGGTAAACATTATGCTGCAAAGCAAAACTATGGCAGGTGAGGATAAAGGCAAGTAACCCACAGAAGGTGAATGGGTCTACTAAGCACCAGAAAAGGAGGCTATGTTTAACCTAGAGCATGCAAAAGAAACATTTATGGAAGCAAAGAAAAGCTTCGCTGAGGCCTCTACCTCGGGAAGTCAGGAGAAACCAGCTGAACAAATGGACCCATCCATGATTACCACATTCTTGGAGACCTGCATGAAGATGCTCCATGACAGTGAGGTTGTGAAGGGCCTGCAAGAGCTGATCAATCGGTGCGCTGGTAAGGATGGTGCTATTGGTGAACCGTGTGTGATCAGGAAGCTTGGAAAGCACAAGGCAAGAACTGGGAATGAAATGAGACTCATCTTGCAGATAGGGGAGTACGAGATGGACCAAGTTATCCTGGATCTAGGGTCTGATGCGAATGTTTTGCCATAAAAGACTTGGGAAAGAATGGGGAGACCTGCGCTCCAGTGGTCTCTGATATAGTTAAGAATGGTGAATCAACATAATATTATCCCAATGGGGAGGCTACAAGGGGTCACAGTTGATATCGAGGGCGTGAGTGCACTATCGGATTTTAAAGTAATAGATATTTTGGATGATGGTAATCGCTACCCTGGGGTCCTTGGAATAAATTGGGCCACTGACATGAATGGGGTAATCAACCTGAAGAAGCGGAAGATGATATTTGAGAAGTTGCTCTGCATAGTGGTGCTACTGGATTTCGTGGAGGGACCACATTATACAAAGCCAATCCGAGATTATGAAAGCCATGATGATCTGGACGAGATTTACAAGATAAAGGTGCAAGACAAAGATTGGGTGAATCTGATAGCAGACGGACGTATTGCATGGGACCGCGAAAGCTCCTACACATCATATTAGGATGAAGAATTGGAGCACTGACAAAATCGGTTGCATGAATTATCTATGTTGCGTTGTGATATGATGACCAAGTCATTGCACTGTGTGTCATCTAATGTTAGGGATTTGCCTCATTATGATGGGCTAACTGATGTTGATTTCTTTTTGGATGCATTTGAAAGAGAAGTGTAAGAGAAACATCGCTTCCAAGCCTTAGACTGGGTATTGTGCACTATGCCTACAAGATGGTGCGGTATGCACAAGGATAGTTTTGGTGATTAGCACGACTATATGAGGATGATGCGAATATGTTTTGGGTAGCCAAAAGTGCAGATGACAGATAAGTATGATGGAAGGGATGACCCATGTGATCACTTGGCCAAATGGACTAAGGCTTATGGAGCACAGCCTCAGCCTGAATGGGTGCATATATTTTGTCATACCCTGGGCATCATACTAATGAATTGGTACTTGGAAACCGAGCTCCGCCATGGAACTCAAGAGTGTGACATCTTGCGCGAGGGATTTCTAATGACGTTCAACTTCAAGGATGGGTTTGACTATATTGACGCGGCGCTACAAGAGGTTAAAGAAGTGATATTTAGGATACTGCAAGATCCTTTGGACCTAATCCAACCTGATTGGACTACCCAGCTGAGTCATGCACTGGAATGCTATAACTTGACTATTGGAGAAGAAGACAAGGATCCATGAAAGACTAATATTCTGAAAACTGAAGGTCACTACGAGGTTGAAGGTTTGTAGATAGAGGATCCTAACATAAACGCACCACTAAAAACAAGGTAGGTCAACATTGGCATAGAGGCGGAACCAAAATTTGCAAATATTGGGGACTATTGGGATGATGCAAAAAAAGACAAGGTCGCTAAGCTCCTCCACAAATATCAGGATTTGTTCCCCATGAAGTTTTTTGATTTAAAAAGGATAATAGGAGACATGGGTGTCATGAAGAACACCCTGAAACCGGACGTGAAGCCCATAAAACAAATATCTTACCACCTTAATCCTAAGTATAAGGAAAGGGTTTGTGCTGAGTTAGATAAGATGTTCGCGACAGGGATTACTGAACCAGTGGAAGAATCTGATTGGGTAAGCTCGATAGTGGTTCAGGAAAAGAAATAGAAAGAAGAAATAAGGATATGCGTGGATCTTTGGAAGCTAAATGATGCTTGCGTGCATGACCCCTCCCGACATCATTCACTAACAAGGTCCTAGATAACGTAGGTGGCCAAGAAGCATACTCTTTCACTGATGGGTTCTCTGGGTACCATCAGATCAAAATCGTGCCTTAGGATAGAAATAAGACGACCTTTGTGACTGAATGGGGATGTTTTCAATACACTGTAATTCATTTTGGGCTAAAGAATGCGCTAGCAATCTTTTCACGTGTAGTCATTGCGACATTCAAAGACTTCATTCATAGTTTCTAGAGGTATACTTTGATGATTGGACAATGTTTGGACTGGTCAAGCATCATGTGATGAGTTTGCACTTGATGGTAGACCCCATGAAGATTGCAGTGATAATCAACCTGGAGGTGCCAAGGAATCTGAAATAATTGCACGCAACCCTGGAGAATACCAGATACTATAGGAATTTCAACAAGAGTTATTCCCAGATCACCACACCCATGGAGAAATCGTTGAAAAAGGATGCTACATTTTGCTGGAGTGATGAATGCTAGAAGAGCTTAGACGTGCTGAAAGAGAAAATTATCACTGCACTAATCCTAGTCTTCCTGGACTGGAAGAAGGAATTTCATGTGCACATGGATGCCTCATGTATTGTGCTGGGGGTCGTGCTGACATAGGCAGGTGAGGGGGAATTGGACCATCCTATAGCATTCATGAGCAGGAAACTGTCCAAGGCTAAGAAGAACTATTCCACTACAAAGCGCAAAGGACTAGCCATGGTATACATGCTCCAAATGTTCAGGCACTATTTGCTGGGTGGACATTTTAAGATGTATACGGATCATTATACATTGAAATACCTAGTCTATAAGCCTGCGTTGGGGGGGGGGGGGGGGGAAGATCTGCAGATGGTTATTGTTGTTTCAGAAGTATGAATTTGAAGTTATTGTGAAGCCAGGACGACTGAATGTGGGACCTGATCATCTATCACGCATTGAAATGGGAGAAGAACCTACTAATTTAGAGGAAGGGTTGCCTGACGCACAACTTTTTGCAATGTGCATTGCGAACAACCACTTTGAAGATATCATACATTTCCTAAAAACGGGAACTGCTCCAAAAGGGTATACAAGCCAATAGAAGAAGGAGTTGGTAGTGCGCACAGCAAACTTCTCCATCATTGCAGGAAACTTGTACAAAATGGGGTTAGACGAAATATTGCAATGTTATGTACTTGACTTTGAGTGAAGCAAGACCCTCGCAGAGGCTCATGGAGTAGCTGCAGGAGGACATTATGCAGGAAAAGAAACATCGCAGAAGGTAGGGGGATAGGCAGGAGGAGAGGAGAATGGCTCTGAAAAAGAGAAATCGCCTTCACTAGAGACAGAGGAAGAAGTGGATGAACCAACAGAGCAGGGAGGAGCATACCTTGACACGACTCTATTCCACATCAAATGCACCAGGTGTCCAGAAAAGCTAGGATCATGGAAGAATTCCAAGGTGAGTAAGACGTCTTTGGATCTGATCACCCTGACAGACGGGGATCTAAATGATATAGGGGATAAGGTGTAGGATGCCATAGTAGAACTACTACAACAGTTCGAGCAATAGTAGCAACAAGCATTGGGCAATATTCGGACTAGTTTGCGTGAGTTGCAGATCCATGCTTCACAAATGCAAACCAGCATGCCGCCCACTAGTGTGGCCATTAGCACCTCCAAAGCCATGGAGATGCTACACGTTAGGGACCCCCAAGGCATAATACTATGAGATGGAGCATTGACAACGGCGAATGATGCTGATAGATCTGCTATCAGCACCCTCAAAGGCGTAAGCCTTAATTTGGCAGCACTTTCTAGCGAAGTTCTTTATCTTTTATAGGATGGTGTGATCACCGAGCTTCGGGCCTGCGATCAACGCGCTTTGTAGGTGATTAGTGAAAAAAGGTGAATAATGTGCAGATGGCAGTACAACACAACTTCGCTCCCAACCTTGTGACAAACGTCACAGATAAGAACTAGTGCCTCACTAAGGTTGTAGACAAAGCATGTTGGACTATCCTGGAGCTGGACATCCCCAAGGTTGAGCCAATCGATGTGCAAGTTAGAAAACTCATTGTGGGAGTGTGCGATGCATGCACGGAGTTGGCCAAGGTTTAGCTAGAGTTGAATCTCAAGATTTTCGAGTTGCAGTTGAAGGCCCAGCCTTTGACTCCACCATAATTCAGGGAGCAACGAGCGACTATTGTGGAAAATGCAATAGCAGTGGTAGCAAGTGCAGTGACGAACTGCGCGACACTTTTTGAGCAGTCGCTAGAGGTCCTCACCAACATAAAAGAGGACCCCAATGTATAGAGGCTGGAGACAGAAGCACGGGAGCTGTAGCAGTGCTATGACGAGGTTAAGGTGACGACGCAAACTGTTGTCATCACACAAAGGCTTGTGAAGCTGCAGGAGGCCAAGGCACTAAAGGAATCGGTAGACGTAGTGCAACACAAGGAAGTTGTGTTGAAGTCTCATTTGAAGCCTTGATCAAATGACGCCTATGAAATCACAACTACCATTGAAGGCAATTTGGCGAGTCTACAAGAGACTCAGCAGAAACTACAGAATGCTAGCACAGGGCCAGTAACAAAACAGTTGGTTGAGGAGCTAAAGTAGGTGGCAACGCAGTGCACCCCAAGGTAGCAGTTGTGCAAGTTGAAATGGGAGGTCTATGCAATAAGATCTCTACACCAGCTGAGTGACTTGAGGGCAAGTCACCATGTTTGTGTTGGGGGCCTATTGGGAACGGGTCCCTTAGGGGTCAATTTTGGGTTAAACACCCAAGTTTGGGGTAGAAGGCCTAAATTTTGTGTAAAGAAATGTAAATTCTTTGCATTTTGTGGTCACGAAGCGAAGATGTCTAAAGATAGAAGGATTTTCCACCCTTAGTTTAGATAAGTTGTGTTGGTTTTGGAGATCTACACATGGTCTGCGGACCATAGGATTGTACAAAAGGGAGAGCCTTATAGAGTCTAAGGTATCAGTTGATGAGAAAGAATGAATGTAATGGGTCTTTAGAAGTGAAGAGCAAAGAGTCTTAGAGTAGAAGGGAGGCTCTGCAGCTGTGTGCATAGAGGCCTAGAGTAGAGTCTGTAGCTGAGTGCGCAGGGTATTTTGAGTCTGTAAGAAGATCTAAAGAATTAATAAAGAGATTGTTCTGGAAATATCTATGTTTTGTCCCTTTTACTTCTGTTATGAATAAATATGATTATGTTATGATGAATAATGGGTTTATGATTTATTGTTGTGTTGATGCGCGAATTTGCATGTTTTACATTGTTATACGAATGCAAGTCATAGTATCTGGTTACATGAAGAATATCTTAATGCATGTTAAAGTTATTAGATACTTAAGATGATCTAGGTAATAACAGACTTAGGAGTGATTGCATAGGCACGTAAGTTGTAGAATCACCTGATTAGGGTCCACAAAAGACAGTCGTAGACCTTCGCAGAGGTCTAAGGGTGATTAAGAGAAGTATATCGATAAGCCCTAAAAGGCTTATCAATCTACATGAACGTAGAGTTAGGGCATAAAACGACATCATAACCATCTCTGGGTGCATAAACTTGGTTATAGCATCTCCCCATACTACTTTGGGTGAGACTTTAGTTCGCGCTTCGGTGGCACTTTGCGGATTGATGCCAAAAGGGCTAGTAGTGTAGGCATTTGTTTGGCAAACTTAACTCTGAACCTGGGTCAGGACCCATCAAGCCAACATCCATGGACATAAACAAATTTCCATCCCTCCTTACCATCTACTCTATGGATGAAATCAGTTAAAAACACAATTAAAATGCAGAGGAAGGACAGATCTCTTACCTACAGCAAATGGATCATCAAATGGTGTCGTAGGGTAAAAAGTGATCTCCAAATTGCCAAATGTCAAATGGTAAATTTGTTTTTACTTTTTGGGTTTATATAAGTTTTTTGAAATATTTTTACCATTTAGGGCACATTTTCACTAATATTTTAATATTTTTCTCGAAACAGATAGCGTGTGTTTACTTGTGTCGTGACAGGTCATGGATAAACGGTGACAGTGATTAATTTTGACTGAACTAATGAGTTTCATTTTATCTCTTTTTCAAACTCATAAAAAATAAACGAAAAAGTAACCCCCCTTGGAGTCATCTTTCAGCTCTTTTCTAACTCTCTAAATATGAAAATATTGTTGAGTACTTGTCATTTCGAACTCATTAAAGTAAATGAAATGATGTCTGCTTAGTATAAATTTAACCCTTTTCTGGACTAAGATAGACTATTGTACGAAAAAGGAATACCTTGGTCACACATGGCTAAGAGATTCTCGTGAATATTGTTTTCTACATTTTCAGATTTGAGAGACTATCTACGAAAAGGGACCTTTGGAGTTTCCTTTTTACCTCTTTTTCAAACCCTCTAAACATGAAAAAGATGTTGAGTTACCCCTCTGTCGGACTCGTAAAACTTAAACTACGTAAGACTTGTCACCATGACGAGATCGAGTTAATCCTTCCTAGGGTTCATTAAAACTTACTAGGATGGATTCATCTAACGGATGAACTTATATAACAAGCATATGCTATCCTCTTCAAGCTTGTGAGAAAAAATAATGAGGTACTTGCTAGAAATAGTGGGGAAAAATGGAAGTGATCATGTCCTATAATTTGTATAAAGGTAGCATGTCACTCTTAAACATGACACTTATATGTTGCTCATGTTAGGTTTGGGTTATCCTCACTCCATCACTTGCCTTCTTCATTTTTGGGAATCCATTTGTCTTTCATTTGAATATACCCTATTGTCATCATGACCTTTGATCCTATGTTGAGTCAAATGCTGCCAAAATATGGAGTCGTGTCGCGAATATGTTCAAGAGAACTCCCATCTACAATTTTTACCTCTTCTACCATGTTTGACCTTTCTGCAACAATCTTGAATCACTTTGCTACATCCTTTGTTTCATTTTGATGATGTGGGAAACATTATGGCCCTCCTTCAACATATCACTTCTTCTCGATGTTAGAAAATTATATATTACAAAGCAATGGAACACATAAAATATATTGCAGAAATATAAGCACAAAAAACCCATAAATAAGAGAGACATATATATACATGGTTCACCGAATTTGGGCTACATCCATGGAGAAACATCCAATCCTTCCTTTTATATTATCCAGGAAAATGAAGAGATATAACCTACAACAAATTTGTTGTAATTCCCTCTTCATTCTCACACAATCGCCTCTCTTTCTCACTCAGAATACACATATACATCATCGCAATACAATTCCCTCATATATAGCGAGGGGTTGCCTTCTAGGGAAAAAAACCATAAATTAAATATAACTTCTACCATCATTTTTCCACCTAATGAATGGCCCATATTGACCCCTCAACCCCGCTGGTGGTGCGCAAAAATGGGCGGCGTTGCCACCCCATTACGAACTGGGGTCTAATGCGACGATACCTTTGAATAAAGAAGATAATCAGGCTCCACACCCAACAGTCGACTCCAGCTATTATCCAGGAAGATGATCTAGAAACTCCCTTTCAGTACCTTGGAGCTTCCATACGTCAATGGCAAGTTATTCACATTCGATGATAGGTTCACATCATTTGTCTTTGATCGAATGATTCTGCGGGTGTTCAAATTCAACTTCCTTATTCACACTCGTGGAATGTGATGGTATACCTTTAGAACCATTGTCATTATTGGAGGTTTCTCTTGTGCCTGTTAATGGTTTACATAATTGACCAGTAATCAGGTGGTTTTCTGCCATGTTCGAATCTGACACATCTATTCACATGGTAAGATTAGTACTTTTGCTGGATTGAGACAGAGATGAAGACCCTATGTTTCATCTAATTAATCCAGGTTGTGTGGAGTTATTATCTATTCATGATTGTACACGTGATTCCTTCTATATGGATGGTTTTGTCCTTGTTGTGGGTCCATACATATGATCCCTTCTATTCAGATGGTTGCATCCATGTCATGGATCCATACACATGATCACTTCTATTCGTATGGTTGTGTCCATGCCGTGGATTCATGTACTGTTAGATGCTTATTCAAAGATGTATTATTAGGCATATTTTGTTAGGTCCATATACTACTTGTGTCGCCCCTTATTATTATTAATGAAACTCCCTTATTTTATTTTTGTGCCCATGTAGTCCCCATATTGTTATTATTGTGCCCCATAGAAGCCCCACTATTGTTATTTTTGTCCCCTTACAATATTGTTTGTATGTATGCCTTGATTATATTGTGACCCCTTAGACTCCTATATATGGAAAGGAGGTCTTGTCATTTGTATCATCGAAGGATTGTTCATTTTTGTAATTTAAAGGAGGTTTCTCCCTCAAAAAGGATAATTTTTAAGTCATTGATCTATCTCTTCTTCTATTTTGTGAGTTGGTTCATAACATTTGGTATCAGAGATTTGGATTCTAGGGTTTCGCTTCTTCAAACAGGTCATCGTGGAAATTTTGCTATAACATTTTTTCCATGAAGGTTCAGAAGCTTAAATTAAAACCCATTTCAACTGAAATCTTGATGAACTTCATGTCCAAATTTAGGAGCTTTTCTTATTATATTTTCGGATATATGAGCTATAGAAGTTAGGGTTTTTGTAGGCTCCACAATTCCATCTCAAACAGGTTACCTAGGGTATAGTCATAACTTTCACTATGAGAATCAAATTCAAATTTCATAATAAATGTTAGAAAGAGGATAGACTTTAGTTTGTTGGGTATCGTTTTTATGGCCGAAGATCAAAACAGTGACATGTGGCACATCATACAAGTTCTCTCTATTGAACTAGTTTATAATGAGGGCATCATGGGAGATTAGGAATAACTCTTTTGTGGTGAATCCAATCTCGATCAGACTTATGGGGTTCGAAAGAGGACATAGAGGGATACCATAGGCCGAAATTTCATAACTTGGAGATCTAAAATTACAGAGTTAAAGTTGTTTAAATATCAAGCTCCTAAAAGAAAGAAAATGAATGACTCAAATCAAGAAAATAGAAACACCTAGTAAGCAAAATTGGATGGACGTTTTGAAGAATGCGATCGAAGCTAGGATAAAGTTTTATATATGCAATGGAAGCTAATATTGATGGTATAGAAGAAGAATTGAAAGGAAACATATAAGATTTGAAGAAATACAGGGAAGGTTTGAAGGAATCTTGGAAAAAGTTGCTACAAGAAAGGCTTCTTAATGATGAAAAGGTAGTAGAGGAAACCCATGATGAGAAAAAAATAAATGTTAATCATGATTTCATAATATCTAATGTTGGATTGAAGACCCACCATATTCGAAATATAGATATGAGAAATTTTGATGGCAAGGATCTAGTAACTTGGATACTACAAATGCAGCAATATTTTAATCTACATGATGTGTAGCCGTCACAAAAGGTACGTATTGCATATTTATATTTAGAGTTGAATCAGTTTGTATGGTATATAGGACTTTGTTCTCGTAAACTATTTGTCACCTAGTCAATTTTTACAAGGAAATGATAGCACATTATGAGGATACAAAGAGAAACACCTTCTTTATCCAATTGATAAATCCAAAACAAAAGGGTTCAATGGTGGAGCACATTGAAGGGTTCAATCCTCTTCTTGTCTTTGGGAACCTGATTCACTGGAGAAGGCATTCAAGTTGACAAGAAAAATTGAAAGCAAAATTATGGAAACAAGGAATCCTACCACTCACAACTATAAATATGGAAGTTTTTTTTCTCCTAGCCTTCCACAACCTACAATGTTGACACCACAACAATTAGAAGAAAAAAGAGAAAAGGGGCTTTGTTACAATTGTGATAACAAATACACTAAAGGTCTGTACTGAGAAGAAATTAATTTACATATATTCTAAAGAGAAGGAAGAAAAGGATCAAGAAACATCAAAATAAGAGGATATACACCAAGGACCAACCCCAGAGAAAGATGAAATGAATCAAACCATATCTTGTAATTCATTAGCACTTTATGGATATCATCCACCATCCATCACATCATCTTGAAGAGAAAATTCTAAGATTCAAGCAGTGGAAGATCACATCAATCATCAACAACAAGTTATCCAACTCTTAAAGGATAACCTCACCTTGGCACAAAATCGAATGAAACAACAAGCAGAACAACATCGTAGTGAAAGAAGTTTTGATGCAGGTAATTGGGTATTTTTATGGCTACAGCCATACAAATAAATGTCCCTCAAGCAAGATAAGAAGGATAATAAATTATCACCAAATTACTATGGTCCTTACAAGGTGTAGAAAAAGGTTGGTACAATGGCATACATATCGGATCTCCCTGCATCTTCCCGGGTGCACCCAATTTTCCATGTTTCATGCTTAAATAAGGCTATAGGTGACAAGCCCCCAGTTCAAACAATATTTCCAGAACTTGACAGGGAAGGAAAAATAATATTGGAACCTGAAACAGTCACGGAAATAAGAACCTGACAGCTACAAAAATGATCAATTTCAGATTATCTCATAAAGTGGAAGAACTTAACTGTTAAAGATTCTACATGGGAGGATGAGAATTTTATACAGAAGCATCCATAACTACTCAAACATTGAGGACAACACTTTTTTGAAGGAGAGGAGCATGTTAGGTCCCTATACTACTAGTGTATTCTCTTATTGTTATTAGTGCAACCCCCTTATTGTATTGTTGTGCCCATGTCGTCCCCATATTGTTATTATTGTGCCCCATAGAAGCCCCACCATTGCTATTATTGTGCGCTTACAATATTATTGTTATGTGGGTTCTAATTATATTGTGACCCCTTAGACTCCTATATATAGATAGGAGCTCTTGTCATTTGTATCATCGAAGAATTGTTCATTTGTGTAATGTAAAGGAGGTTGCCCCCTCGAAGAGGATAATTTTGAAGTCATTGATCTATCTCTTCTTCTATTTTGTGAGTTCGTTGCATAACATATTTACATCATAGATGTCAAATATATTGTATCATGCTTGATTTGCAGGTCTCTTGACAATGTTTCTCTAGGTCCTTGCCTTGACTTGTAAAGCATTCCACCCATCACTACCGATTTTGCCTTCATGCTTTAGGGGGAATATGTTACATAGTATTTTTTCACACTTCCTGTCCCATATCATGAAGCATAAAAATGATGAAAGTTGTCATTTTATTCACCATGAAACATATACAGAAGCACCCCTGATGAAGAGAAGAAAATTTTCCCTAAGAGATTTCTAAAGAAGTGTTGGCTTAGGGGGTCCTGACCCAGGTTCAGAGTTAGTTACACCAACCAATAAATCCCTACACTACTGGCCCTTTCGGAAACAACTTGCGTAGCACAGGCTACAGTCTCACCCAAAGCAGTATGGGGGGATGAAAAAACCAAGTTTCTACATCTAGAGACTATTGTGATGTCTTCTAGCACCTCAGATCTGCTTTCGTGCAGATTGATACACTCCTAGGGCACACAGCCGCAACTCTATAAAAATGTTCTTTAGACCTTCGCGAAGGTCTACAATTAGTCTTTGCGGACCTTTAATATTTAATCTATCTACTTACCTGCATCAGAAAGTGGTCCTAAATTAGGGTTCGTGCATATTTACTTAAGCTATTAGTAGACGTCTAAGAATTCATCAGAGTCTTTACGAAAATACATAAACATGATTTGCGTACATCATTAACTGTTATTCAATAGAATTGCGCAAAATTTAATCAATATTCCATAAAACACATTATTCATAGATAGCATATATCGTAAATAGAAGTAATGGAAATACGCAAGAATTTTTCGGAAACTACCTTTATTGATCTTCAATTTAGGATTACAGACTCAAAACTACCCTATGCACTCAGCTACAGGGGTCTGCGAACTCAGCTCTGGACTGTTGGCTTGGGGGGGCCTGACCCAGGTTCGGAGTTAATTATGTAGAAATTTTGAATAATATGACACTTATTCACAAAGATTATCCCAATTATACACTATTGCAGAATACATGCATAATACATAATCTCCTCTACGTTGATCATCAATTTAGCATCATAAAAAACAATGAAACATCAATCGCATGCACACATTAACATAGTATGTAACCCGGGGAAAGCATATAGCTAAAATCCCCACACTATCTGTATATGATAATGATAGAGAACATGTAACAATACATATTACAATACTCCTCACAAGTACTCAGTACTATCTCCACTTGTTACACACAAAACTATCTCAGATCTGATCAATCACAGCTCAAATCTCCTCCACTGCTTTTCCTACCTCCACTGCGCAATCTGCAAGAGAAATCATCCACTCTATAAAAATGAATGCCCTTGGTATACTACGCAAGCCTCATGGGAAATCTCCATCCACACATGTGCAAATCTCATGCACAACTATAGTCACATCTATAGTCACAACTGATAACAATCTCAACCTCTAACACCTGTCTCCACTGAACTGTACATGCACTGAGTTACTGATGTATTCTTTAGTTGCTTTATGAGTTAATAATTAGTGAATTAATTAATATTTAATTCACACAACTCATCACTGGTGTATTCTTTAGTTAGACTAAAATACAACTATTTCAACCAAGTCAAACTGAACACAACTCCATCAACTCCACAATCAACTCCACCGAAACTCAGCCACATGAGTTCTAACCGAAGTCTTGCATGTAATAGCTCAACTGACCCACACAGAAATCGTATTTCCTTCTGACAGCTGCATGTGCCACATCTGTAGCTCAAACTGAAGTGCTCCAAGAGGATAAGATAAAGTTTATAGTCCAAATATTATTATGAGACAATAATATTCGACTGTTCTATTTTTAGCCTGGCAATCTAAAAATAGAAACCGCCCATATGTCTAAAAATAGAAGTCCATCTATTTTTACCAACATGACCAATCATCCACAAATAACATCCTGTAACTCATAGACCATGATCCATATGTCTAAAAATAGACATAGTCTAAAAATAGACTTTGCGCCAAAAATAGCCTGCAGGCCCACTTAGTGAAGATGACTTCTTTCCACTAAGCTCCATCATCTTGTTGCATTCTCAACACTCCCTCTCAACAAGATATGGATTGTCTGGATATCTTCGGCAAAATCACATAATCAATCTTTTGTCGATTTCGAACAACCAGTGTGGTTCATCGTCAGGACAAGTTGAAGAACTGATCAGGCTAAGCTTGATTAAATAGAGTGTGCAGAGACTCCAACGGCTATATTGCAACGGCTAATTTTGACCTGAGGATCAAAGTCAAACCCTTGATTTCTATTAATAGAAGCATATAATTAATTATTATTAGTTAATTGAGTAATAAATATAATGGTCATTATATCATCATATTTATTAAATAACCTATATTTAATATTATCCCCAAATACGTATTAAATTACTATTATTCCTAGCAATCAAGTGTGTATTAATTTAATAATAACTATTAAACCCAAGGGGTCCAAAGGTGAACTAGAATTATTGGTCATTAATAAATAAGGTAAATTAAATAAAGGTCATTAATAAATTAAATCTTCACCTTATTATTATTTAGATATAATAAATAGTAAAATTACAAATATTCTTATAATATAGTTACAATAGGTACTGTCTTGAACTAGATCTCACTAAGATAAGTTCATACACTAATTATGTTTATTAAATATTCTATATTTACTTGTTAAGTAAATACATAATTAAAGTACATGTTAATCTACCTAGTAATTTATATCCACAATCATATTTATTACCTTACAAGGTTTAAAAGGTTTATTGTAATTAAATACATATGAATTTAGTTAAAGGAAATAACTAGGTTAAAAAACAAAGCAAGGAATCTGATCAAATTTTAAATTACCCCTTGGATTATCTGCAACCCCTATCCTACCTTTGTAATTTTCTGCATGCAACACATTTGCCTGGTCCACTTGCTCCAACAACACTTGGAACAAAAACACTCCCAACTGACCACTCTGTTGGGCTAGGAGCATACTCTAATGCTGAAGCTCTACCTGCTACTGACAAGTGCTCCCTCTCTGACATCTGCGCTACTGCAACATCTCCATGCATCTCGCACCATTGCACACCTCTCTGTGCCACCTAGCACTGTTCAAAACACTTGTGCCTCTCGCATTACTGCAGCCTGTGAGCTATGTGTTGTCCTGGGATTCCCTACACTGTTGCTCTCTCTTCTGCTCCATCCGCATCTATCTCTACCCAATCAGTCAGTTCCTACTACTCCACATCAGGGCTCCCATAGCAAGGTCTCATCCAAGAGGTTGGGTACCTCAAGGATCCTGCCCCTCCTCCTTGGGACGATCACTCTATATTGCCGCACCTACTACTTGGAGGTATGGCTGCATGTGATCCCTCAGCCCACCTGGCTCGAAGTTTCCCCCTACTGGAGGTCTCTACATGAGTAGATGTATCTACTCGATCTCCTCTCAGCTTCCCTTGTTGTGGCTGCTCCACAACCTCCTGAAGCTGTTGCACCAATCGTGGCTCCTCCACAATCGTTTGAGACTTCTTCTGGCTCTACATGTTGAGTGGTAATATATGCTTCCTCTCAACCACCAAGTCTCCATCAGTTGCCTCGCTGCTCAAGGCTTTGCATGCATCTTGAACCTCAAGAGCATACAGTTTCCTGACCCATGAACCAATCTGCTTCACCTGTCTAGTGATGATGTGTCTAAGGAAAACATTACCCTTACTGAAGACTACACCATAATCTCTGTCTTCTAGCATCGCGATCGACACCAAGTTTCTCTTCATTCCTGGCACATACTTGACATCGGTCAAGGTAAGGAAAGCTCCATGCTCCCTCTGAAAAATAACCGTGCCTACACCTGAGACATTATACTTCTCATCATTACCCATCCCTATGAGTATCTGAAGATCTTTCTCCTCCAAAGTACTAAACACAACACACTCTTGTCACCGGTCATGTGGAAAGAAGCTCCACTGTCAAGAAACCAACCACTTCCCACCATGGACGAAACCATGCATGCGAATAGTGTGAAATCCAACTCAAACTGTGAAGCAAGTGCCTCACCTTCAGATCCTTCCCTAGATCCCTTCTTGGACTTCTTCTTTGGTCAATTAGTAGCATAATGGCCCAACTCATGACAACGAAAGCATCTCACCTTTGACTTGTCAACCTTCTTCCCATCATTGGAAGAACTGGATTCGAAAAGAGAAACCTTCTCCTTCCCCTTCTTCACCTTACTCACTAAGGCACAGTTCTCCTCATCATGCATGCATGAAGAACTGTCTTTGGTGCTCCGTCTGATCTCCTCCTGCACAAGATCTGACCAAAGTCTCTCCCATCCTAGCAATTTCTCTCGACCATTGACAAAGTCTTGATAGGAATGCCAACTCTTCGGAAGACCAAGGAGAGCCAAACTCACCAAGTCCTCATCATCGACAGTCACCCCTACACTTCCCAGCTCATCCCTGCACTGAGTGAACTTCGTGAGATACTTGGGCATACTATCTCCCTTCTCACATTTAATGTTTCTGAGTTTATCCTTGAGCGCCAGCTTCCTCTGATCGCTCTTTCTTTGGAATAGATCTATCAATGCTTTCCACATCAAGTATGGAGAAGCCTTACCATGCAGGCTGGAAACAATGTGATCATTCATGCCCTCTAACAGAATCCTTCGACACTTTGCTGTCTTCTTTTTCCAAGCATCAACTTGCGTAGTATCAATAGGCTTTGGGACATTAGCCTCTATGAACTCCTTCAGCCTGTTATCATCTAATACTACCTCCATCCTGTCCTTCCATGCAATATAGTTCGAGCTGCCCTCAAGAGCATACTCCAATCGCAATCCATTGAAATACATTGCCACATTGATACCAAGAAAGCACTGCTGCAAATTCGAATTCCACCAGCTCCAAACTCAACTGCCTCTGATCTAGAATTCGTGAGAACAAAGTATTTCTCGTACAAAGATTGACTGTATGGGCATTTTACCGGATATCTTACCTTCCAAAGGAAGGATGAATCCAGAGGCTACCTAGCCCGATTACAGACTTTGCCTAAAGAAATAAGATGTAAACACTTTCTGAATAATAGATCTGATGATCAACAACGCTGATACCATGTAGAAATTTTGAATAATATGACACTTATTCACAGAGATTATCCCGATTATACACTATTGCGGAATACATGCACAATACATAATCTCCTCTACGTTGATCATCAATTTAGTAGCATCAAAAACAATGAAACATCAATCGCATGCACACATTAACACAGTATGTAACCCGGGGAAAGCATATATCTGAAAACCCCACACTATCTGTATATTATAATGATAGAGAACATGTAACAATACATAGTACAATACTCCTCACAAGGACTCAGTACTATCTCCACCTGTTACACACAAAACTAGCTCAGATCTGATCAATCACAGCTCAAATCTCCTCCACTGCTTTGCCTGCCTCCACTGTGCAATCTGTAAGAGAAATCATCCACTCTGTAAAATTGAATTCCCTTGGTATACTAGCAAGCCTCATGGGAAATCTCCATCCATGCATATGCAAATCTCATGCACAACTATAGTCACAACTGATAGCAATCTCAACCTCTAACACCTGTCTCCACTGAACTATACATGCACTGAGTTAATTGATGTATTCTTTAGTTGCTTTATGAGTTAATAATTAGTGAATTAATTAATATTTAATTCACACAACTCATCACTAGTTTATTCTTTAGTTAGACTAAAATACAACTAGTTCAACCAAGTCAAACTGAACACAACTCCATCAACTCCACAATCAACTCCACCGAAACTCAACCACATGAGTTCCACCTGAAAAACCACTCATAATTGGCCAAAACTAGACCATACTGACTGCTCCACTATTAGGGTGTGATGCATATTGACTCCTACACTAGCTAGGTGTGATGCATACTGAAGAGGCCTTCTGTGGGGTGCGATGAGTGAGAATGGACAAATGTCCGAGACAGTTTGCTAAGTGGATGCTCATGGAATCTTCTAGAAACTTCTCCTATGACACTTGCCTCTCTGAATTTGCCTAGGGATGAGTAAGAGATCTAAGAAATCTCCAAGTGGAACTAAGAACTATGAGTGGAATGACACTAATCAAAAACCCAGAGATGACCCACACCCTTACAGACATCTATGAATGGATCCCTCATTTGAGAGATCTGGAGACTAGAATTTTGTAATTTGTAAGGAAGTGCTGATAGTTTGTCTTTGAGAAGAAGCATTGTATTGTTAGGTGATCTTGCTTTTCATGAGGTGAAGAGGGATTTGATGTTGGGAGGATGATGCTGGATCAGATAGATGGGTTGTAATTCTCCCTTCTATTTTAATAAAGTTCTTTGAGTTTTCATCCATACAATCGTGTACTTGTGAATGTTGTTATTTGTGAATGCCATTGTATGTTCAATGTATTTCTGATTCTGCATTGTTTATGATGGAATTTTATTACTTTGTTTCTACATGTATTCTCTAAGCGGGACAAGTAGGAGAGGAGTTGCAAGCTCTATCAAGGGGGAGAGAAATCAAGCAAGGAGTCAAGCAGAAGTCCAGGTTGGTCCCTTTTCTTCTCTCTTATCTATCATACATAGAGGAAATCACAAATTGCTTTGATTGTTTGTTTCTAGGATAGCTGTCGATCCTAGTGGGACTAGCAGATAAAAAAGACACTAGTTTTCTCGGAAACAAAATGGTGACTCCACTGGGGATCGAATAAATTGTTTGTTTTATAAACTATAGACGGAGCTTGAAGTTAGCCAGATAGCCTTCGAACTGCTCTTGCTTTGCAATTGCAAAGTAGATGAATGTTGCTTTAGTCAATCTCCGGTTTGGTTTATGAGTCAAACATCTGACTTACAAACATTCTAGATGCCCTTTTGATTGCTCAGTAACCTCCCAAGATCATACCCCTGTACTTTGCTCTTTACTGTCCATAATAGCTCAGCTTAACTCACTGAAATCAGCTGCAAATTTGAGCCAAAACCCATCTCAGTTGCGCTCCCTATCCCATCACATTGTCTGTCACTGGAAGCCAATATGCATCGCACTTCCCGAGTGTAGAAGGTGAGATGCGTCCCTATTTTGTGAAGCACAGGTGCGATGACTGAGTAATCCTATTTCTTCCCTTGAAATTTGGGGTTTTTGTCCTTGTTTTCAGCTCTGTTTAATTGTTTTTGCTGCTTATGAACAGTATCTCATTGCTGAAGCCTCCTTGCATTACATAGACCAGCCTCCATTGATTAGGATTAGTAAATGTTTTTATGTATTTGTCCATCATTTACAACACTTTGTCAAAAATTTGCTTGAATCAATCCATCGTTTTGGTACAAAAGTGTCGTAACTGTTGTTTTGTGTCAAAAAGAGGAGTGTTGTAAAGTCTTCCTTCTCTAGATAGTTGATTGAACTTTTTTTCATGTATTTGATTTGATTTGTTGATATTTGAAGTGTCGAAAGCATCTTCTATTCAAAATTGAAAAGTGTCATTTAAGTCTTCCTTTCATTTTGAAAAAGAAATTGTCGAAATGTCGCTTTGAAGAAAATATTTTAGATCTATACTTAGTTTTTCTTTTTGGAATTTTTCACATTAGAGGGAAAAAAAAAAAATATGTGCATTTGCATTTGAATTTAGACTATGTGCGAAAAATGATTTAGGAAAAGTGCATTTAGTGTGTTTTTTTTTCTCTTTGATTGAAATAATCGTAATCTTCTTTCCTTAGTAGCTAGGATTTTCATTGCTAAAAATAAACAACGATTGTTTATCATTTTAGATTGCATATTTAAAATTTTACATCTACATCACGCGGTGAACCATTGAAAGGCAAACTTCTAAGCAAGATCAACTCTAAAATAAATTTCAATGAACTTAACAATGCTTTGGAGCCTAACGCAACACATTTAGAGGTCTAGGCTAGAGACGTGTTCTGGCATCGTAAAGTCTAGTAACTATCATTTTCATCGAAGGTTGGGTGATTCCTCCTCTTTGATACGACAAGTGCTAGCACAAAATTGTGCTCCCCGTGCCATCGATTATATATTGGGAGACCACAATAGGCTTATATCCTTTATCCATAGGACGCCGTGTCTGTCGCCCTATCGATCGCAATGCACTCAACACAGCATTCGGGAAGATTGACTGCCATACATAAGTCCTTGGTAATTTCTTTTTAATTTACCACCAAGGTGTATATTGTAGTTTTGCAATTGGTTTGGTAATCCCTCTGTCTAGATTTCCAGAGTAGTCACTTTCATTCCTTTTCAACTCCTTAAAAGAAAAGGTCCATCTGAGCACTTTTCACTTCGGGCTCATTAAAAATCGAAGGGGACTAGAGTCATATTTAGCTTTTTCTTGACTCTTAAAAATTGAAAATGCAAAGTTGTGTCAAAGCGTCATTAAAATTTATTAAATTTGGAATAACATCCCTGTTCCTTCATTGATATTAGGTTGAGATAATGGAGTCTACCAATCAAGGAATCCCTTTTGAGGGGAATCCTAGTCCTTTCTCCTCTTAGGGAGATATTGGTGCTCCGTATATGGCCACATTGTCCCTTCCGGGAATCACAATTGGCCTGCTAGTATGGCTATTCTCAACCTCTGTCATTCAAAATACCGTAATTCCTCAGCAATCGAATTAGCAACCAATTAATACTAAAGTTGACCCTTCACCTTCCTCTTTGTTTTTTTCTCCCTCCCCTTCTTCCTCTTCACTTGGTGAAAATAGTGATGTTAGTAACCAAGTGACTGAGAAGAAGAAGAAAGGGAAGGAGAAGAAGAAGAAGAAATTAGTTAAGCAAGGGGGCAACCATGAATCATCTGGTGAAAATCCACACACTAAATCTACCAGATATCCTTGTGTAATTTGCAGAGGAAACCATTTTAATCGAGATTGTCCTTGCCTTCCACGGATCTTGAGAGAATGGTCTCCCCGCTTGCACCGTCTGGTGTCATCAACCTTTGGTGATCATGTTGATAGCACACCATCAACTAGTGAAAATGAAGCTCATGGACAGAAAGGAAAGGTCAAAATTCCATGTGGATTATATGAAGGGGACCATCACCTTCCCCGTTGTCCTTTTTTGGATGAGGCCAAAAGAGTCTTGTGTAACCATCCTGCTTCACCGCAGCGACTTCCATTTGGATACAAGAAACTCACCTCAAGTCCTTTACTAGTTGAAAATCCGACTGACATAACTCAGCTATTGGTCAAAACACCTATCGTTGAAAGTGAATCTTCTAAGTCCATACCGGACCAAATTCAATAGGTCGAGATGGCAGTCAACCCAGTTTTACCTTAAGAAGATCCACCTTTAAATGATACCATTCCAAAAGAGAGTGAGAATGATACTGTTCAAATTCTTTTTGTCACTTCAGAGTTTGATGAACTTGGGGGCAATCCACCCATTCCTTCACAACGGGAGGAAAATCCCGCAGTTCCTGATACTCAAGGGGTCAATTCAACCGTTTATTCGGTAACCCCTCCGAGCAGTCTAGTCACTTCCTTTGATTGGAATCGACTAGCGAAATCCCGCCTTCCTTCAAATGTACCATTCCGGATCATAGTACAAGTTTACAAAATGATCATGTCTGGAACTATCATAGATGAAGGGGCTTCAGTGAGTATCCTTTCCTCAACTGCTTGGAAAGTGCTTGGTTCGCCATCGCTTATGCCTGTTACACAGAATTTGTCAAGCTTTAACAAAGGAACCAGTCGACCGTTAGGGATCCTTCCTAAGTTACCCATAACTTTGAGAAGGAAAACTGTTCACTTGAACGTGATGGTAGTCCAAGGACCGTTAGATTACAATCTGCTCCTTGGACGTGACTATGTTTACAACATGGAAGCTATTGTTTCAACACTCTTTCGAGTGATGTGTTTCCCACATGAAGGCAAAATTGTCACTGTTGACTAGCTTTCATTTCCCGGTTCAAACATAGCTTCAAGTCAAACATCATCCCTAAATGGTCCTTTTGTGTCAAGAGTGTCTCTTCAACCTTCATTCCATCCACCTAATTACCGTGAGTAGTCCGATGAATGTAACGAAGCTTAGGGGGCATGCACCCTTGTCTATTTTGAGATGAACCCAGCTGAAAAGATAGGTTTCCCTATAGGTTATGTGATTGGAAGTGTTATCTCACACCATTCACCTTTGTTTATTTGACCAAGGGGGTGTTTCGTCAGCTCCGTTGACAAAAACAATCCTTCTTAACCACAGTGACTTCCATATGGTTACCTGGAGACTCTCCTTTTCTCACATGCAAACCTTTTTATGCAAGTGAAAAACGACCAATTTCATTTTTTAGCTTTTTAGTTTTTTCAACTTCTTAGGTTAGGTGATTAGTCTAATCCACCATTCACCTTTTTCTATGATACAGACGAAGCAAAGAAAGTTTTTGTACTGTTCCACGGATGAAACCATCCTACCTAACCTCAGTAGTTCCTTAGCTTTCTAGTTTTTCTAGCTTTTTAGTTTGGTCGTTCCTAGCTTACATAAAAAGAAACAATGAGCAATGTTTCCGCAAGGTTCAAGCTCATTAAAAAATAAACCCGCCGCTGATCATATGTTCCCCCAAAGTTCAAGCTCGTTAAAAAATGAACCCACCTTCAGTAAATAACCTTTTTGATTGCCATTCTATCAACCTTTTGAACCTTGGTTGTGTTCTTGCCATCACGTCCATTCTTTTGGCCAATCATACACTTCCACTTGATTGTTTACCTTTTGAGGAACAACTACAATGAGTGGTCATGTTAGCCACCCTCTTCACATCACCATGTTTTGAGAAGTTCCAAGATTACCCAGAACCAATTGCTACCCTAAACGCCACTCGTTCCTCAAAAAACGAGTCTGCTTTAAACTCTTTTCAGACTCACTAAATATGAAAAGATTGTCGAGCTATTGGCCTCTCTAGCTCGCTAAAGTGATTGGAAGTGCCATCCCTCCCATACATTTTAAATCTTTTTCAGGCCTGAGAGATGATCTCGTGAAAAAGTTTGAGCGCTTGTCTTTTCGGCTCACTAAAGTTATCGAAAACTCATCCATTTTGTATTATTTTATCCTTTTTCAGACTTAAGGGATTATGCTACGAAAAAGAACAAGTGGAGTTTCCTTTTCATCCCTTTTCAAACTCTCTAAACATGAAAAGGACCGAGTTATCCTTGTCGTTAAACTTGTTAAAAAAATAGCAAAAAACTTGTCCACCCAGACAAGAAAGAGTTTCACTGTCGCTAGGCTCGCTAAAACATAGCGACAGGTTTGCCCGAAGGGAAAATTATAGAACAAGCATATGTTATCCTCCTCAAGCTTGAAAAAAATAAATAGGTACTAGTCAGCAATGACTGGGGAAAAAGGGAAGAAAACTTGAAGAATTTTATTGGTAGCAAGTCGCTCTTGAACATGACACTTTCAGTCCATCACCATGATTGAGTCGGGTTGGGTTATTCCGTTCACCAGTCATATCACCATTGGTCCTCCATACCATCCATCTTTTGAGGTTAACACTACCAATCCATTTCAGTGTCGCCGATATGCTCAAGAGAAGTCACTTAGAGAATTCACCATCCAGTTAATGCCTCATCCACTGCAATACCTTCACCCTCCATTTTTCATGACCGCCATTCCTGAACCTTGTATCATCAGATCATTTTCACCTCCAGAAAATCATTTGCTTCGTTTCATGTCCTAGATATGGGATACATTAAGGCCCTCCTACGACGGGTCACTTCTTGTCGACATCGGCTCATTATCCAAGAAGTTGACTTAGAAACAACCCTTTCACTACTTTGAAGATTGCATGCTTCAATGGCAAGTTTCTCACTTTCGGCGACAGGTTTACATCAATGGCCTTCGACCGAAAGATTTTGCATGGTGTTCGACATTGGATCATATATTCACACCACGTGAACTGTACTGTAGTAACTTGAGGATCATTATCATTATTGGTGATTCCTCTTGTGCCTGTTAACAGCTTACATTATTGGCTAGTAATCAGGCGATGTCTTTCCATGTTCGACTTTAGGACATCTTTTCACATGGATCGACTTGTACATCAGGCGATGATTGAATGAGTTTGAAGACCCCGAATCTAGTTTCATCCATCTGGGCTGCGATATATTCAGGAATATAAAGACATCAAATGTACATAGATGATCATCCAAGCTAGGGATGATGACTCTACATATAAAGAATCACCAGTCTGCAATCGCAGATGATTATCTATTCTATGTACATGAAAATGAATTTATAAAGATAAGAATGGGAATGCTTGCCTCAGCTAGATCATGAAAATAATATGATGATGATGTATTGTATTGTATCTTATACAGGTCACCTTCTAGTTTGAATACCTCGGATCCTCATGATAAAGCATTTCACCCAACATCAAAAGATTTACGACTTCATGCTTTAGGGGGCAACTGTTATAGATATATTTGGGCACTGCAACCCAAATCTTATATGTCAATAAACCAAGGGCTCTTTAACCCCTAAAAAATTTGTTTCATACCCTAAAGGATCATGGTCAACTAATTACATCATCCCCCAAAAGTTCCACCTGAAAAACCACTCAGAACTGACCAAAACTAGATCATACTGACTGGTCCACTATTAGGGTGCGATGCATACTAACTCCTACACTAGCCAGGTGCGATGCATACTAAAGAGGCCTTCTGTGGGGTGCGATGAGCAAGAATGGACAAATGTATGAGATATTTTTCTAAGTGGATGCTCATGGAATCTTCTAGAAACTTCTCCTATGACATTTGCCTCTCTAAATTCGCCCAGAGATGAGTAAGAGATCCAAGAAATCTCCAAGTGGAACCAAGAACTATGAGTGGAATGAAACTAACCAAAAACCCAGAGATGACTCACACCTTTGCAAACATCTATAAATGGATCCCTCATCTGAGATATCTAGAGGTTGGAATTTTGTAATTTGTAAGGAAGTACTGATAGTTTGTCTTTGAGAAGAAGCATTGTATTGTTGGGTGATCTTGCTTTTCATGAGGTGAAGAGGGCTTTGATGCTAAGAGGATGATGCTAGATCAGACAGCTAGGTTGTAATTCTCCCTTCTATTTTAATAAAGTTCTTTGAGTTTTCCTCCATATAATCATGTACTTGTGAATGTTGTTATTTGTGAATGCCATTGTATGTTCAATGTATTTCTGGTTCTGCATTGTTTATGATATAATAGATTGAGATGCTTTGATGGTGTTTTGTTACTTTTTTTCTACAGGTATTCTCTAAGTGGGACAAGTAGGAGAGGAGTTGCAAGCTTTATCAAGGGGGAGAGAAATCAAGCAAGGAGTCAAGTGGAAGATCCAGGTTGGTCCCTTTGCTTCTCTCTTATCTATCATACATAGAGGAAATAAAAAATTGCTTTGATTTTTTGTTTCTAGGATAGCTACCAATCCTAATGGGACTGGCAGATCGAAAAGACACTAGTTTTCTTGGAAACAGACCTCCCAACTCTACCTGGAGCACTGCAAGGTTGGCAGCGCACTAAGCAGCTACCTACTGTACCTCATGGACACGTTGTTCAGTGATGTCTCATACCATCTCCCCTATATCATCTAGATCCCCCTCAGTGAGGGTGATTGGGTTGAAAGAAGTCTTGGAGGCTTTTGACTTCTTCCACAGCCCCACCTCCTCTTTCAGGCACTACCACTTCAGCTATGTGGATGTTGTCTGTTGGTCCACACCACCTTCCTCTGTGTCATGCTCCTATTCAGGCGAAGGCGACTTCTGGCCTTCGCACTCCTTCTCAATTGCATGCCGCTATTTTTTTGCTTCCTTCTCAACGTCCCATGCCTCCTGTGCCTTCACCGTTGTTGCTTCATTCCTTCTTTTCTCTGCTAACTGCGCCATCCGTAGTTTTGCCACCTCCTTTTTCCTTTGTGCAACAGACTTCTATGATTCCACCGCGGAGCTTGCTCGAGCGCACTACTCTGGCAGCCACGACTCAAGCATGGAAAATATGACATCATCCATGGCCAAGTAGGGGAGCTCATTCCATTTCTTTGTGGGATCCTTGTGTGCTCAGATATATATGTGATGGAAGTCTGCCTTGAACTCCACAAAGCTCTGCAGACTATTGTAGACAGTGGGCGATAACCGCGACTTGCGGTTAATCCCCATTCTGATGCTCATTTCCATGAACACCCAAAATATTTTTTTGTCTCTGATCCTCTATGCATCTTTAGTTGCCCACAATGAAGTGTACTTTGCTGGGAAGATCCTTCACAATCATGGGGAACTAGCTATCCTCAGGAAATTCCCAAGCCACCAGCACTATGGACAGCAGAAGCCATGCATAGTGGAAAGTCTTCCCTTGTTCATGTGCCTTGCGGAAATTTTCCAGGAACTCCTTGCACAAGTACTCTGACTAGTTAAATTGGACCCCCTCTATGTACTGCATGACAAGTGTTACCACCGGCGTAGGCACCTCATCCATGTGGCACTTCTACATAACCTTTCCAGCTCGTGTCTAGGTCAAAACTTTGACTACATTATTGTTGATACTGGAGATCACTTACCCTCACTTCTTCTTCTCTAGCTTGAATTTTTTCTTCATGACCTCTGCAATGGCCAAATCGTTGCTCTTACCCTTCGAAATATCCTTTGGGTCCTCCCCCTTGCAAGGGAGTCAGGTAATTCTATGAATTAGGTGGTCAGTGACGGGGATGGGCTCCTCTAACCACAAGCACCCATCATGCACCAGGAATAGCAGCCGCCTAATGACAAAAATAGTTACTGGGGTGTGATGGTAATGCAACACCCAGAGCAGGTTTAACAACCCTATTATCTCTACTCTGTGCAACCACTTGTGTGGCTCCAACTGTTGGGTTGTGTTATATTCTTTCCACAACTAGCCCACGTAGTTAACCGGGGGGTTAGAAGGGGGGAGGAACCCCCACTTCATTGCACCGATTGCGTAGCGGGGCGAGTCACAGGGGGTTTGAGGGGTATAGGTAACCCCACTCTATGGGATTTGAGGCAGTGCCCCAAAAAATTTTGTTTTTGGACCATATATTAGGTTTGTTTTTGGACCATATATTAGGTTGGGAAGACCTACCTATGGTTTTGTGCATGTTTTTCGCACATGGTTTTGGACGCGATGGTTTTCGATCCATGGTATTGGATGATTTGGCATGTATAAATATGTATTGTAACATTGAAAGGAAAATAATGAAAAATCAAGTTGGTAGTCCCAGTTTTGGGATCCAGGGGAAAATCTCTGTGTATATGTGTTTTATGTGTTATGCTCTCGCATTGCTTATTTTCTATGTTTTAGAATTCGTATGCAGGTAATTTATGTATGGGGTTAGATCCTACATTTGGTATCAGAGTTGTTTTGGCGTCAAGGGGATGCCTTTGTTGCTGAGGGGTTTCACTCAGGCCTGTGGTAGACCCCGTTCAGTGGGAGATCTATGGGATCGATTCTGGTGGTGAAAGAAGATGGCAAGAAGTGGAAAGATAAAGTGTTAGCACCTAAATCTGCCTTAGGCTGAAGAAAGGCAAAATTCAGGGTAACCACAAACGACGCTCAGTCTAGTAGCTAGCCCTACCAAAATAGGAGAGGGCTCTCTCTGAGTCATGCTCAGCGAATGAGTAAATGGAATGGTCTGAGATGACTAACAGTGAAATATTGATCTTAGGCTAGTAAGTAAATATGGATACAAGAAGCCATTTTTTATGAATGATTGAGTTTCTGGGATGGTATGGGACCAACGGACAGCAATGAGCAGAGAATTTAATACAAAGGCACAGATTACTTTGTGAGGCAAGACAGGCAGAAAGTCTAGCAATTTAGTTTGAAATAACGCGGAACGGAGGAATTGCTTAGGAGGGTGAAAAGGGCATAAGTACATGAATCCTTTTCAACATAAGAAGAACATTGAACATGAAATTTTCCCACAGGCAGAGCAATGAAAATGAATTCTACCTTATCTAACTTAGAAAATTTCACTGGAAATGAATATGAAATGAACTATGAAACATTACGAAACACATATGAAACATAAGAGTCACATTTGCTACACTCACAACCACATGAATCTCATGAAACAGAGCCGCTGCCTTTCATTAATCCTCTATCAAAATATACAATGAAGAACTGAGTTTCTCTCCCACAGTCTCCTAGAAATTACAAGCCAACCAACCCTTTGCAAATAGTTTGCATACAATATATAGAATGTGTCATGAAGAGATAGAACGCCCAGGGGTTGGGGAGTTACTCGAATCATTACAAAATGGAAGTGGAAAGCCAACCATTAGCTACAGGTGCAGTGTTACAAACATGACAAATGTCTTGGGTGACTGTTTGCCTTCCTTTTCCACTTGGATAGAAGTCAATCTGGAGTGTAAATACTTTAAATGCCACCTTAGGTGCCAAAAAACTGAAATGTAGATGAGTGGGCCCACTTGAAGAAGTCGCGAATCGAAATTTCGCGAAACAGGCGCGATTTTGGCCCTTTTCTATATCTGCGCCGCACCACTTTGGAGGTTGTTTTGAGGTACCTGTAGGAGTCCAAATTATGCCCAAGTGTGCTTTTTGGAAATCTTGTCCTGTCTACTTTCTAACCCAAGTGGAATTTCTGAATTTGGTGCTCATTTGCCCCTCCAAATCTTCATTCTCCCAAGACTGCTTCCTCTGTGTCAAAATAGGGGCAGAGAGGTCATTTTTTGGGTGTTTTTGACCTCCTGGAGACTCAGATCTTGCCCAAATTTCTTTTCCAAGCACCAATAGTGGTGTTTTTTCATGATGAATCCAAAAATGCAAACCATTCTTCATTTGGAGCTCCCAATTTTTAGCGTCGTGTCACTGGGAGAAAAAACCTGTGTTTTGACCAAAAAATTACCATGTGACCAAAATTGCCCCAAATTTCTTGAAATTTGGGCTGGAGGTCCTCTATGAAGTGCTATGTTGTGCCAAGGAAGCTTCAGCCAAGATTCAAAGCTGATCTTGCTCTTTTTGCCTCTTTTTCCTTTTGTCGCTTTGCTCAATTTCGCCTTCAAACTCCTTATCCGAGCCTTTGAACTCATGTTCCGTGCCCTGTAGTGATAAACCATCCGCCTCAATATGGTTTTGTCCTTGTCGGCCTTCTCTAACAGTCTCTCAAGGTGGATGTTGATACGCTCGAGCCAAGACTCTCGGTCATTGTTAATCTCTTGCTCTAATGGAGTGAGCTCAATCCTCCTATGTTGGGCAGCTTGGCGATTCTCACGGATGTTTTGCAGCTCCATGATCTCATGCTGGTCTTCAAGATGTTTGTTCCTCTACTCTAAATACCTGATAATCCACTTGGCCCTCTCCAAATTGAGAGATAAGGCTTGGATCTCTGTTTGCTGCTCCTGGATGGTCCTCCTAAGTTTGGCACTCCCCACATCTGTATCATCATCATGAATGAGGATGAAGTCGGCCTCTCGTTCACCTGATGGCCCCTCGTCATGCATGGGCTTTTTGCCCATACCTTGTACCTATGTTGCCGATGTCGGAAGCAAGGCCCCTTCCACCCCGGTTGGAGATAACACTTGCTTTGCTGTTGCAAACAAATGTCTACTGCCTCTCTGATATGTGATGAATACCGGCATAGTAGCGGTCTGACTGATGTTTGAAACATTCTATTGGAAGAATGAAGTATTTTCAATTTGGAGGAATATTTTAATGAAATTCAGGCCTTTTAGCCCTGTGCGCCGCGCCAGTGTAAATTTACACTGGAAAATTTCTCCCAGTGCGCCGCGCTCTCTATGTGCGTCGTGCCTTTTTCCAGGTGACTTTTGGAGGCCTTCCCGGTGTTCAAATAGGGCGCAGAACAGCTCGTTAGAAAGTTATTTGAGTCTAATTTTCAACCCAATCAGAATTTATCAATTTGGGTTTCGTTTTCCCTATCAAAAGTCAAATATCCCAAGACTGGTCAAAATGTGCCAAATGAGGCTGCCTCAAGGCAGAGTGCTGTTGCATTCAACTTTTGAACGTCTTCCTCAACTACAAATTGAGCTTATGATAGCTCATTGGAAAGATATTTGTGTCTAGTCATCGTTTGACTCATCAAGAAAGTCATTTGGCCAACCAAGCTAGGAGAAAAATTGATTTTCCCAAGGTCACTCTAGAGGTGCATTCAATTCCCTGAGGCAACCATATTTCTAACATTTCTCTTAAACCATGACACCTATGTAAAAAGTGAAGGAATTTTTTCTTCCTTAGCCTATTTTGGACAAAAACCTCTCTCAGTTTTCCAAAATTCATCTTTTCTTGCTCAGAAACATCATTTGAGTGAATTATTGAACCTTCCTCTGGCCTGTAAGTATTATTTGAGAACAACAATTTGCAAACCCTACACCTAATGACTGAAATGAATCTTGTCCATTAAAAGATCAAACATTGACTGTCATGGACCTTAATAACTTTGATGAAAATACCTAAGCCAGTAGGTGCAAGACATGAGGGGAATGAATTGACAAGACCCTTCTGTCAGATTATGGCATGCCTCTAGCGGAATGCAGCTGAGTGAATGGAGCGAGACACCTAAAAATGAGATGCAGAAAGAGTTTTGATCTCTGACGAAGGACTAACAAGACCGTATCTAACATTGGCTCCAATAGGGATGGCAGCTCCAGCTCTTTGGAGGTGCCAAGAACTACAGATCTTTGGGAGAGCAGACAGTGCCTTCGTCCATTGGGCTATGGAGTCAAAACACGGAAACTGACATTATGAAGATGGACTCTGATTGAAGACTCAAACTAAAAACCATAATAAAATTGGACATGACTAAATCCTGACTAACAAACTGGAAAGATGCTCATATTTGAGCTTATTCAGCAAACCTACCCTAATTACTCTTTCCACCACCCGATCAAGCGAGATGGAACAGCCAATGCAACCAGGTAAGCATTATGGCTGATATTTGATTTCTTCCCAAATGCTTTCTAATGCGCAGGAAAAGGGAAGAATCGAAAGGAAACTCCCATCGAAACTTGGAATCATATTCACTGCTGACAAACTTGCAAAGCATGAATTGGCTGGATGACTCCGAGAATACTGCAAAAGGATCTTCATAAGCATCGCCATTGATTTCCATTAACACATTACTGCTTTGGTCCAAGTAATCTTCACAGCTGGATATTAAACTTTTCCTCACATCTGCATTGTCTTTCTCTGATGATTGCAGCAAGCGGTCAAAAGGATCCTGAATTTTGTGAAGAACCAAACTCTGTTGTTGCTTCTAAACAGAACCAAAGCCTCCTTTATCAATCTTCTCATGTGACTGCAAAATTTGGTATGGGCTATGAAATGAACAATCTGTTAAACAAGACAATGGAGGTGACCCTTGAAATAGATGATTATCAACCTTCTCTTTTGTCGCATGGTTAGCTGATGAAGAAGAATTTTTGTAGCAAACAAAATATAACACATGAGCAAAAGGATCATCAAAAACTTGAGGAGATTGCTGCGATGTATCTATTGAAACTGTATGACATCCTATTGGTTGTTCATCTTTTTCTTTAGAGATATTACGAATATTCTACCTTATAAACTGAAATGCTTCGTAACACAAGGGTATAGAATCCTCTTGCATCATTAAATCATGTATTTCGGCTGCCTCACCTTCATCTATAATCTGACCTTGAATTGTGTGTGGTGGCTGCAAATCTGGTTGCATATCCAAAATGAGTTCATAAATCATTTCAGGGGAAGATTTCTTATTAACTGCTTGCTCAAAAATTTAGCCATCTATCTCATGCTCAACTTTAAAACTGAGAGATTGTTGATTTCCTACAAACTTTTCATTTGAAGATTTACTATGCAATTTACCCCGCAAAAACTGAAATGATTCAAAACAGAGAGGTAAGAAATCTTCTTGTATCGTTTGATCATATATGCCAGCTTCTACATCTTCATGTGTAACCTGACTATGAATGGCATTTGGGGGCTGGAACTCTGAATATAAGAAGTCTGGAACAAAGTTTTCATCGCCCTCAAGAGGATCCAAATCAAGATTTGTCGATAGTTGATGTCTGATTGCATGGAAATTATCTCTAATGAACTGACATGAATAAAAGCACAAAGGCAAAGATCCTTTACTTACTTCAAAATCTGTTGTACTTTCCTCATCGTTTCCATAGCTGATGTGCCTCGGTTGATCACTGTACTCGAGCTGTTGTAAGCGAACTTCCTCATCCCACAAACTAGCTGCTGATTTGTCTGCAAGATTAGCTTCTTTTTGGCGAACATAATAATCATCATCATACTGATCAAACTGAGGCAAATCATCAATATAAAACATGTCATCAAGCATACATGTCATATCAATAGGTATTTCTTGTCCAAGATGATCTACAAAACAATCCTTATGACTACTGAGATGAGAAACAAAATGTTTTGGATCAGCCACTTGTTCATGAACATCATTTTCATCTTTTGAAGTCATTTTCCTCACCATCTCTTCTACTGCACTCACCAAAATGTCAAGCTTTTCCTCTGAAGGTGTAGTTTTCTCTGGATCCACATTTTTCATCTCTTCTTCTTTCAACCTTGACCTTCTGATCAGCAAATGAGCCTCTACATTTACTGCATTGTTTTGCATCTCTTCAAGTGTTGCGACATTCTTTTCTCTTAGCTGAAACTCCATTTCCGGATCAAAGGCACCCGAGTAGTGCAAGAGAGTAGATCCAGGAGGGGGTCTTATATCAACCGGCTTTGAATAATAAACTTGATTAAATCTGGCTGAAAACTGTTGTACTATCTCCCTTGGCAGTCTCTTCAGCTGATTATACTCTTCTATGATAAGGAAAAGGTTATGTCTGATCCTCCACCTGTCAAGAAAAACTTTGATGAACTGCTGTAAATCTGTGATGCTCGTGTCAGGCAGGGCTTTGAACCAACTCTTGACTTTTCCTTTCAAAGAAAGAGCAAAAAGCCTTATATTGACATCTCCTTCATCAATTTCAAAAAGGTCTAGAAAATTCTCAACATTCTGCACATGTTGCTCAGCATTGACATTCTTACATTCACCCCCAAATCTTGGCAAGTATAGATCATAGTTTCGGGGGAAAGCATGAAGAACAGAAGGTAAAACAAGAGGTTTATACCTATCTGGGATTATAACAGCTATAGGAATATATACAAGAGCGACGGGATCAGGTTTGTGTTCTTTAGGCTCATCACTCTGAAGAGAGTCATCATAAGATGTAGGAAAAGTAAGGAGTCCAGGATCAAAGGGAAACTCACTATTTACACTTTTTGAATAGATCGAGTGAAGATTTTGATCACCTTTATCATACAACAAATTCTGAAAAATTTTCAGGGCAGCTTCAAGAACAGCGAAAAAGTAATTTACAAGAAAGCAGAGTAGAACTTGAATACCATTCCACTTTGGATACCCAAACTGTTAGAAAATTATATATTACGGAGCAACGGAACACATAAAATATTGCAGAAATATAAACACAGAAAATGCACAAAACAAGAGAGACACAAATATACGTGGTTCACCCAGTTTGGGCTACGTCCACCCCGAACAGCCAGTCCTTCCTTTTTATTATCCAGCAAAATGAAGAGACACAACCTACAGCAAATCCACTGTAATATCCTCTGTTTTCTCTCACAGTCTCACCTCTCTGTTTCTCGCACACAGAATACACATCTATCTCACAGCCTCAAATACAATACCCTCATACAAAGAGAGGGGTTGCCTTCTAGGGCAAAAAACCCTAAACTAAACATAAGTTCTACCGTCAGATCATCCGCCTAATGAACGGCCCAGATTGACTAGAAATTACTATACTTTTACAAGGCAATTTTACAGTTGTTTTTAGCTTCGGGGGCGCTGCCGCCCCCCCCTGGACCCCCCCTGCAGCGAACATTTTACGAGCGGCGTTGCCGCCCCCATTTTGAACTGGGGTCCTATGTGGCGATACCTTTGAATATAGAAGATAATCAGGCTCCACACCCAACAATCTCCCACTTGGAGACTGATTGTAGCAACTCCACCGCTGCTCCATTTGCTGGACAATGACTCCTCTTTAGACCTGGCTGTTTCTCATCTTCATCGTCATCCTTGAAGACCAACTGAAACTGAGCATATTCTCAGTTTCTCCCTGCTTACAACTTTTGTTAGCATATCTGCAGGATTCTGGCTAGTGTGTATCTTTTCCAGCTTCAACTCTCCATCTTCCAACACTGATCGTATGAAATGGTACTTGAGCTGTATGTGTTTAGTCCTGGAATGAAATGCTGAGTTCTTTCCAAGATGAATGGCACTTTGGCTATCATTGTATAACGTGCCCATATCATGCTCCTTACCCAATTCACCCATAAACCTTTGTAACCAAATCATTTCTTTACTAGCCTCTGTAGCAGCAACATACTCTGCCTCTGTTGTTGAAAGTGCAACAACACTTTGGATTTTTGAAACCCAAATGATAGTTGTTCCTCCAACAGTAAATACATATCCTGTAGTGCTCCTCCTATTATCTCTGTCACCTGCCATATCTGCATCAACATATCCTTGTAGGGAGATGTCTGAACCACCAAAGCATAATGATTGATTTGTGGTACCTTTCAAATATCTGAGAATCCATTTCACTGCCATCCAATGTTCCTTTCCTGGATTTTTCATGTACCTGCTTACAACTCCACTGCATGTGCAATATCAGCCTTGTGCAGACCATTGCATACATTAAGCTTCCAACTGCCGATGCATATGGAACTTTAGACATATAATCCATGTCTTCTTGGTCTTTGGGCACATTTCCTTGCTAAGTTTGAAATGGCTAGCAAAAGGTGTACTAACTGGTTTTTGCATTGTGCATGTTAAATATTTTCAACACCTTTTATATGTACTCATTCTGAGACAATGTTAATTTACGATTTTTCCTGTCTCTAGTTATTCTCATACCAAGGATTTGTTTCGCAGCTCCCAAATCCTTCATTGCAAATGAATTTTCCAATTTTTTTTTGAGCACATTTATTCTTGCATGTTAGATCCTGCAACAAGCATGTCATCTACATACAGTAACAATATAATATAGCTGCCATCATTTTGCTTTTTCAAATAAACACAATGATCAGAGTGACATCTAGTATAACCTTGTTCAGACATAAACTTGTCAAATTTTAGATACCACTGCCTTGGAGCCTGTTTTTAAGCCATACAACTCTT